>CM055962.1:46932087-47274587 GCA_029531755.1 Holothuria leucospilota
GAAAGTGCCCTTTCATGTTGCATCTGAAACATATTTATTTCAAAAATACACACACATCGATGTCATAAAAATTTTCTTTTGAATATTTCTGTTGGGCAACTACCCCTGCTTCCCACCCCAGCTTCGTATGGCCATGAATGTATGTCCTTTAAAAATAATAATTACTAATTCAGACCTGTAAAGAACGCTTATTTTAAGACACTTAGTACCCACCGTAGTGGGAGAAATGCATTTTACAGTCGAGTTACTTCCAACTTCAACATTTTATCTCACATTTTGAATCTTTTTAATTAAAGGTAAAGTTCAGACGGGTAACCGACAATGTTGTTGGATAAAACATGACCCTTTCTTTAATCCAACCCGGAATCAAACTCCCCAACGTGACTTCTTGGTTGCTTAACGTATTGGATTCTACAGATTTTAATACTCCACTAGACCTCAGCACCGTTGAAGGGTCTATTCCATCGTCTTAAACAGTTAAAATTCCCTCAACAAAATTGACTTCTAGACCTTTCTCTAATTTCAAAAACTTTTTTGGAGCCTTCGAGCCATCATCATGGCCCATGTTCAATTCTATTAATTGGGCCAGGGAGCTGCCAGCTTCCTGATTGTCCACTGTCTGCATTACTACATCCTCTAGTAATATGGGAACACTGAACGGCCAGTAGGGTGAACTGTGTCAATCGCCAATGCACATCACATTTGACCAGGGATTAATAGTTTAACCCCTGAACTCACATTTTCACATCAATGATCTGTATGGGTCATTGTCCAATCACAGTGGAGATACGTACATTTCCATGTTCTAGCTTGAATTTTCCCACTTTAAATGTCAATCAAATGAAGATGACCTTTTGCACACGCCTTTAACATGCTTGCCCGTGTAAAGCTCTGCCTAATTGGCTACGCTTTCATGATATAAACTGGGAGTTGCCACTATAATTCTCTAATAATAAAAGTATATAGCCAGTCGTTAGTGTGATGGAATGATCTTAAACACATTGTACCGATCCAGCAGCCTTGGATACTTCCCTTTTTCCTCCTAAATATTCTAGAAGACCAAGTCTGACCCATCCTCTAACTTCATACTCGAATCTCTTAATACCTTCTAGGCATCCACTAGCACTTTTGCCGCCTAGAATCCACTGTGGTTTGGGAGAATTCATGCAAACTCACGTTTCTGTATCCAATCGGGCCTGCATGGCCGGGCTTGGAGCAGAACTGAGCTCGAATCATGATGTACCGTAGTGTGTCACTCATTATTTGTCCCTCATTTCCTACATTGTTGTCGATTACCTTTACAAAAGTTACGTAGAGAAGTTTCCCAGTAGGCACGTTCACCATGCTGACTATCCAGATCTTTGCACAGGGAATTTCAAGTATGCTGTTTGTAGCATTATAGTCGCCATTTTACCGTAAACCTGAGGATGCCCCAAGCTGTCGAGGAAGAAAGCACAATTATACTGAGCGTTTCATAAACGACACCAAAGAAATTAACGCACATATCAATAATACTGTGTGCAATGGATATGATTTGTCACTCAATGAGTTCACCCTTTGACATGTGTGGAATTGGACGGGGCATGAAAATACGTAATGGGGGAAATCCTATCGTGATAAGACATTAATGTTTTCGTTGAATGACGACATCTATTATTTGCACCGTACAATGTCATTACTCATCGAACTCAAAGGTAGAATCACGTGATCTCTGGTTTTCTTAGAGCAGAGTAAAAACAGGAGAACAACAATTAGCCTCGCTTCGTGACGGTAACATTAAATTTTACGGTTATTGTTTACGAATGCAAAAACAGGCAGTTATCCTTAAAAGCTTCGCATCATGTCATTGTGGTACAGAGATAATTCAGATGTAACTTTGATGTAAATATTTACGTTTGGGAAGACTTGCTTTGAACAACTACCGAAAGTAAGGCTGACATCACGGGAGCTCATTAGGAGGAGCAATCCTATATTTACGATACTTCCTTTCACTACGATAATTGTTGGCTGTCAATCAGTTTGCTTTCACAGATCGATAAAGGCTATTCCTGTAGAGGCTGAGTTACAACAAAATAAAACTGTTTTTTTTTCTTAAATGTAAAAACATCTATTAGGGAGGTTAGTCTTTCGTAGCTATAGTTTATCCAATTATCATGCACTTAAAATACTTGTGGAGTTTAAGTCTCTCTTCATTAGTTAGACGACCTCCGGGGAGAATTGCCAAGTCAGATGACAGTTAAAAACAACGGTTAAAGGGCACACATACTGATGTCCAAGACTGTTTTGATATATGCAAGTTTGACTCCTCAGAAACATTTTTCTCCTCAAGAAGGGACGAACCAGATACAGCTGGGGAGAGCATGCCACTATCGTCATATTGCATGCGTATCATGTATTTCACGGGATCGATTAGGGTTTAAGTTACAGGGTTAAGTCAGCGTACGGGTTCGGGTTGGGTAAAGTAAGCAGTCTATGAAGCATTAATAACATTACTGTCCTGCGAATGAGTAAGATCAACCCCCATGTGGGGATTTGGAAATGATGGTCTCACCTTGGATGTAGCCCCCACCTTCTAGAGCCCATTATTCAAACAATACATGTAAGAGAACAGCAAGTGATTTATCCTATGTACAAAGATTTCATTTCATTGATATGCAGATCTTCGGGAGGGGTAGGGTGTGGTCAAGAAAAAGCCTTGGTATACAAACAATCGCTTGTCCGGTAGGGCTGTTAGTATTGTGCTGAAAAAGTTTCACACTGCTGATTAAAAAACGAGTGTCTGTTTGTCCCACTCATCAAGTTTTCTGAACCAGTGAGTCGCCCGTTTAACGTCTTTGCTGTCTGTCAAGTGTGGATGTTAAATGGCGGTCCCGAGAGCTGGAGTGGTAACGATTTTTACTCCCCCTGTCTCGTTACACTCTGAGCACCCATTACTATCGATAGGAGAAGGCGGATTTCGTCGGTGTTCATCAGCGACAAACCTGCACACAGTCCTCGAGACCCAAATGACTGAACTTGACCCTGCATTCAGAAGCTCATAAGACTGCAGCGCGTAATGATTCAACTTGCATTGAAGCAGTGGCGTACCTAAAGTAGTCGCCTTGCGGATCCTTTGCTTTGCCACCTCGTGCAGGAGATGTTTTGGGGATGCTTGAGAAATTATTGTTTGCGAAGGGCCTATGCAACGTGGTTAAGATGCAAAGTGGCAAAGCATGGGACCGATGTTTAGAAATTCTTACTACGCCACGTAAAAATACTTGTTTTAAATCCTGCTAGACCTGAAAAATGGCCAGACCTTTTCTTTTTATTATTTTCAATACTGAATCTCGTCCGATTTGAAGTAAAAAGGTTACTATTTTGTCCAATATCTTTGACGCACTTATCATACATTCATGTAAAAATAATTATGAAACAAATTTTATGACTACAATTTATAACAAGGACATCAGACAGATAAATGTATGCCTGAGTCCATTTCCCCTTTCACAAACTTCAATTCTGTTCAAGAAAAATTAGAAGAAAGGATTTTCTCCCGACGTGATAAAATTAAAATGAAGGACGCTAAAGAAGCCTTTTAATTGGTTCTATTGATGATTCCCCTTTTTCCATTTGCTGCTGCATGGCGCCCTCCCTGGCTTGTGGTAAAGCCTAAAGGCAGACTGTCCCTCACATAGCAAGCCAGTAAATGGTCAGCTGCATTATCTTTGCCCTTGAAGCTGTTTTGTTCTTTATCGGTATACGGTACTCTGCAAAACCTTGGACGAATAACCTTGGCGAAGCTCGGGTAGCATGTCCCTAAGAAACAAGTATGCAATTATGCCTCTAAAAGTCTCCCAAGGGTTGTCATCGATATATGTTTAATTTCAGTTCTTACATTGCAACGTAAAATATTACCACCTCCCACGCGAAAAGCTTTCCAAGCTCGTATACCTCCCACAGAGCACTTTCTTTCGCAGATAAAAAGGCACACCATAGCCTAACTTACCAATTATGTTAAAACTTCCCTTTTTCTTTACCCAGATGGTCGAGTTATAGGTGACATTAACACTAATGTATACATAATTCGATTAATTACCTGTCATAAGATCAATTGTTCAAACGTACATTCTCAAGATGACAAACTTCCGGTTATCGAATTTTATGCGAACGATCCTGTCACCAGGACGTTTACGGAATACAACGAGTGTTTGCTTCAATTAATGTAAAAATTAAAGTTTATTTTATTCATACAGCTGCATTTAGCTTAAAGGAAATAATGCAATGCTACATCATTAGTCATCAATTTGTTAGCCAATATTAAAATAAACACATTTATATGTTTGTCACGGACGTCATAAACGACGAAGACGTTATCTCTAAATGTTGGTAAAAAACAAAAAAAAAAAAAAGAACAAAAACAAAACAAAAAAAAAAACCAATGAAAGTAACAATTCGAATCACAGGTATTCAATTGTTCGCTGAAGTCAATATTAAGGAGCAATGTATCAAATAGCCTTCTAAGAATTTACTAGTGAATTCACTGTGGGGGGTGTATCTGATCACAGAGTAAAAATACGGCAAAGGTCACGCTGTCAAATCTTTGTGACAATCGTACGCACACAAATAGATAGACATACCAGTCATGTCTTGAGTTCCGAGCATCCCTAGGGACGTACTTTATTGAATTTATTCATTCTTAAAATAGAAAGTCTGTCATGTATATGGTGAGCACTTAAACGGCCGTGGCTGAAAATAAATTTTACTCAAAAAAATCCCTTACCAATTGCTACAAAACGAAATGGAGAATTATTTTTTACAAGTAACTTTGGACACATCTTCGTAAGATGTAGTAACGATTTCTTGATGTACAGGAATGCCTGTATTTTACAGGGCTGTAAGCAGTGGGGAACATCATACGAAAATATAAGGCTATATGAAGTCTAATTTTAAGAACGAAAATTTCTACAAAGCTGATGGTTGTTTGGGAATATAAGGTTTGCGTTTATCATCACGTGGAAAACAGCACATTGCCTTTTTGAAAGCCCTCTGAAATTTCAAGTTAAATATAACGAACAAAATAGGGTTACACAAGGAATGAAAGTATCCTAGATATACAGACACTGCTAGGAATTTTTCGTTTGCTGTTTGCGGACAGATAGAGTACAATATGACTTGCACGAAATACGGGGTCCAACACAAAAACAGACAAGATAAAGTTAAGCTTAGCTGCTTGGCGGCTTTTTCTTGTTGACGTAAAATGTTAAATGCTCGATTTCCTTTTTCACTTATGGCCGAGAAAGAATTCTGAAACGATTGCCTGACTCGGCTGCGCACGTCTCCCATCGAATTACTTAATTTGGGTCCCACTTCACCGTTTGGTCGCAATGGCACATGAGAGAAACTTTGTGAATGGTCCTTTTGGCGTGGTTTGTAGGGGAGGACATCGTCTGTTGCTTTTACTAGTAAATCGCTTGAGAAAAGTGTTTCCCCGTTTAGTTTTGGAACAAATTTTTGGTAAAGCAGTTGATCAATTTCCTTTGAGTGGTTAGTTAACGAATGTTTTGAATCGAAACGATCATTACTGTAAATATTTTCTTGAAACGTTTTGTGATCGTCATCCGACAAGAAAATCTTCGAATCCAGGGACGGCGGGGAATTATCTTTAATACTGTCATCACGTAGGTCACTTTCTTTGATAAAGCCAATACGAGTAAACAATTGACTACACTTTGGACAAACAACACCACCAAACTTCTTAATTTGTTCTACATTTGGCATTTTCAGAGGTTTAGGTTCATATCCAGAGCATGTATTTCCATTAACGACTGACTCCATTGTCGGTTCATGGCATCCTTGACAACATCGACGCTGAAACTGGGCTATTGAACTTTTCTCCCCATTCCCGCTAATATCGGAAACACTGTTAGATCTTCGACTGTTTTGTGAATTGCAAATAGACTTCCTTCTCGAATAATTTTTGTACATAGAGTCTTCATTTTCCTCGTACTCATCAAGGGGATCACATCTGTCATCGTTACTATCCTCTGAGTCCTGCAAATCGTCATTTTCTTCTTCGATACTGTCATATGTTTTTAATTCTACTCCACAAGCATCATAACGTCTTTTACATCTTCGCGGAAACATTATTTTGCGCTGTCGCTCGGTTCGTTCCCGTTTTATTGCCCTATCATATATGGATCTTAGTCGTTTCAACTCGCTTTCGGATATAAAAGTTTGAGGGACAGCCGTATGTTCACTGTTTCTTCTTGAACTACTATTTTTGTTAGAAAATGCCGTACTCGTTATGCTCGACCTCCCGATGTCAAGATTAGTCCGTTTGTTTAAGGCGCGAAAAATTTTGCAATATATTGCACATAATACAAGAAGAGGGACGAAGTATAGTAAAACTGCGTTCATACATATTAGCCATGCACTCTTTCCGAATCTGAAAAACTTTGTCTTGGAGGGAACGATTAGTCCACTGAATCCCAAAGACCACATTATAGCCGGTGATATGATAACAACCATTCCGATACCCCATGTCGTTGCAATGTACATAATGGTCTTGCGACGAGAACGTTTGCGCATGTACTTAAAAGGAGAATTTATCGACCAAAATCGATCTAAATTTAGCAAGACATAGTTTAGAATACTTTCTATAGTTAAATAGAAATCCATAGTAACCCATATACTATGAGGCCAATTGGGTATGTCCCTCCAAAACTCGAATCTCCAAATGTCGATAATATTTGGTGGGATGACTATTAAACCAACAAGTAAATCAGCAACAGCCAGACTAACTGCGTAAAGATTAGCTGTGGTCTGAAGGCTGCTGTCAGTTCTTACAACATACAGAAAAACAGCGTTTGATACCACGGTACAAATTCCAAGGGAAATGATTAAGACAGATTTTATTACACAAACTGCGTATGTATCAGTGCAACTTTCCCTCGTCGCATTCGAGGCGTCGTCAAGATGTGACAATTTGAAGGATGCATTGGCATCGCTAGTATTCACATCACCTTCCATCTGAGCATTTACACAATGATGCCTCAAACTCGGAAAAACCTCATTTTTGTATTTTGCCACACTTCAGATTACAGTTACTTCATTCCATTGCGGTCAATACCACCAGTAAATCCAACTGTTGTCCTCACTCCAACTGTGACCAAAGTAAAATGACAAAGAGTGGGTGGTCGATTAGTCAGTGAAAGCATGGAGGCACGTAAGTTTTTCACCTAAATCGTTGTTACAATTTAGACACATTTCCAGTTTTCGAAGTACTGGTAGTTTTCTAGACTGCAGTCCAAATCAACTTGGTAACACGCAAAAACCTCTGACTTCATTTTTTATACGAACAGGGAGTCTCTAGCAACTTCCTGATCGGAATAAACGCTTTCCAAAAGGTTATCAAGTAAAATGGTGAAGGCCAGCATCTGTGGACCCCCAGCTTGACTTCGTCCAAAATGTGGTCGGCTTACAGGTCATTTTTAAATCAAAGTCAAACATTCCTCCATAGTACTAAACGCGGATTACCGTGAACAAACTGTCCGGCGATTTGCGATAGTCATCTCTACCTTATAAGCTTCGACACAAAGGGAAAAAATCATTAACCTCTCCGAGAAAGTAACCAGTCTCGATGGATACCCTAACTACTCCTTACTGATTCACGCAAATTCATGATTTGATCAATTCCTGTCTGCATGTCAGCTGTATCCGATTCCTCAACCTATGAATTAATTTCAGTTTTGATGAGATCTCCAATAGGTTTATATATAAATCCTTTTGAAGTTCTCAAGGGCACACACATTGTCTGGTCACCATATAAGTACCTGTCACGAAGTTCGGACTTAAAGGTGGTGCCATTTAGCTAGTCAGAGAACACTGAACAGGGAAATCTGTCCAACTGAATACGTGCCTTAAAAAAACTTGTTCGAAGCCTCACACAATCCAGCACGCAAACTTAATCGCTTAGTTGCGATGCGACCATATCTCTAATGCGGAATGCCAGAAAAAGTGCATGTGTAATTGCGTGCTGCAGAATTTGATTAATCCAATGTCGGTCGATCTGTGCCAGATTACAGACTACGATGGTAAGAGCACTTATGGCTGTTACCATGCACTGAAGTCAAAAAACGATCTCTTGAATCGGGGATGAGAGAGAGAGCGCTAAGCATCTTTAACTTGAAATCCTTCAGCTAAAGCATCATCTACTATAAGGTTTCCTCCTTTGAATGACGGGTTTGGAATGAGTAAAAGTGAGGAGGTGCATTTGGCCTACTTTACAGACTACCTATTGTCGATAATAGTATCAATAGTTTTATGTGTGTATACTGTTACGCAATTATAATTAATTTCTATCGTGAACGACTATTTAACCATAGAGTTCAGCCGAGAGATTTGGGTAGAGGGGATGGGGACGTGGCCAATGAAGAGAAAATGGAGAATTCAGTTTAGTTCGGTTGTTACGGTGGATTTTATCTTTCCAAGTCGAATTTAGTGATGGGTCAGGTTACTTTAAATTTGTCTTCGTTACTCCCTGAAATGTCGTCACTGATATAAGATTCCTGCACGGACATTTTTCATATCCTATCGTTATTTTTAGGCTTGGTGAAGCCACACCATTAAATAACGTAGTAAAATGTTGCTCTTCTGGGATATATTTTCACATAATAATTCGGAGGATGGATGTTTGACGGATGTCGTCGGATTTGATTGGCTTGTAGGTAGCGGAGGACACTTTCTTCGACAAGGAAGAAACAGTTTTGGTATACATTTGGTCATTACTCTTGGACTTTACATTGACTTACGTAGGTCATGACATATTTATGTAACGGCTACATACAAGTGATGAATGATTTTACTATCTGAAAGGAAATAAGCATGAAATCATAATCGCAGACGTTCTCTGTAGTAATGTAGCCTACGTAAGCTCAATAAACATCTTAAACATGGATTTACAAAATCTGCGGAAGATGGCAGAGGCCAAAGCAGCCTAGGCCCGTAGCAAGGCAAGGTACCGAAGGGTGCCATGGAGGTGGGGGTAAGGGAGAGACAGCTTGCAGGGGGAGAAATATTTCTTGGGGGCTCTAACTAAAATATTTCTTGGGGTTACTAAAATACATTAAGACCGTAGTAATGTTTGATTTTCTACTGGGAACCAACAGATCACGGTAAGTCGAGTGGCTATGTAACTTATTATTTAATCGAAGATGAATACTTGCATTTATAGGCCGCCAATATCCGTTTAAACGTTGCACTAAGACAACATAAACCCAATTACTTGAAAGGCGGATTTGGATATGATTAACTTTCAAACCTCATCAACTGATATGCAGGAAAATTCTAAGCTTCTAGCGAAAGCTTAGGATATGTTTAGAAAGGACAGCACATAATAGCCATAACTTTTGCGTGCTTGAGCTCAGATGGTTATTTTGTGTTGTCATTTTGTGGAATTAATCAGTTTTCAGAAAGTAAATCGAAAGATCGGACATGATATTTTGCGACTTGGTCTGTCACTTTCTTCCTTTCTTATAGCGTCGTTATTTAAGCAAAATGTGTCGCTGACATAGGTCATACGCAAAACAATTTCGCTTTATTTTTTTTCCTTGACATATGCCAATAATGTGGTGGAACAATAATTATGCTAACTTTGTTTTACGAGAAGTTATGATAGAACAACAAGAATAAAAGATAAATGAGAGCAAAGTGCGCCGAAAAATAACACTTTTACGGGCATTTTAGTAATGATTGCCTTCATTTTACACAGCAATTACGTATTTACAAATACCACTGAATACGCTCTAAATAGACCTAAAATTGTAGATTCCCCTTTTGTTTCATAATAGCAAGGGCTAATGGTCATTCCATTTCTTTATCATGGAGTGGTTTGAGGGAGTGGGAGCTATAGAAAAGGCAATCACAAAGGTTGCATGGGGTTTCGCAATAATCCAAGGCACACTTTTTCCTTTCTTAAATCAATAATTGGACAACTTATCGGCCATGAAGAATGAGCGCCAAGCGCGTCGAAAAATAGCACTTGTAAAGGCATTTTAGTATCGGTAACGGTTTTAGGCACTGCATCTACAGGAGTCGAAAAGCGAGCCTCCTTGGGAACACAAAGTGTGCTCACTTCCAAGTGTTTACAGCAAACAAGAACGCGCTCCGACTTCACGATTTGAGTAAGTGGAAACCAGCGCACACTGCACCGACCCGACTACGACCTGACTGGGACGCGACAGTGAAAACCAGCCGCGTGGCAGACGCGTCGGTTAAGTGTGTGCCCAGCCCCTCGACCCAAATGTCGGTAGTGATTGCAATCCGACAGTCTTCGTCGTGACCACATCAGAAATATCAAACTTTTTTCATATTCGTAGTGGATGGGGGGGGGGGGCGTTCGCGTCGCAATTAAGAAAGGTAGTGGAGTGTGCAACTGTCATCGACCCACCTGTGTGACCTTTTTTAATGAATTGGTCAATACAGAAGCATGTGCGAACTGGACGTTGGTTGCAGAAAGTCAATGTGCTCTCCCCCATGTGTGAATGATGAACATCAGATAGCCTAGACTTATGTATATCCACTTCGGCAGTGTGTTGCGTGGTTAACCTACATTCCGACTGCGACCCGACGCAACTGGCCACGAATACCTACAAGTCACCCCTGACGTACAGTTCGGTTGAGTTGCATCACATTCCCAAAGGTCTTTTATTTCCTTGTCCGATATGGTGTCTATTTCATGGCAGACAATTATGCAATGCGGAACTTCTTTTTTCCCGACAGCCTGGATTTCTTCAAAGCAATGGCTTTCCGAATAGTGTAGTTGAGATCACTTACTGACACAGAACTAATTAATTTGTGATCACTTTTCAAAGAATATACAATAATTTTCCGACAAACAGAGCAGTTTCCCAATACAATTAAATCTGAGAACTGTCAAGTCTGTGGTAAGATGTATACAAAGCAATGTTTCCTCTCAACTCTGATTCACTTTAAGCAACTCCCTGCTTCAAGTAAAACATTGTGATCATAAAATTTCCTGACTTTTTTGTAGCACCAAATAAAAGTTTTTTTCTGACAATGCAAATAAATTGCAGAAAAAAGTAGCAATTTTCCCCTCGATGGACCGCAAAATTTTTCCGACAGATTGCACTTTGAAAATTTCTGGGAGGGGGGTTTGTAGCACCCCCTAAGGTAGTAACCGCCCTGCGTTTGATGTTTAAACCTGGATACGTTTGAACTCTATGTAAAAATCCTCACAATTCTTTTAGATGTGAAATTATTTTGTTACAGTCGACATACTGCCTCATTTCAAGTTAACGAAGTTTTTAACGCTTCATTCAATTCACCAGGCTAAGGAAGAATTATGCATCTGTGCCACGGCACATTTCGGGAAGCAACTCTTTGACGTAAGCCCAACATGAATGACAGGCAACTATCCACTTCGGGTAGAACCCTAACAGTCTTCGCCTTAATTTGAAATGTCATCTCTTCCTTCTTGATGCCTCCAATTAAGTCTGCGATCACCTGCGCAACGATTCTCTTCGGGTCGGTTTATTTTGCGATACTATCAAAAATGCAGCGGAGTGTAAGTAGTAACAATGTAATAGAAAACGACCATTTCAACAGTTCAATGGTTCTGTGCTTCAAGTGTAAAGGTGAACTTATTTCTTCGGTATACTGCTTCATCTTTCATCTTTTTAGGACAATTTTCAGCTCTTTGCTGACGACCTACAAAGGGCAGTGATTACCGAAAAGAAACTAGGATATTGTCCTAACTTGCCACTTCTGCCGTTGATGGGCAAAAATAGTGGGTGTACTGTTGACTTAACTTTCATGTTGCATCACGTCCAACATATTGAGAAACCCCCAGCTATCTGTATACTCAACTGGTGACTGTACCTTGACGTAGGTTTAAGTTCAAACATTAGCTTCACTCTGATTGGTCAATGATGACTTTGCACATGGATTCAGAAGAGAAGCCCCACTGCATAGCAGACATGTCAAACACAGTAGTGAACTCGGAAGAATGGACAGCCTAGAGTTAAGATTCCTTTGAGGTGGTTTCCTGAACTAAGTACTGGTATATTTTACAGAAAAAAATATGACAGAAAAAAAAAAGAACTTTTAGTATACATAGCATCGAGAAAGGTGAAAGCGGGCGCCTAACGTAAAAGTCTTCCAGTGAAAGGAACCAATTTCAAAAAATATTGGTGCAAACTTCTTCAGCTTGTCATTGAAAAGACCTTTCAAATTACAGGCATCAAGTCTTATTATTGGCCAATTTAGGGTTTCGCGCCAAGACACGAAGGTATAACTCCGAGTTGTCTTGCGCCTAAAATTCTTATGCCATTGCACTATTGCATGAATCATGAAAGGCTGGCTTTCCCTAAAAGTTCATATGGGTCACGATTCACGTGTCACGCGTGAAGAGAGAAACGAGCATTGATTACCATTTTCTTGGTCCACTTGGTCACCCCTTTCAACGTTTCAATACAAGCATGAAGCAAAGAATGAACACGCTTATTAATTGTACATGACACTTGACACTACGTTATTTTAATGTGTGACTTCATCCAGTATGGATTAAAAAAGACTTTGTTGTGCACTTCTAGGTCTATAGACTACATGGGATCCGACCCACCCGGACTTCAAAAATGCAGACCAACTATAAACTTTGAAAGAACTGGATAAAAACTGCCGCTACACAAAGTATGGAGTAGAAGACTTTGCCATCATTTTATGGTCATAGATATATTTATTTAAAGCTTATTCCGACGAGATTCGAGCCACATCTCTTATCGAATGCATAAAAAACCAGGGCCGTAGCCTGGACGAAATCTGTAGGGGGCAGTTCAAAACACTGGCTTAGTGGCGTGCCTACAGATATTTGACACCTGGGAGGATCCTTTCTTTTCTAGTGCCATCCTGGGGGTAGGGTGCTGAGGGTAGGGGTACATGTAAGGCCTGTCTTAATGAGCCTGTTGCAAAATTGTGCTATCGTTTGCAAAGCCTTGAACTGATTGTATCTTTATAAATTGTCATTTTTTGGTGATATTTTTCCATATTTTTTGGCTGGGCGTAAGTCAAAAAGTGCTTACAAAGAGGATGATACTCTATATATGACACTATATATTCTCTTTGAGAAATTTTTGTCTTTGTGAGGTGGCTTGAATGAAAAATAGTGGTACCTTTTATATATAAAGCTTCGTAAAGTGTAGAATTGATTACATGTTTAGGAGTCCTCATTATTTAGTTTTCTATTTTAGTAGGGTGTAATTGAAGGGAATGTTACCTCAGGTGAGGGATGACACCTCTACCCTTTGAGAAATTTTCCATGTTCTAAGTTTTCATTATCTTTGGTGAAGCTTTAGACTGATAACATGATCTGGAATTTTAATTATGTATTGAATTTTTCGGCTGTGGAAAGGCATCTATACAAAGCTGGTACCCGGTGCGGGCTTCCCCTAACGCTCTTAGTACGCCACTAGGTGAACCACCATCGGCTGGCGCGTAGCCATACTGTAACCCTGCAAGAAAATGTTCGGTCGAAATGTCTCTCACATTGGGGGAGGGGATGGCGAAATGACGCATTTAAAAGTTACTCTAAACATTCTTTACTTTTATATTCATGTTTTAGAAAAAGCTCACTTTCAAGATGAAAAGTTCGATTTGATTTAAATCAAGGGAAAATGCATATTCACCCCAATTTGAATGAGTGTACCCGGGTATCCCATTTCTTAAATGGCTTCTGGGGCTTTTGAGGATGTTACAACATGTTTCTCATTGAGTTGTGAAATCCACGTATAAAATAACGCCTTGGTTTACGTTGAATATGCAAAACTACGTTCTAACTTATCAAGAAAGATACTTGAAGTGAAATAAGAGGTCATTTGTGAGAGGTAGCTGTTGTTTCAAAATAAGTTTGCGGCAACTGCTTATGCCTTTTAAGTTTCTTAACCAGCTCATTTGAGTTTAGCTCGTAACTAAAGGTAACCATAGGCTATTTCATCTTACGCCAGTGCATCATGCTGGTGTATTTAAGAGATGTTTCTCAGCAGGAGAAAGATGGTTCATTCTTCAGTTGGAGAGACCCGCATAAGAATGCATCCACGGCGGGGGTCCGGGGACTTCCCGGGGCAATTTGGGAAGAAAATGAACCCTTGTATGTGATTTTCTAGGTTGGGGAGGGGGGGGGGCTTGAAATCATAATCTGGAGAGTGAAATTTTCAGTATTTTTTCTCAAGTTGGCCAACTTTCATTAACGATTTGGAAATCTCAGGGGGCAGTTGCCCCCGCAGGCTACGGCCCTGAAAACTATAACCATACACACAAATATACGCTCAGTTAAGAGCCCAGTCCTTGACCATCCTTGTCACGTAATGGAATGTCACCCTACTACTTGGAAGGACTCCAAAGCTTTCTTTAATGCTGACTCTCCACGGATCCGGTCGGAGGGGTGATCAGAATATAACTAGGCAACAGTTTGTACTACTGTATACCAAATTTTTCTCCCCGACCTCCATTTAACGCCCCCTTTCGACAGAAGGGAGTTAGAAAATTCGCAGTCTTTGGCCACTTTCTCAAAGACCTGGAGGGGTAAAGAACTTTTGTTCTAAATACACCAATGCACCTAAATAACGCACCACAATTAAAGGACCTTAGCAGCACAATCTAAATCCCTTGCTTGACTTAAATCGTCTGACAGCAGCCCGTCAAAGTTTTCCTGAACTCCCGGGTGCTTCTACCAGGATTTTATTCGGAGTTCTCAGTGGTTAATGTAAGTTCCCCCCACTGGTAACTTGAAATTTTTGATGGGGGTGGGCTCTTTGGTTTCATTGAGGTGTAATAGATGGAATTGTCAATGAAGATGCATTATTGCAAGATGATAAATTCAAGTTGTGTGGAAAAACAATGTTTTCGTTACACAACAGTAATCTGGGAGACCTGTAGAAAGAGGCTAGCTATGCAATAGCACACCATTAACAAATGCAAATGCATAATGGTTCCATGCAAATGCATGGCTCGTTTTCGCATAATTTACATAATAACCACAAAAATCTATTTATTCAGTAAAATCATGCCACATCTTCATGTTGCAAAGACAAACACTGGCAATAAATAACAGAGACCACAACGTGCAAGTTGGGAATATCCGTATAGTGTAATACGAATAATTTGTGCCAAATCTGATAGTTATGATGCTTGGATAATTGCAAAAGTTTGCTCAAAACTTGATCATGAGCAATGAAACAAATTATAAGATCCATACTTTCCAAAAGAAAAAAAAAGTGCAGACATTAAAGTGAAAGCCACTGGACAAAATACCTGCCCGACTTCTACATGACTCCAATAACAAATATGATGCACTTGATTTGATCAGGGAGTTGCAACAGATGTTACAACTTCCTGATTTGATACATTCAGGCGCTTTAGCTGTTACCTTTTGACATGTAACATTCCGACAGAATCCACTTGTCTGACTTCATATCGCGCAACAAGTGTTCTATGGAGTGTTTTCCCTTGATAAACACTATTTTTCAATGTTCTGCAAATAAAAAATACAATCACAAAGCATTTTTCACAACTGAGTTCAAAACAAAATTCTAAATTGTTTTACCGTACTTTTTTCCCATCATTTTTTCTTCTTCTCTGCCAACTTTCTTACATTATGAACATTTTGCCTAGCGTTACCATTGTAACACTACTGAAACCTTTGTATTAAATATAAAATGTATACCAGTCTTACATTACTAGTAGGCTGTAGCACGTGGATTGTAATCGTTGTATAGGCGGCTTTTTGAAACTTCTTAAGCCCGCCTCACACTACACGACTGCGCACATTTCATCTCGACTTGACTCGGCACTTCAGTCAACGTAGTGAAGTGTGGGTGGTTAAACGATTACGACCGACGGGGTTTTAGGCCAGTTTTAAGACTCGTTGGCCAGTTTCTGGTGAACATGTTCAGTTTTCCTGACTAGACTCGAACATTCTTCAGCAATTCAATCAATCAGCTATCAGAGATCGGAGTTGGAACCACGGTCATTTTTTCACATGTAACAAGTCATCTACCTTCAAGTCTCAAGTCATGTACATTCAAGTCACAAGTCATTTCCCATTAAATCACAAGTCATTATTTTCAAAATAAAAATAAAGCCATTAAACCGGACTGCAGTTCCTAGATACAGTCTTAATATGTGGATCAGGTGGTAGACCTTGAAAATAAGCTGCAATCAAAAGAATTCACAGGAATAGGGAGGCTCTTCTCTAAATGTAACGACACTCAACACTTTTGCAGTTTTATGGGAAACCTGCGTTGTTTCAAACTTCTTTTCATGTGGTAAAAAGTATTCTCTAAACCTGTGTAAAAGTCACCCAATAAATGAATGTATACTTAAAATGGCACCGGAGAGAAACAGTAAAGCTATGTCTGTTATTTCCTCTAAAAGATTCATGAGGAGTGAAACCGTTTTCTTGAATTATCGGGAAGATTTCAGAAAATTTCTGAAAACAGCATTGAGGATGCCATGATTCCTCTCATCGCGAAAGGTGTCCGTGTGAGTACGTAACGTACGCACACAAATATGCAAATTCTTTCATGACGGGGCAATCTTGCTCTTCACAAGGAGGGGAAAACACAACGGGCAGCAGGGGCGTTTGAAATAACCTACTTCATGTAAGCTGGGGTTTAAAATGAAACTAAAATGTCCCACTGAGGTCTCAAATTAGCCTTCGTTTTCATAAAATAGAGATGAGGTCAACAATCATTACTCCTCAATTTATGGTGCTCTGCAAAGTTCGTAAATTATTTTCATTGCCAGACGCCAGCAAATTTTATCTTGCGAGTCGAATGTTTTTTTTTATCACCTTGGAAGGACCCCAGACCCCGTGTCTTGCCATTTGACTGATGAATAATCATTACTGGCTATCCTCTTCCGGAACTGCATGGGTCACACTGCGTAATACAACAAAATTTCATTTAAAAAAGGGCCCCGTTTTTGTACTAATCTTGATTGTTTAAAAGCCAGGAAGTTGCGTTTCACTGGGGTGTTTTCCCGACGAGGACCCTCACACCACATCCCGTCATCATTCCTTCGACGATCGCGAGTCCGGGCTTCGCCATCATATAGTGAACCCCATGGGTTTTTTAATTTCCTGGATCCACACATACAAAGACCTGTTTAATACCCTTTATCTAACCATTTGGTTTCAGTTCTTTTCATTCGTATTTTTATAGACTTGGGTAATTCTTTTATTTCATTCAAATTTTGTAGACAGACGGAGAGGGCGTTTGCTCAAAACCATTCGGTGCAAGGGTCGATGTGCCGAAAAAGGTAGGGAAGCAAAGATGTACATGACGTGTACGGGACGTGTACGTGTAAGGGATGTGCCTGCCGAGGTATGCGTTTGAATGGTTTGCTTCAATTCAATCACTGCTACACTACAGATTTACTTTTTCTCGGCCACTGTCTTTTCCAAAGTCATTCTGCTCATGGTACAATGCAATCTCGAGTGCATGAAGGCAAAGATTACTTTTCTGATCTTAGATAATTTTATGGTCAAACTTTCATGCCGCACTCAGCAAAGAAAAACTTGTAATTCAATGTCGCCAAGACATACATCTTCAAGGAAAGTCAAGTCCCAAGTCAAGAAAATGTGCGACTCAAGTCCAAATCAGTGACTCGAGTCAACAACTCTGGATATTGTTCATGAGCCATACGATCTCAAATACCATAGTGCAACCTCGTCCACATGGGCTATTCAGTAGCATACTATGGGGGCGTCAGTCCTATAACTTTCGACCATGACGATTCAAATCTAGGTCACGTCAGTCTAGTTAAACTGTAAGATTCAAAGTCGTACTGTGCGTGGCGGGCTTTACGTTCTACTTCACAAACTGTACATCAGTTGTGTAATTGAACAGTACTCAAATATTATATTTATATTGCATCAACATGTAGACATGGGAAATAGCCTTAATTATTAACCATCCAGTCTCACCAAGAAGCTGTAGCAATCCCCCTCCCCAACAATAAAAAAAAAAATGAATTACAAGGGTTGTCAATGTTGCATCAATGTTATAAAACAATAAATTTCCTTCCATCAAATACTTATTTCTTTTAAAATAAAGGCAAACGAATAGATTGTATTGAGTTGCCTATCATTTCAAGGCGACAAAATTTTCTGTACCACAAAAACAGTATTTCCCTTTAAGAAATAGCATTAGTCTAAGCATGCTCTTATACATGACATCTAAGGGGGTCTAAACATGCAAACCTTCCACCCATTCACCCAACCCCATCCTCAGACCATCTCAGCCCCCCTCCCCCTCCCCAATGAATGTTAATGCAATTTTTCTGTAAAATGCAAAACAAGTCTCAGAGGACTAGAAATATTTACAAAAGAGACCTTCTTTCCTCACCCTCTTAAAACAAAGTATAAACTACCTAATAGCAAAGAGCTGTCTGGCTTCTGTAACCTGCCAAACAGCTGGTATCAGACCCCTTAAAAACATTCTCCCTACAAAAATATTACCAGCAGACACTTTTTTACTAAAATGAAAGTTCCTGTTATCCTGGTATTCCCTTAATGTCATGTGCATGGTTGTAATTGCTGTTTCCTGGTAAAACTTAAATGGCTCATGATTCCATCAAAAAACCACAGTAACATTGGACTGAGGAGAGGCTCCTAGTTCACTTTACCTTCATTTCTCCCTTGACCTCACACACTGCTCTCCAAACTACTCTTTAAACTACAAAGCTAGTAGTATGATCCATGATAAGTAGTGGAATCTGGGAGTACTGGCATGGACTGGGAGGGTGCTGTATTCTCTGTTGCAGGAAGTTGCCCAGGTACAGAATGTGATGGTGTTGGCGCTGTCCATGAACCAGTCACAGGTGCACTGTAAGTGGTGGTTGGATGACCACTTGGAGTTGCACCATAGGAGGATGTGTCTGGTGGTGGCTGTTCATAGTGGACCACAGGATTAGGTGGCACTGCCGGTGGGGCCATATTGTAAGGAACAGTTTGTGGGACAGGGACAGTAGCTGGAGGGGGAATAGTTGTTGTGGATGAGCTGTATCCTGGCGGCTGCTGTGTTAACACTGGTGCAACATGTGGATTAGACACTGGGTAGGGCATCTGACTCTGCACTGGATGGGGTGCCTGGTGTTCTGCAGGGACAATTGGGGGACCTGAGTATGGTGTTTGCACAGGACGTGGAGGAAGAGGTGCCGTGGGATTGGCGTACTGAACTCCTCCCGGATAGTCTGCACCACTATCCTGTAATGGTACAGTGATAAGGTTTGTGTTTCTGACTGGTATCTGTTCCATGTGGTATTCCCCTTGACCACCTTGTGGATTTGTTACAATTCCAGATTGGCCAAGATTGTAATTATGTGTGTCTTCTGTTGTAGCTTCGATTGGTACTGTGGATGCTACAGAGTAATTTGGCATCTGCTGGTAACTTGTATTTCTTGCCTCTAATCTGGGATCTGTCCTTTCCTTCCGTGGTTCTGGTCTTTCACCCCTAGGTTCTGTTCTTGGGTCAGATGGGCGCCTGTCATGTGGTTTCTGACTTTGTTTCTTGTGTCTATGATTTATATGTGCCTGAAGGTCTCTTTTAGACAAATAAGTTCTTCTACAACCTTCATGGCTGTGTTTAGGTGCTCCATAATCACACATGAAAATATGGCCTTGTAAAGACTGTTCAATCCGTGAAACATTGTCCCCACATCTGGCAAATGAAAAGCAAAGGACCGTTTTAATATTCAAATTACCTTGCAGTGTATATTATTTCCTTACTGTTTACACTATCATCTGTTCACATGCAGTCCAGGGCTCTATTTCATAAAAGTTAGGAATATTCTCAAGATTAAAGTTCCTAAACTGCTTAGGAACAATTTGTCCAAAATCATTCCTTTTTTCAAATGTTTAGGGATAAATCAAAAGTGACATTGTTTTTATCTGTGAATTTCTTTTCAAATCAATTAAGAACATTTTTAAATCTACCAAAGATCCTTCCTAAGTCTAGGAACAACTTTAGCATGAAGATAGGAATGAATTCTTCCTAAGTCCAAGGTAGGAATATTCCTAACTTTTATGAAATAGAGCTAGTTAAATTAGAGCGTAGTTAAATCGTTAAACATAGATACTGATTACTTCTCACAATTCCCTTTCTTGTACAGTTACTAAAGGTAAATAAATGACAGAGTATACTCTTATTTGCATGAAGTTTCAGCATTTCACAATGGCTATGGAATGTTCCTCCTACGTTTGTTAGCAAAAACAGATGAACAAAAGAGGTAATTTGACATTTTACAATTTTTTCACATTTTGTCTACAGTTCAGGCATACTGTACCTTAGGCATGTTTTCTCTGTTGCTTTAGCACAGTCAAAACAAAAGACGTGTTTACAAGGAATCTGTTGATTGAAAAATATCATGCCAAAACATTGTTCCTTTTATTTATAAATTGTGAAATGAATACATTAGGAGTTTTCTTCAGTACAACACGAAACTTCAGTCATTTGCAAAATCATAGGTATTTTCAGGATTAACAGCATAAATGGGAACAACTGTGGTTCGGGGGGTTTCCTGAAATTGGGGCCCCCTGTGGGCTGGGGGTTGAAGAATGTGCCCACGGTATTTCCCGCCTGTCATAAGAGGTGACTAAAGGAAAGGACTTGCACCGTGTTTGAGCTGTATTTGAAACCACACTTGATCTTGAACTGTATCTGAAACCGATTCAAACTTTAACTTTTTATCTAGTTCACACTATATAACACATTCACGTTGGTGTGTCGTTAAATTTCATCAAACTATCCTGAAATTGGGTCAAAGTACCACGGCAATTTATTAGCCTGCAAACCTAGATGTGTGGTCTATCCCTTATACAACAAAGTCCTTTGTGATGTCAGAAAATTGTAAGCAAAACATGGGCTGCAATGACAACTAACTTATGTTTGACCATGTAGGGTGTCATCAGTATTTGCTGTGAAGGTGTAGTCTGCTTGGTGCTACAAGTGGATGATGTAACTGTATGTCTTTGGAAAGGAGAACTTTTATGTGCTTTCTGACCTGTATATAATCAGCAAAAATTTGAATAAATGGCCTTTAATTGTCCAAGTGTCCTTAGCTTCATGTACTGTTTGGTTATGCATATGATAGAGAGCATGCTGGTATGAGCCCATGGGGACATGTATAGTCCAAGCTACAGGTTCCATGGTTACGATAATATTGAAGAATTATTTTTTCCCTTTCTGGAACACAAATGGGTTGAAAGTGCAGAAATTAGACCTCATCCCTCATCCCCATGCTTACAGCTATACAAGATACTATGATACTTGGAGAATATCTTTTTTGTTATACTTCTTAGTATTTATTTCTTGCATTCCAAGTAACCAATTATTACTGATTTGGCACTTCTCTGTTTGAATTTTCCCTCCTTACAATGGAACACCCCAACTGGAGTTTGGCAGAGTACAGTAAATTGTAATGTAACTGTATATGTAACAGTCAAAGCAGGGAAATTAACAGAACAATTCATGTTCTCAAAGTAACTGAGAGCAAGCTCCCTTTGTTAAAATTTGATCTAAGACACATACAAAACAATAATAAATGATAAAATGTGCAAACATAGCAGTGATTAAGGGCAAAGGGTTCTCAGAGCTCTTTTGGAACAAAACAAGCCAACTACCTTAAAGTGTGACACCCTCAAAACCACCAAAATTAGATGTTTGATGTTTAGGTCCATTTATGACACCTTTACCTACTGTATTTATGATGCATAGTCCAGGTTGTGATGTCATCAAACTTTACTTTAAACTGGCTCAAGCTTTGCATTTTTCTTCGTTCACATTCTTGAGGTAACAATACATGCAGGGGTTTTGCATTGGGTATGCATTCACTATGTTCTCTCTAAAGTGATGTTTTTTGCCACTACTGAAGATGAAAAGTGGCATAGTTCTCTTTATTCTGATCTTAAAGTTTTGTGTATATTTCACTTTACAGAGGCTTCCACAATTGTGGAAAAATTCATTTTAGTTTCATGTGCACAGATGAAAAAGTTTCCTTCTGTCAAAGGTTTGTGTTAAGTCAAAAAGACGTCTTCCTATACCTTTAATGAGAAAAACAATAAGTTCACTTGCACAAACCTACACAGAAACACATCAAGGAAAGCCAATGGGCACATCCAGTAGGGTAAAACACAGGTGAAGCAAGTTAGGGCCCCAAACAACTTGCTAAATCAGAAACCAATGGGTAGAATTTTGCCCAATTTTATGTTGTTTTTCATGTGGAATACTGACTGCTATATGGTAATGTATTGTATAGGAGATACCGCAAATACAATACAAGAGCATCAATGATGCTGTAGCTCAACTACAATTTCACTCAAACAATTTCTTTTATGTAGCTTCATTAGTGATTGAAACCAAGGCGTCATGCATGGACAGTCATGATGTAGTACCTTCAGTGCTGTCCATGTACAGTAAATGGTCACAGCAATGGCATTTTAGAGTTGCCCAGCTTGGGACATTTTTTAGTGCTTGTGGGCACAATACAGTAGGTAATTGTGCCGATGAAAATGAAGTATTTATACCCAAATTTGTCAGGCCCATCTAAAATTATTCTTTTGTCAATATATCATACAAAACCAAAACTCATATGGAAAAGCATTGGCATAAATGGCATTTAACATCAACACAAAGTACACCTATGATGAACCATCATCCATGGAACATGGACCAACTTTGATAAGATTCCAATGCAACCCCTAGTATTTAAAGGCTTTTGATTGATTCTACTGTTTGACCCCAAACAACCTTTGACCTTCAAAAGTATAACTTTAATGACCCACCATCTACTGGATTGTCTGGCAACTTTGACAAGATTCAGACACAAACCTGTAAAGTTGAAGGCTGTTGCATGATTCCATTGTTCAACCATTTAATACCCCAAATGACCTTAAACCTTCTGCAAAAGAGCAACTATGATGACCCATCATCTACTGAACATTCTGGCCAACTTTGATAAGATTTTCATATAACCAATGGGAGTTGAAAAAGCTTTTTAGTGATTCCAATGTTTGACCTCTCTATGACCCCAAATGACCTTTGACCTACTTTAAAATGCATCTTCAATGACCAATCATCTACTGAACACTGGCCAACTTTGGTAACATTTGGATATAACCCCTACGAAATGAAGACTTCTGTGATTCAAGCTTTCACCTCTCTGACCCCAAATGATCTTTGATGTATTTCAAAAATACATCTTTGATGACCCATTATCTACTGAACACTGGCCAACTTTTGATAAGATTTGGATATAACCCCTAGGAGATGAAGACTTGTGTGATTTCAACTTTAACCTCTCTAAGACCTCCCAAATGACCTTTGACCTACTTCAAAATACATCATTGAAGACCCATCATTTACTGAACACTGGCCAATTTTGATGAGATTTGGATATAACCCCTAGGAGATGAAGACTTGTGTGATTCCACCTTTAACCTCTCTAAGAGCCCAAATGACCTTTGACATACTTCAAAAGTACAACTGGCACATGCCATCATCCACTGAACATTCCAGCCACATTTGATAAAATTTGCAGATAACCCCTAGCACTTAAAGGTTTTTGCAAGATTTCACTGTTTTGACCTTTGCATGACCCCCAAATGACCTTGACCTACTTCAAAAACACCCAGTTGATGACCCATCATCTACTGAATGCTCTTGCCAAATCTGACAAAATTTCAACACAACCCCTAGGAGTTCAAGGCTTTTGCATAATTATGCTCAGTTGGCCTTTTGTTTGACCTCTCTTTGACCCTAAATGACCCTTGCCCCACTTCAAAAGTATAAACGTACATGGTCATGACCTCACAGGTAGTACACCATGCTTGAAAATGACCACTGACCTTAAAATTCTCAACACCAGTAACAAAACAAATACACAAAAGCCAAGTTACAATGACAAACACCCAATACTGTCACTGAATCTTTAAGACACAAAGTAACATTTGTTATAAATGACCCCAAACTGACCCATAAATCTGACCTTTGAGTCCATCCTTGACCACCACTGATAACCCTTTATCCTTGTATCACTGTGCCCAAGTTTCATTAAAAATTTTCCAAGCAAATGCTCATTTGGTGAGTCTGTATTTTTTAACGCTCTCTCGTAACAGTAACATATATGGGTTATGTACTGTAGCTCAGCCTAAAATGTGTTAGAATGATGTAAGAAGTTTACACAAGTAAATATGTAGCCTAATCTTATCGATATAAATAAGACATTCCACACATAATAAACACAATACATCACAGAACAAGTACAACACATCAATTTCCCACCAAAAATTATCAGAAGGTTCAAATAAGCCCTGCAGTTCTAGGCCTAGAAGTAGCTGGGCTGTAGAGACACATGTGTAGCTTAGGTTCATGGTGCACATAGCCTAACATTTGGCCTATACATTGGATACTGTATGTTTAGGTAATGCCAAAAGTGCCATGCTTCTCTGGAGAAAATTACCCCGTACAAAACCCTTCCAACTGAAAGCTGCGAGTAAATTTCAGATTGTTGTATGAGGGTTTTTGCACTTGCAGGATTCATGATTTGGGAGTTTTTCACCAATTTGGTAATTTACTTTGGCCATAACAACAGAACTTGCTTGTGTAATTGAGACATTGTCTAAAGTGTGCAGGGTGAAGGGTATCCAGTCGAAACATCCCTTTAGCAGAACATCCCCACTTTAATTTTAGCTACCAAAACATCCCTGCCAATGAATATGTATAGCCTACGTAAAATCTCTTTTTAAATTCAATAATGAGAAGTTTAATTCTAATTGATTTGTTGTAGGCTAGGCCTACAGTGGGTTTTAGGGAAATTGGTGAATTCTTTTGGTTTTCAGAACTGTAATACCACCACATGAAGAAAAGTACTTACCACCGCGTAGGCTATAGCGTAATACAACAAATGAAACTATGATTGCAGCGGTAGGCTTAGGCCTAGTCCGCAGTCTGCTGACCTAGTATGGGGATTCCCATACTAGTTCAGGGAGCAAAGTGTACGTGAGAACTAGGCCTTGGTACCCTAGGCTAGCTTAGGCCTAATTTGTAATTTGTGTTTTTTTTCCTTTGAAGAAACTGAAAATAGGCTAGTAGCAGTAACTTATATAGCCGCCCTACCCAGGCCGAGCCTAGCCTAGGGTACCTAGGCCTAGTTCTCACATACACTTTGTTCCCCTGTCCCTGAACTAGGCCTACGTAGTATTCGAAGCCCCAAGGCCAAGCGACCCCATATTGGAAAGTTTGTTTTTTCGCCGCCGAAGATTAACACCAAAGGAAAGGCAGGATAAAAATTACGCCACTATCTGCTGTAGGCTAGGTGCGACAAATAGAAACCAGGCTGACAAAATACGCCAGAAATTTGGCGTGACTGCTTGAGTGCCACGCCGAAGATCTACGGCGTAACATAAATGTTTTCCAGACTGGAAGCGACCCAAGTACTAGGGCCTAACAGTTAGGCCTAGGTCAGCAGACTGCGGACTAGGCCGAACCTAGCCTAGGGCCTAGCTAAAGCTCGAAGTACTTTTCGCGGTATTTACTTTGACATGAAATATTCTAAAAATTGCACGGATGTTGATATTGATAATACAGAAAACAATTACATAATATCCCGTTTAACGTGAACGTAAGCGCTACGCCTGTTTCGCTCTTATCATATTGCAAATTAGGCCTAGGACTAAAATTAAAAATATCTGATTACCTTTGCTCTATTCATGGGCGACTCGTAATAATCGAACTTTGAGTCGAGTCCATAGAAATAAAAGTAAGGGAGAACGCTAACACAATGCATCCATGCATGTTTAACCGGTGAAGCTACGGAAAGTGTGAGGGCGCTTTCGTTGTACGGCAAGCGACCTGTTGATTGATGTCTCTCCGTACGTACAGTGTGCATTCTGCTGCAGAAGTTATAGTTTATTTTATGCATTTTGCGAAAGATTTGGAGTAATTTCCACATCAGAAATAAGTCATGGTGCCTTAAGTATTTTGTTTTATACTCCTAACTTGAAAACTTGTAGTTTATTTGCCAATACTTGGGGCAAAAGCAATGACGTGATATTTGTATTACGCGCAGGTGCTCCGTTGCCGTACAGACTGGCCAAACCAATGGCTTCAGTCCAGATCGGCTGAAGTCATTCTCCCTTACTTTTATTTCTATGGTCGAGTCTGAGCATTAGTAGGACTGGTCTGATCTCTAAGTTATACTAACTGGATTGGCGATGTCCGTGTCATTGTGAAGTCAGCGTCCGCCATATTGTGACTATCAAACCGGCGAATGTGCAGTTTATTGGGTGCAATGTTTTTTTTATTTCATTATACTTTTTTATAATTTATGCGGGAATCAAAGCGCATTCGTTGTCAAGGGTAATTTTTTAATTTGTATTGCGATTATTTTTCATGGATAACTAATTTTTAGGTGTCTATGCAAAAGCACGGACACTTAGGTGTTCAACTCCCAAGGTGTTCCACCATAATTATATTTGCACTGCGTTTTGATCTCTCGTAAGATGGTCGCTCGGCGACTTCATCACTGACTATCCAATCAATGTGTCGAAGCCAATCCAATCCAGTTAGTATACATCAGTGGTACATACACGGATAGGTTGCATATTGCGGAAGATTTCGTGCGTGCGTATTACATGTATTACACAGGCTGACACGTAACCACCAAAGTTTTATACGGATGCCTGTGCAAAACACTGTAATCTCCAAAGCTTGAGCATCACTCATCTACATGGAAGCACAATATGCTGACAAACAATGCACCATGATAGTCAATGAGAGTAACCGTAGAAAGTAGGTTTATAATTATATCTTCATTTTTCATAAGAAAATGGCCATGAATTTTCCACGCCATCACAAAGCGAGTGAAAACTCAATCAGAACAACTTTTATTGTAGGTTTCAAGATCAGCCACTGTTCACTTTTAGACTTAATCCTGTTTACCCAAAAAATCAATATTTGACCTCTGGTGACCTCAAATGACCTTTGACCTACTTCAAAAACACAACTTTGATGACCCATCATTTACTAAACACTCCTGTCAAATTTGAAAAGATTCCAACATAACCACAAGGAGTTGAAGGCTTTTGTGTGATTTCACTCTTTGACCTCTCACGACCCCAAATGACCTTTGACCTACTTCCTGTTACCATAATTATCAAGCCCTTGATATGTGTTATAGCCACACCAACTTTGACAAGGAACGGTCAAAGCACCTGCAGACAGCAGCTCTTTTTTCCAATGTTGACGGACAGACAGACGGACAGACAGACAGACGCATTGCCATGACAATAGCTCAACTTGTTGAGCTAACAAGCATCCAGGTGTAGGGCCAATGATATTCCGAGATCACAGAAAAACGTGGAAAAATACGAAATTTACTTTTCTGCACGGAATTTCACAGAATTTAGCAAAAATTATCAGGCTCAAAAAACATGTAAAGGTTTGACAACAAAACTGAGTTATTTTTCTTCAAAGCTATGCTAAATTAATGCCTGCATATACCAAAGGCATACACAGACATTTTACCATCTAAAATGGTGGCAAATTTAACTTAAAATCATCAAAACAAATTGAAGTTACGATCAGAAAACAAGCAAGACACTTACGAAAATCGGCAAAATTTTGCCAGTATAGGCTCCAGTTTGCCGAGGCTATGGTGTGTTAGGCTAGGTCGTTTGTGTGTTACAAGTGTTTGCTGCCTTCAGGATCATAACCAGACAAGTTTTGGACTTGTTTTGAATATACCATAATCACTCTAAAATCCGAAAATCACGGAAAGGGGTTATGCTTGAAATGGAATTTTGCAGAATTTCAAAAGTTAAAACAGAATTTTGTCATTTGTGAAGTGGAAAATCATTGGCCCTATGGGTGGGTACAAAATATTTTCCCTATCAAATATCCGCAATCAAATCCTCTGGTGCATCAATCTCTGACCCACTATCCTATGGAAGCTGCATAAAGATGATCTTGGTGATCATTCAACCCGCTTAAATAAACAGGCTCTTACCATGCGGCCATAAATGAGAATTGGAAAATTGCACTTCTCACACAGATGAAGGCGAGGATCCTCAACTTTCTTCCCAATCAAATTGACCTGTACAAAAAGGCAAAGTTCTTATAAAAAAAACAGCTTTTTACAAAACGTTAATTTGATTATGATATTCACTCTGCACATCAAAAACTATCAAACCGTTGTAATAAAAGGAATTTAACAGAAAATAATGAGCAAACCAGTTGACTTAAAACTTCTTCACATAACAATCTTATGCAGGAATTGTTTCCAAAAGTGGCCTAACTTGCTCTCTTCAAAGATCTGTGCAGAGCACTTTAAGTGTACTGAAATATACTGGCCCAACCATTTTGCATGCCCTCCTCAACATCCCCTACCCCATCCTTCCCCCCATCCCCACCCCCACCCAAAAAAGTTTCATTTCCTTCATCTTGACTAGTTTGAAATTCCAGTCATCATCTTCCATGACATACCATAGGACTTCATCAGATCTCTGTAGTTTCATCTTCTTAATGAGAATATGTAGCACTTCACAACCAGTCAGTAACAGTTTTACTTGGGGGACACAAAGTTATGTAACAAATAAATACTGCTACTCATAATGTGACTTCACAGTGTTTGACAACACAAATGTAAACATTTGAAACCATTTTTCACTGGAATTCAAATTCTGGCACAATCTTCTGAAAAAAAATCAACATTTGAAGCACAACAAGGATACATTTGGTTAGGAGAGAAAAATAGAAAAGAAATCTACCTTCTGATCCCATGTTACATGATATGACATCTCCATGGTACAGTTCTTTCAAGCATTCATCTGTTGAAAAAGTCATAAAGATACAACTAACCCACAACCTCTACAACATATCTGTAATACTTGAACAATTTTGTAGTACACTTTGGCATTTTGCTGGCTTGGAAGAAAGAGGCATCACAAACAGTAATACATTTAACTGGAAAGCCAAAAGGCTTAGTGATTTCCTTGACTCTAAAAATTCTTTTTTATTACTTCTTTCACTCTCAAGAGTTTCAAATTGACACAATATGAGCACCAAGTGCTCCCTAAGCTCCCTAAGGAAAGTACTTCTAGCTACTGTATCTCTCAAATTTAAACCTGAAAATTCTCCCAAAAAGAGTAACAACCCTGAATTGAGGCAAGACATAATGAGAAGCCATCAGAGAGCCTAGCAATAGTGCAAGCAAGAACTGAAATAAATGGCCTCAACAAAGTTGAGTAGCTTCAACACAAATGCAAGTAGAGTCAGCTACTTTTAAAACTGGTCTGCACAAGGGTGCTTCAGACCAGGAGTGCAACCAACTTCATCAGCTATGTAACTTGATTTTGATGGTACTGTATCTACTCTATACCCTGACAAATGGGAGGAAAGCTGCCTATAAGATCTATGCTACCCGTCATGAAATACCATATTTATGGAGTTTACACACCATTTGACTTCTGGTGACCCCAAATGACCTTTGACCTCTAAAAAAGCAGTACAATTCTTTTACTCAATATGGGGGTATCCTCATGCCAAGTATGAACTGCACTATTGTTATCCCTCTTAAAATATCATGTTTGTAAGCACTTCTAAGGTTTTCACCACTTGATCTCCAATGACCTAAGATAACCTTTGACCTCTATCTAACACGATAGATCATTTTATCTACTAACAATAATGTATCCACATGCTAATTATTACAAACATGTTTGGTTCTCATCTTGAAAAATAAAATTTGCTTCTTCCTCTCTATACTTTAAATCTATAAAACAAATATGAAAAGTGTTCATCATTCCTATCTAGAGATATCGTGATTGCAAGCAATTTCCGAGGTTCTTCTTGAAGTTTTACCTCTGTGACCTCAGATAACCTTTGACCCTCTACCAAAAACAATAGAGTTCATCTTCTGACTATAACGTATCCACATGCCAAGTATGAAAACTATCCATACTTCCTACCTTGAGATATTGTGTTAACATGGTTTTTGATCTCTTGTGACCTCACATGACCTCTAACCTCTACCAAAAACAATAGGGTTCTTCCTCTCAATATGATAAATCCATATTACAAATATAAGGGTCCACTGTTCTGAGATGTCATGTTTACAAGGTTTTTGACCTCTGGTGACCAGACATGACCTCTAACCTACAACAAAAACAACAGAGTTCTTCCCCTCAATATGAAAAATATATACTGTATACTAACTAGAAAATATCCATCCATCTTACCTTGAGATATCATGTTTACAAGCTACTGTAAGCATTACAAAAACACACACACATGCCATCAGGGTTGCATAAATTCCTTTCGCCTTTGGCAAGGAATCAAAAGTACAGTACATGATACAACATGTACCAAGTTACAAACCATGATTGACTGCAATGTCATATTCTATAGCATAATCTCACAGCTGAACACATCCAGTCAATGGTACTTACTCACTTACTGTGGCCAACAAAGATGCATATCAAAATTCTATTCCATATTCTTTTGTAATAACTATTTGGAAAAGGATCTACAGTAAACTGTAAAAACCAAGTTAAAGGGTAAAGAAGGGCTAAAGCCCCACAAGATGCCCTGAAATCCAAACCCAAAACAAAACAAACACCAAATCAAAACACCAACAAATCCCAGCACAATCAGATTCTACCACAGTCACAACAGAACTTGTCAACGTTAACTTGAAGCAATGGGCTGAAGTGGATTTAACTACCCACTCAGGCAGGCTATTCCACTCATTGACAACTCTATGAGAGAAACTGAACTTCCTAACATCAAGCCTCTCAAAACAGCTCACCAGCTTCTTACCATGGCCTCAAATGCAAGAAATATTTTGAACCTTTAAGTGGCTGCAATTTGACAGAGGATCCCTCCCAGAGAGAAATTTGTAAACCTGGAGCATGTTCCCCCTAATCCCTCTTAACTCCAGGGTGGTAAGACCTAGACACTAAGTTTAATACGATAAGGTACAAGAAGGCCCATTCTAGCCTTGTAGCCGAGTTATTTAGCTGTTTACAGCTCTTTTATCTTCAAGGCTGTTCCACCCTATTTTTTTTTCCAATTTTTTTTTAACATCTTAGTCACACTCACGATGGGATGAATAATCAAATTGTTGCAAACAAATCTAGCAGCTCTATGTTGGATCTGTTCAACTTTGTTAATTAGGGAGGTAGTACAAGGGCCCCAGACAGAGGATGAGTACTCCTGGAGAGGCCTAACAAGAGTAAGATAGGCATCAGAGAAAATATTGTCATTTGAGTGGATGAGAGGTCCCCAGACATTATGGCCAGGGGGCAGGGCTCGAAATAACAGGGGCCTGTGGGCCCGATGCTCCTTGAAATTCGCTCGGGCCCGTAACTTCTACAGGGAAAGGAGCCCGGTTGGCTCCTAAATATTTCAAGTCTAATTGTACAGTCTGCACGTTAACCTCTCCATCCACAACTCAGCGAACTTATATCTCGCACAGTCTGTGTATTCCTATGCTAACAGTCAATAAAAACCTGCGAAACACATTATTTCTGACATCAGTTCACATCGCTCATAAAGAGTCTGTTTTGTCACAACACGGAAGATCACTCACACAGACATACACCGATGTCAGTCACGAGTAATGTAGGCGGAGCCTCACAAGATCAACCGACGAAGATGGTCGGCGGGAATTGAACTGTGTCCTTCATTTTACCGGGTAATAACTTCCGGAGTTACGAGAAAATTTTGAAAATGTATACTAGCTAGCCTATATGCAACATGTTCTACGAGGGTGTGGACAAATTGGTTTCAGGCTAGTTTCAGCCTCAACTTGCCTTAATTATAGTACCCATACTACACGTTTTCAAGCACGTAAAAAGCACCCGTACAATTTATCAGTCCTTTTTTATTTGTAAGTTTTGGGCCCCTTGATTTCTCATTTGGCCTCTAGATTCCATGGGCTAGGGGCCCGGCAGGCCCATAAAGGTTGAAGGCTTATTTCAACCCCTGCCAGGGGGTGTGAAAAATTTGTAAGCAGTGCACAATGGCTATGATGGAGGAGTGTAACGGGAACACACAGCACTGTTCATGGGCTAGGACAGCCTGTCCACCATTTTTTGGTTGTCCCTCACAAATTTTGGTTAACATCGGCGGCCGGACGACGTTAAAATCGAGCCCTGTCAAGAAAAATGAAATACTAGTGGCAATTTACTTTACAACTTACCGCCACAATATTTTACGTGTTGCGCATAGCCTACATGTAGCCTATGCAGGTATTGCAGTGGGAATGTAACAGTGGGTTGCTATGGTTAACACAGCGCTACCTATGCCTAGCCTAGGCCTACGATAAGTAGTTTTTTTTTTCATGTTGTGATACTACTGTGCTGAACCAAAAAAAAACTTTTAACGATTTTCCAAGTACCTGCAATAACTTAATTACAATTAAAACTTCTCTAGGCCTATAAAAGTTTGAGGTTTTATCGTGTACATAGGCTATTGTAGGCAGGGAAGTTTTTGTATTTCATATGTCATGACATGGGGACGTTTTGGTAAAAAGGGGAGACGTTTTGGTAGCTAAAAAACATTTTGACTGGATACAACCCCATTATTAGAACTGTGGGTTTGGTCTTTGAGGTGGAGCATCCGCCTCTCACGCAGGAGGCCTGGGTTCGATTCCCAGGTCAAGTCATACCAAAGACTTTAAAAATGGAACCTACTGCCATTGTGCGTGATGCTCTGCATAAGCCAGGCCTGATTTTTATGGAAATTTTTAGGTTGCCCATCGGACAACCTGAAGCTAAATTTAGGTTGTCCGAAACAGTTTTGGGTTGCCCAAATGAAAGTGACAAACAAGAGATGAACACTTCTGTTTCCTGTCTCTGCCATAGAAAACAAACATTTACTTTAAATCCTACATTTTTTTTTTTCATTTTTATTTGCATAGTACAAATTGAATGGTAGTCAATACCATTGTCTCAATACCACTTCTTAAGGGGGTTTTTATGACATACTTTCCTGCTGATGTTGGGAACTATCCAATTAAAAATAAAATCTACTTGTCCATCGGACAAGTTCAAAGAGAGAAAGTGGTTGTCCGATGCAACTTTTACCCGTCACGGACGATCGGACGAGTGCTAAATTTCAGCCCTGTAAGCAATGGAGTAAGGGAAAACAAGCCCATATTGGAAAGTTTGTTTTTTCGGAATAACTATAGAATACAGGGCCACTCGAGAGTTGTATCTGAACATCCGGATGCGCGGATGCAAAGTCGAAGTCTGGAGAAATATGTAGTCTTTAAGAACATGTTCGTATTACTTCGGAAAAAAAAATTATGTCCATTCCAAGCTCACCCTGGGTGGATGCACAGATGCTCGGATGCAGGGTCAAAATGAATTTTTTCAAAAATTTTTTAAGTCGCTCCCAAGTACCCCCCGGGTGGATGCGCGGATGCGAAGTCAAAATTTTTTTACCAAGAATATCTTTATACAAGTGGACCTTTCTGTAATATTTTGCAAAGTCTGCAGCAAGTGTTTTTGGGTGGATGCGCTGATGCTTGGATGCGGGGTCAAAATGAAAGTTTTCAAATATGTTGTAAGTCCATTCCAAGCATTCTCTGGGTGGATGCGCGGATGCGGAGTCAAAGTAGGGGCTGTTACTAGATATGAAAGATTTAATAATAAATTGGAATATGCATACAGCAAGAGACTTTAATTTGACAACGACTTACTGTTGTCTATTCCTTACTAAGACCACTTAGCCTAAGCAATATTTTTGAGTGGATGTGTGGATGCTTGGATGTGGAGTAAATAATTTCACCAATATTAGTTTTTGTTAGAGTGGATACGCTGATGCTCCGATACGGAGTCAAACCAAAGTTCAGGGTGTAAGATAAACACAGTCATATCGCATCCGCGCATCTGGATGCTAGGTGGTATTCAAGAGTGGCCCTGCATTCTATAGTTGTACCGTTTTTCGCCGTCGAAGATTTACACCAAAGGAAAGGCAGGATAAAAGTTATGCCAATATCTGCTGTAGGCTGGGTGTGCCAAATAGAAATCAGGCTGACGAAATACGCCATAAATTTGGCGTTACTGCTTGAGTGCCAAGCCGAAGGTCTTCGGCGTAACCTAGGCCTAGGCCCGTCTGGAAAACATGTATGTTACGCCGAAGATCTTTGGCGTGCAGTAAAGACCTTATACGCCAATTTCATGGCGTGATTTTCTTGTCTTTTACATACACACTGTACTTAAAACACAGTACAACAATTTGGCGTGGCGTAAAAGTTGAGAAAACAGGTGACTGGTGTAAAAATTCAGTGTAGCAGATAGCCTACGAACTTTCCAGACTGGGGCCTGGGGCCACATGAGTCTAGGGAGAGAACGTCATCCCTAAACCCCAAAATACGGTTAAATGGTACTCATTCGTATCATATCCTTGTTATTTGTGATTCGGAGATTGCTTATTTTAGAGGCCACTTAACCCTAACCTAACCCCTAAACTGACTTAACCCTAACCTTATCCCTAACCGAACCCCAGGCAAAATCGAACCCCCAGGTGGAACCCCTGACAAACCCCGTTTTAACAATAGGGTGACGTTCTCTCCTTAGTCGCATGTGCCTGGGGCCTACATGTTTTCCAGACTGGAAACAAGCCAGTGCGTCACAACTGGAGAAAAGGCCGTGGCTGGCTCGACTTGAACTGGATGGAAACTGGGCTGTTAAACCTCATCTCTGATCTAACTAACCCATTAATTTGTAGGCTATTACAGTATAGCCTACTGCCTAGGCTTATAGGATAGTCTAAACGCACACTACCGCGAGGAATAAAGATAGGCGCAGGCCTAGTAACCTAGAACTAACGTTACTCGGTAGGCCTTACTGTTGTTAGATAGGCCTAAGCCTTGGGCCTATCCCCACAGTTTTGGGAAGGTTTCTTTGTCTTCTTCGTCATCATTGTTGCACAGTTTCCGTTGAAATTCAGAACTGATGTATTAATATTTACCATCAATCACAGCTGTAAAGTTAACACAATGAATGAACTGTGAACTACAGTACTGTATGAATGGGCTATCCAAAGATCACAAAGTAGAAGCTACGGGCGTTCGACAGATTACGTGCATATACTACACATTACGTACATATATACTGACACAATAGTGTATATAGGCCTAGTTTATGTAACGTTACTACCTAATCAATGTTTCGGGTTCAATCCCACACAGTCCCACGTTGGATCACGAAAGAGCAACGGAAGCTATGGAACGCGGAAGAGCCGTAACATATTTAATCCCTGGTTCACTACCACAAGTTCTCCACAGGCGGGATATACGGTACGTTGTAGGCAGACTTGTAGTACTCGAGTACGAATGCGTACTCGAGTACAAATTTCTTTACTCGTACTCGTACTTGAGTACCTGGCCTCAATACTCGTACTCCGGTATCGCGGACTCGTATTCTGGATCTGCGTACTCGTATAGGATCGATACAGACATATCGAGCCTATACGAGTACGCAGATCCAGAGTCCGCGATACCGGAGAACAGACATATACTCGTAGTCGAGTACAATAATTCACCTGCATATTAACTGCTGCATTTTATTTCAATTGTTCCATCATAAATTTATTTCAATTTATTATTCTCAATTGGCTAAAAATTCAATTTTATCAAACTGGTAACCCTCCCTCGCAATAGAGGGGTTTCACCGACGTCACTTGATCGCGGGTGTTTTTGATTTTGAAGGGCAAGATCACGCGTCTTTTTTGGTTTTGAAGGGCACGCGTTTGTTGTGTCACAGTAGTATCTATATGGAACGCCAAAACCGCAACATGTGTCGATGATGGTCCATTTTTTCATAATAAAGATCACTTTTACAGTAATAAAGAACGCTTTTTCAACGATGAAGATCACTTTTACAGTAATAAAGAACGCTTTTTAAATGATAAACATAACTTTTACAGTGATGAAGAACGCTTTTTTAATGATAAAGATCAGGTTTACAGTGAAAAACATCACTTTTTGAATGATGAAGGCCCAAAATGTCTTAATGAAGGCCGAAAATAGTTTCATGACGGCGCAATAGCACTTAATAATGATGCAAAAGTACACGAAGAATACTTCTCACTTGAAGGCCGTTTTTTAAATGGTCCATTTTAAGGTGATGGTGTGATTGTTCTTAATAAAGATGCAAAAGTACACGAATATCACTCTTCATTTGAAGGCTGATTTTTAAATGGTCCATTTTAAGGTGACTACGTGATTGTATTTAATAAAGATGCAAAAGTACACAAAGATAAGTTTTCATTTGAAGGCAGTTTTTCACATGATACATTTTAAGGTGATGGCGTGATTGCATTCAATAAAGATGCAAAAGTACACGAAGAACAGTTTTCATCTGAAGGCCGTTTTATAAGTAAAGGTCCATTTTAAGGTGGTGGCGTACTTCATATTTATTAGCCAAGTCCCGCCAACTTTTAGCCAATGATCGTTCACGTGTATTGTATAATATACAATATATATGAAAGCTAAGTTAGCCAAGTCAGGGCTAGCTGAGGCTAGGCCGGCTGTTGTGTACCGTACGTCGTGCGTTTACCGCGACCGCGCGCCTGCCTTGCCTGGGCTAAAAGACGGGATCTGTCACTGCATTGGTTGTCGAATCAAACGTTAGAAAAAGTAGTAGCCTAATATAACATTGCACCGCAATGGAGTCCATTCTGCTGGAACTGGGCTACTCTCAAGGGGTGGTTGATAGATTCAATGGCGAAGGGGTGAGATACGAATTTAGGCCTTTGGGCCGTTAGGCCTAGGCCAGCCTAGCCTACATTCCCTAGCCTAGGCTAGGCTTAGCCTCTTAGGCCATACTGCAAGGAAACCCAGCCTAGCATGAGGGGCTAGCGTTGGCCCAGTTAGGCCCATATTGGCTAGTAACGTATCTAGCCGACCTATAGGCCTTGAAGGCCAGAGGCTACAGTGGTATTCATTCAAAACGTCCCTTTACCAAACCGTACCCGCGCATTTCAGCTAGGCCTACCACAACCCCCCCCCCCCTGCTTTTTACCAAAACGTCCCTTGGTATTATAGGCCTAGGCCAACGTCCCCCTCATATGATACATAATGTTGTACTTGAAACTTCAAGGAAAATGAAATAAAAATTGCAACTTACAGCTACTAACGAAGTTACGTGTTGTAACAGTATAGCGCAAACCAGTTGCGGACGAAGGGAATTCGGTCAGAGGGGGGAAAAATATTATACAATACACGTGTTTTCGTTTTGCATCCTTCAGAGCCTGGGAATCCCACTCGCGTGATGACACATGGAAATCCCTCTATAGAGGTCGACTCAGAGAATGCTTCCACTTTTTGAGGGAACAAGCATCTATCTATGGATAGATGTGGATAGATATCATTGTAAGATATGATATGGATAGATATCATTGTAAGAAGCTTGTTAAGTGTTTTGCAAGGCTCGACATTAGGAAGTTCAGCTTCTCTCATAGAGTTGTTAACGAGTGGAATAGTCTGCCTGAGTGGGTAGTTAACTCCACATCGGTGCACTGCTTTAAGGTTAACATCGACAAGTTCTTCCATAACTGTGGTAGAATCTACTTGGGCTGGGCTCGTTTGGTGTTGGTTGGTTGTTTGTTTTCAGTTAAGGTTGTATGGACTTCAGGGCATCTTATGGGGCCTTAGCCCTCCTTTGCCCTTTAACCTGTTATGTTATGTTAAGCAAGATCATGCAGGCTATTGTGGTGGTCATGCTTGGCGGGTGGATAAATTTCTTCGCCATGCTTTCGGGAAAGTTTCAGCCTCAAGTCAAAAAGATATCCATCAAATCAGATAAATGTGGGTTCACTGCAGATATGCAGTTTCTGGGATCTCTGGACTATTTTTGCTATCATGATCTGCGACAGTCGGTGCTCTGGTTGGAGGTTGCGGGGTTTGAGGTGAAGGCCTGCCTGTAACAGAGGCATCTCACTGTGTGTACATGCAGTCCTTAAGTACATGCAGTCCATGTTGTTCCACATATGTAGCAATAGGGTGACAATGAAGCTGAAATCAATTCAAAATAACAATCTATGAATTTGTACTCGTACTCGTGAGCTGTGTACTCGTACTTGTACTCCGGTGTTTTGTACTCGTACTCTTGCCCTCACGATATTGTGTATTCGTACTCGTATTCATGTATCGTGTATTCATTCTCATACTCGTACTTTGGGTTATGTACTCGTACTCGTCTCGTACTCTGAATTTTGTACTCCACTACAAGTCTGGTTGTAGGTGTGTGTCCGCTAGCGAATGAAAAAGAGATATAGATATGACTACAGTCTAAGTTTGAAAGTTTATTAAAATCCAGTTTAAAAATGTGAGATCACATAATTATAAATAGGACGTAAAAACGATTAATAGTAAAATGCTACATAAGATCAGCACTGACTATATTTACAGATAACAAATCAGTTTACTGTACCAAGTGTCCCGAAACTACTGTTAACTTTCTGTAATGGGTTCTTAAATTTACGAAAATTTGGTGATTAGTCCGAAAGTTCAGGAAAGAATTATTAGGGGCGGATCTAGGGTATCTTTGAGGGGGAAGAGGGTTCAATATGAAAAGGACATCCCCAAAATTTGTAGTTCTCATGTATGACACCGATTATATAGTTTAGAACATATTGACAAAGAATTATACACCAAGAATACACCAAGAAACATCTAAAACAAGAGTACCGTGCACTCACACCTCTTATTTCGTGAAGAGTAACAACACTTTCATCAAGTCTACGGAAATCCCCTTGCCTTGCCTTGGGGGGGGGGGGTCAACATGAAAATGACACATCCCCAACATTTTTAGTTTTCATATACGACACCTACCATATAGTTTAGAACTTATTGAATACATATGGTATACGCGCTAAATTATTTTCAAAAATCCAAGAACATAGGCGTAGGAGGCGGGGGAGGGGGATGGGGCTGCATCCCCCAACCAAATATTTTTTTGTGAAAATCCGGGCAATATACTGAGAATTTTTCGTGCATCGACTGAAAGAAAAATAATGCAATGATGTAGCTAAAGGTAATCAATAGTTTGAAATAATGAAAATCAAGTTCTGATTTGATTTGCACCAGCACCTATACATTCAGTATTAATTCACCAGTGTGTCTTTTAATGGTTAAACCTATATTATGATTTTCAGTGGTGTATTTAGGGAACTAGGCTATTAGGCCATATGGCCCCCTCACTGATGCCGTTTTATTTAGTGCCTAAAATATGTAATTTTTTTAACACAAATTTTACTTCAAAGGTATCATATGTGGCACTAGATTAAATGTAAGGACACCTAATTTTCCAAAAAAATTTACCCCCCCCCCTCCTTAGACCTCTCTCCCAAGCTGGCTTCTCTAAAAATTATAATAAAAATGATGGAAAGATAGTAACACGGCAAATGATTGTATGTAATTGGCATGCGGTGTGATAACCGAAGCATGCCTATATGATATGTACATTAACATGATGAACGCGCGTGGAGGTTGTATTTTTGGGGCAAGTCGTTACAGCCCCCCCCCCCCCACAAAAAAAAAATTAACTTGGGCTCCTACGTCCATGAAGAAGAAGGTGATATTGCTCGTTTGCAACAAGATTTGGCTACTCTATACAAATGATCGGAGGACTGGCAAATATTATTTAATGTAGATAAATGTAAAGTACTTCACATTGGTAGGAGCAATCCCGGTTTTTATATTCCATGGGAAGAAAGGTGTTCCAGGCAATAGATGAAGAGAAGGACATAGGCGTACGAGGCGGGTGGTCGGGGGGCTGCAGCCCTCCCCGGGCAGGGAAAATGCTTATTTCAGGGCACTGACACTTGTATTTTCAGAGCAAGGGGGCAGTGCAGTGGACAGTGCGGCGGGCAGGGGCGTTTGCCAACAGGGCAAAACGCTATTAGTTGCACAACGAAATAATATCTCCCGAAATAATATCTTTCTTTATAGTTTGTAGGAGGGGGGGGGGGGGACTCATCCATACCCGTCCTGAGTGCTATCCTGGTAAAAGAGGAAAATCAGGGCAATTTGCAAAATTTTCAGGGCAAACACCCTCTGCCCCCCCCCCCTCCCCCTCCTGTGAAATGTCTTCCCGTACGCCTATGGAGAAGGACCTTGGTGTTTTATACATAAGTCCTTGAAACCAAGTACAAATGTTTCAGAGATAATTAAGAAAGCAAACAAAACACTTGGCATTTTAAGCAGAACTAGGAGAAAGAGATCCTGCTGCCAATCTGTAAGTCTTTAGTTCGTCCTGTCTTAGAGTATTTTAGTCCAGTATGGAATCCGCATTTAAGTCATGATATTAATTTGATTGAAAAGGCTCAGAGGACGTTTACACGTATGATACTAGACATGCAGCATTTGTTTTATGAGCAGAGACTTGATGGCCTGGGATTTATGTACTTAGAAATAAGAAGGTTTAGGGCGGATCATATTGAAACATATCGTATTATAAGGGGTTTCGAGGATATAGATTCTGGTAGTGTTTTTTTTTTTTGAAATGAGGTATGGATTCACCGGCCATAGGGCACAGGCAGATGATATACAAAGGTCACTGTAGACCAGTGGTTCTTAACCTTTTCCTTTGCAGTTCCCCCCTTGCCAATCAGCCGATCGGGCTGTTCCCCCTGGAAAGATATATCAGAAAAACATGATTTCCAGTGAGAATAATTTTCGTACTTAGGAAAAAAGACAACAAAGGCACTATTCGAATATCACATATCTGATACAAACAAAACAACTTTTCAATTCCAACGACATTATTAGTGGGATTTTTGGCACTGCTTTTGGGCAGCCACATGGTCAATGTCAGGGATGGTGGACGACAAGGCACATCTCAGGTCAGCTTCAACATTCAGACGGTTTCAGTTAGGATATTACGATTTTTCAAAAGGTACCCGGATATTGGGGTCAAAAAGGGAAAAAAGGGTCAAATTTTGCCCTTTTTTCGTGAATATTTCCCAAATTCTACAAGGAATCAGGCTGAAAGCCCCTGCAAAAAGTTCCCCCCTGGAACCTCAAAAGTTCCCCCCAGGGGGAAGTTCCCCCCAGGGGGAACTTCCCCCCCCCCCGGTTAAGAACCACTGCTGTAGACTGAACAGGATGAAGTACTTTTTTACACAGAGGGTCATCAATGCTTGGAATCAGTTGCCATCTGAAGCTGTTTTCTGCAATTCGATCAATACCTTCAAGTCCTTTTTGAGGCGACTTATGGAGGACTACACGAGTCTTCCCCTTCAGCCACTTAGTCAGGTGGCATACAGTGTGAATAATAGGTGAATAAGTCAAGTGCTAATGTATTCTCTGGAAAAATGGCTTGGAGAGTTGCATAGTGTGTTAAACACAAATCTTGGTTGAATCTTGTCATTGCCTCCGGAGAGCACATTACATCAACTCTCCAGGCAACTGCCCCCTATGATGATAAAATGTATGTTACTCTGTACATTATCTGTCCGACAAAACGAAATAAATTTCCTTTTCATACAAAATAAATGCAAGATAAAAAACATCACCGGAGGTCAAAAACTCCTCAATACAATTTTTGGCAGTACCTTCAAGGAGGTATAACAGCACACTATAACGGAGGAGAATGGCGGGGGCAAAAATATTCATTTAGTTTCATATGACGAATCTGCGGCTTAAAAACTAGGGATGCACCGGATCCAAATTTTTGGATCCTACCGGAACCGGATTTTGCCGAAAGTGTCTCAAATCCCGTCCGAAAAAGTCTTGCCTGAACTGGATTTTTTTCAATTGAAAAGAGAAGCATTGAAAATAGCACTGTGGACAGGCGGTGTTGTCAAGGCATGGGAACTTTGACATAGTCATGGTTGTAGCTACAGTGGGCGACATTAGGCAAGGCCGTCTGGGAATGTTCATTAGCGCCCAGGACTATTTAACAGTCATTAAACCTGGCACCACCCGGCCGGTATTAACTTCACTTCCAAGTGGTGAAAACATGATGGTTTCAACTCAGTGGTTTCGGGGGAAAGTTAGAGGGAAAATCAACCACGTTGCCGGTATCCCAGTTTTGTTGACATAGTTACATCAATATAGGGCCAATAAATCAAGAGTATACCACACTCTCTTCATATACATGTCGCACTAAGTATGACACTCTGGATAGACTCTTCACTTGGAGCCCGATCAATCAAATTTTTTTTTAGATATAACCCTGCATGGAGATAGTTCTACAGTATGCTACTAAGCTGGTGTGATTTTGTCGGAATAAAACTCTTGAACAATGCAGACAGCAAATTAATTGACATGACAATTACTTGAAAATAACACATTGCAACTTTTAAACAACAAGAATCCATTTGATTGTCAGGCAGTGACAGTAAATGTAAATGAAAGCATGTTCTGACGGATGCGACTCAGATTGGGCATATCGTTAAGGAATAACTAACTCTACAAAAAGACATGCGCATAGGCTGCTCCTAGACTACTATACTGTACAAAATGGATGTTGTGTCACTGTCTCAGGAGCGGATCCAGAAATTTTGAGGGGGGGGGGGGGCAAGATGGAAAATCTCATGTGCACCGAAGGTGCCCACGAGCGCGAGTTCCTACGCGTGGGGTTCAGGGGCCCGCGTTAGTGCCCCTGGCGGGGTCCAGGGGGTATCCCCGGTGGGTGTCAGGGGCGAAGCCCCCGGAAGCTCTCGCAATATTGCATTTTAAGAGCACAGAAGTCGGCTCCAGTTCTTATGTCAGTGAGATTTTACACCTTTTCATGTTGCATGGAATTTGATGTGTATGGCACTGTATAAGTTACTATATGTACCTGCAGAAGTTCCGGAGAATCTAAGTTATCTTAAAACTACACGCCAACATTATGAGCCCGTGTAGGTAACTTGAAATGACGAGTGTTTTATTTTCGTTATACGGTATTCGGGTATAGGACGTCAGATGAAACAATTGCGCGCCAAGCGGGCCGAAAATTTGAATTTACATTTAAAACCATTGCTATGACTAACGGTGTCAATTCCCTTTATGTGTGTCTATCAATTAGAAAGTGGGTTCGATACTAAGTTTTCAGTTCTCATATGAAGAGGAGGGTGAAGAAATGAATATCAGTTGCTTTACATCCTTACAATGCTGGCTCCTCTGAAATTACGTTTATGCATAATTGGCTTATGGTAGAACTCCACCGATAAGTAATGCGAATACTTTTGGGACCTTATTGATAGTAAAAGGAGCAATTCAAGGCTAAAAGTGCGCAGATCAAGCGAAAATCAAGAAATACTGAGAAGACTTTGCAAAAATCGTGAAAGATTTCAAATGATTTTTGGTAAAAAGTGATAAAAATAAATCCATCACTCAATAAAAACGTACCTCTCTCCGTAAGCGTTAACAATTGCGCGCTCGAAGCGCGCCGAAAATTTTCGGTATAGAGCCTCCCGGGGACTCTGCATTAATTGTACACTAAAAGGGGGACCAACAGTGCTCTCACGACCTAACATCCATATGGGAGGAGAGATGATATATCACCTTCTTTATAAATTTCTGAAGTGTATACCCTTCAGAAATCTATGACCGATGGTGCCGGCGGGAGTTGGTGATTGGGGGAACCGCAGATAACTGCTAAACCGTGCCTTTTTAGGCAGTGGGATTTTGTATACGCTATATAAAAGAGTGGGAGAGCTTTTTCTTGTTAGAACATGAGATTGCAATCCCAGGAAGGGGTTTACCCTCCCCTTTGAGAAATTTTTGTTAATTTTAGGGGACTTGTTTGCAAAATGGTGGTATCTTTGGGTCATTCTAAAGTGATTGTTTGTTTAAAAATGTCCACAAAAATTAGTGAATTGTAACTTTTGTTCGGGTGAAAAAGGGAAGTAAGAGACGGTTTATATATTGTCTTCAAATCTCTTTAAGTCCCAGGAAAAATTATGGGCGTGGATCCATCTCCAAAAGTGTGTGTGTGTGTGTGTGGGGGGGGGGACTTTTTCACATTTGTGAATCGCCGTCCTGGTGGAAGAAGCAGTGGTGGTAGCCAGAATTTGCGTCACGAGCAGGCAATAAGCATTGTGATCGTCGGCATGGGAGAGGGGTCTAGGGAAATTTTTCTAGAACTGAATGCCCTCAGATGCGATTTGGTGCAACAAAAGTGTAGGATTTTTAGGTTATTTTTCTTCTAAAAATTTCGTTTTCCTAGGCATAATTGCAGTCTGTTCCATCATTTTTAAAAAAGCGAGGGGACTCTTTCACGATGTCCCCCCTTCCAAAAAGTGAGAGGGACGCGTCCCCCGTCCCCCCATGATCCACGCCCATGGGAAAATTATACACGCAATTATACCTGCGTGGAGTCCACAAAAACATTCTTGGACTATAAGAAAATTTTTCCTTTACATTTTAAAAGAATATCCAAGGTTGATAGAGAACAGTATAAAGCCTCCCGAGAGGGACCAACAGGGACCAACGGGATTCTCACTTCCCGACATCCATATGGGAGGAGATATGATATATCACCTTCTTTTTAGGTATAGCAAGAGGGATGGTGGACAGGCAAAATTCGTTTCAGAAAAGATTTTCGTCATTACTGAACGTCGTGGTAAAATGTTTGGAAAATAAGCAACGGCAATTACGTACTTTCAATCTTTCAAATCATGTGGTAGACTAGATTAGTCAAAGATCCCATAATGATGAGAGCCCTACAGAGGAGATGTACTTTTTTAGAAAATTGTTTGCACTGGAATAATTTCTTGCGTCATAGCTTTGTCAATGGTATATGAAATCGGGTGTAAACCCTGCCGTATGCCCACGAAGCGGGCCGAAATTTTGAATAAAATATAAGTCCATGACAAAACCTGCATTTAGAACCTGCATCGGACACTGCCACTTTCCCATCAACCTATGCTATTCAGAAACGAATCTTCTGACTGAGAATTCTTAAAAAAAAACCACTTTTGCTCCTTTTTTCCGCCGTGAGTAGTTACCGAAAGCTATTGATAATAAGGACAACTCTGACACAAGCCTTGACGCTGGCGGGGCGTGCGAAAATTTGGAATTTGTCAAGAATTTCCAAAACTTATGATAGTTTGAGAACAGTTTGTGAAAGAAAATGGTTGGAAAAAATAAACCAATCATCAGAAATATATCTCATCCTACACCCTCCACAGAAATCTGTAGCTTAAACGACTTTTGGGAACATTTTAAAAATTTTCAAGAATGGATGGGGGAGGGGGATACACGTCCCCCATTGCCCACTGTGCCGACGCCACTGTCTGTAGCTTAAAAGCCTTTTGAGTTCATTTTAAAACTTTTCAGACAGTTTTGAAATCGAATGGGGTATGCACGCCGCTACTTTGCCTGCAACAGCTGGTGCCACTTTGCACAATATCACGTCACCTGACAGCTTGTCTTCTGTATTCATTCTGCAAGGTCTGTATGGCGAAAACTTTGCCTCTCAATCCCTCTAGATTACAAAAAATTTCACTCTTTAACACAAAATTGTTACTACAATTTCAGTGCAGCTAGCCGGGCCCATACTGCATATGCTACGATGTTTACTTAGATCTTAAGTCAAGGATCATTACTCAGCTATTCGCCTGTTTTCGAACATTGTAGCTCTCCTTTCGTCGCCAACCACTTTGAAAGATATCTAAAAAGAATCCAGCTATAGCGCCACCCAACCCCTACATAAATATATACTTTGAATACGTTCTAAGACACTTTTATTCATTTTTTTGCTCTTAACTTTTCTTTCTCCTTTTTTTTTTTTTTTTTTATTTTTCTTCCTTTTTCTCCTTTCGTTTTTTCGTGGCAAGGAGGGGGGGGGGGCCAGGCCCCGGCCCTGGATCCGCGCATGCACTGTCCGATGTCAGCGCTACAATGAAGTAGGAACATCTAACCTACACAACATCTGAGACAATATCTTACTCTTTAACACGGACAGAAACTAAAGACAAACTTTTGACAAAGGTGTTAAATTCATCTGACGTGAAGCTATCCCATTTTTGATGAAGAAGGTAATTCTGGCTACAACTTGACAAAAATCAGGCAGGATTTCTTCAAAGATCCGACTGGAACCGAATTTTTCATTATACGGCGGTATCGGTATAGTCCGGCCGGACCGGAATCCTGTGCATCTCTGTTGAAAACTGCATGTAATCGATTTATTACGTCATTAACCAAGAACATTGCAGACTGGAGCTCATCTATCTTGTTCATGCCGCTAACGCGGGTAATATGGCGCTTTTTCTATTTCTTCCTCTGTGTTCAACATGCTTGACGGAGCCTGGAAGAACTGACAGTAATAATTCAGTTCCTTTTTACGTTTATTTCCACTGCTTAGTGAAAACATGCTTAGAGAAGTCCAGAAGCGAGCCGTAGGGCTCATTCAGACCTTTAGAGGGCTTCCTTATCAGGAGAAATTAGCGGGAAGCTTGATCTCCGACACTGACATCTCTTCAACTTAGAAGGCTGTGTGATGATTTGACGTATTTTCTTTTGATGACTAAGTTTTCAGAGGTTACACATGTACACAAAAAGGAAAAGAACTTGGTGTACCTCAGAGAGGAAGGAACCACTTTTTCTCACAGAGGTTTGTAAATGAGTGGACTGGATTGCCCGAGTGTTTCCTAACTCCAGAGGCAGGCGCGGATCCAGGATTTTGAGAAAGGGGGGTGCGCACACACCGACGGCCGAAGGCCGACGAGCGAGCTCCGAGGGCCCGAAGCCACGGCGGGGGGTTTGGGGGTCCTCGTCCAAGAAAATTTGAATTCTAGATGCGCTTATATGCCATTTTTCCACATTTGGGTAGCATATTTTCGATATCTATATGCTCATTTTTTCAAAAATTCTTTTGTCATCGAAAAAAGGGGGGCGTGCGCCGGGTGCGCCCCACCTGGATCCGCGCCTGAGAGGGTCAATGGGTTTACAAATAAAATTGAAGTCTGCAATAGGACTTATTATTTTTTCAGGGGTGGGTAAGGGGGGATTTGCGGTTTCAAGTTTGTTTTCTACTTTCCACACAAGTAGAGTTTTGTACATAATTTCAATAATATTGTACATGCAAGTACACAGAATGTATAGCAATGCACAGAAAATTAACATATCAAAGGATGGAAGTAGAGGAACCAGAAATAAGTTTAAATTTCTCTGGTCTGGCCCCATATAAGGACCTATAACAAAACAAGAATCTGAAGAAGTTTTCAGGAAGAAAGACAGAGTTAGAACAGAAGTAAACAAAAGAAAAAAACGGTGTATTCGCTAACTATGTTCAAGTTTGTTACTACGAAAGAAATGCTTTAACCTGCGTTTGAATACGATTAGTGAAGGGGCTAGGAGAATTCCAGAAACAAACACCTGCCTTCGTATTTGAGAAGAGTTTAGGCTTGTTCTAGAGTTAGGATAGTGTAGGAATTCTTTACAAAGAGTGTTATAAGTTTGATAGCTTGTGTTAATTGTAACTGTAAAAGTCGTCGAAGGCTGAGCTGAGGGAGAAGCAAATGGTGAATGATTTGTAAAGAAAAATACCTAGCAGATACTTATACAAATTGTACAATGTGAGTGTTTTTAGTGTATGAATAAAGGAGCAGTGTGTGATCTATAATTCGCACGACTTATATTGCGGATAATGCGCTTTTGAAGCTTAAATAAGTTATTGAGTAAGCATGAGTACTACCCCAAACAAGAAGATTGTAGTTAAAATGAGGAAGCACAAGAGCATTATAAAGGGTAAAAAGTACATCCCCGGACAGAAATTCCTTTAGTCTATTGATTACACCATTAGCTTTAGAAACCTTTTTGCTAACCTCAGAGATATGTATCTCCCAATTTAGATTTTCATCTATGGTGATTCCTAAAAATTTTGTTTGAGGTGAAGCAGTAACAACATGACCATCGAGTAATGTAGTAGGCCCCTAATTTTGCTCGAAAATCATTAAGTTTTCAAAATATTAAGAGTACTTTATTTAATCTAAGCAAATTTCAGATATGAGAAAACTGGATTCACAAGTAGCTTAAGCATAAGTATCGCTCATATTCCTTTTTGAAGGTTCATAGAAATAGGGTACTTATAATGAGGATGTTTTTATCCTTCTGATGCTTATCCTAACTAAACTATACCCTACAAAAACAGTTCGTCCAAAGACATTTTGAAAGCGTCCAAAACGTTTTGAAAACGTTCTTAAAAGATATCGATACGTAAACTACGTTTTAACAATTCCTGGACGCATGGGCGGCTCTAAGGAATTTGTTTGGGGGGGGGGGGAGGGGGCAAACTCAAGTCCGTATTCAGGGAGGTTCGGAAGAACCCCAACAATATTAATGGTCAGCTCCGGATAGTACAATAGCCTCAATAGGAGTATGCATAGGCGTAGGGGCCCAAGTTGATTTGGGGGGTGAGGGCTGTAACCATGTGCCCGAAAAATAGAAACAAGCTTTCCGCGCGCGTTCAAATGTTAATGTACATATCATATAGGCATGCATCCGTTATCACACCGCATGCCAATTACAAATAATAATTTGCCACGTTACTACCTATTCCTTATTGGTTATAATTCTAGGGGAAGTCGTTACAATAATGATGATAATAATCAGTGGTTTGGCCAAGACTTCTCTCATGGGGTTGGACCACCGACCTACATGTAGAACTGGATATAACATGTGGGTCTAAAAGGGGGAACCACTCCGCTCACAGCAACTACTCGTAAAACGCCTAGCCACGTACAAGCTCAAAGGAGAGACGCTATGAGAGCGGCGCATTTTTAGAATTTCTACAAAACGGTAGTATATGCAGCCTACAATTGCACCAAACGTCAATGCAAAACTCGTCGTTAAACGCTACAAACGGTATTCGTGAGCAATATGAGTTTTGAAAACGATTTTAAAGGAAAGAAGGTGCAGCCTAACCGGACAATATATGATGACGTCACGGTTGACAAAACCCATGCCATGATAAGTATGTGTGCGTGTAAAGTATACGGCGCGTGTTAAACGCTGCCACCGTTGCCCGCAGGAATAGACTAAGGATTAAGTTGTACATTGTGACGACAGTAAAGCGTGTAATGTGTGGTTATTTTGAATAAGGCTGCGCGTTCTTTTGCCAACGAGTGATGACGTTGAGCATGGTAAAAGTATACATGACCGTACGATATTACTGTAAAGAAGTGTTCCGTCACTGGCAGTTTAGGCATAATTAGGTTTGTCAGGGCCAAGTTCTCAATACATTATGCTCTAAGGGCCATGTGATGGCATGATTTTGACATACATGCATGGGTTCTGGAAAGCAGAGATACATCTCTCCCCCTTGATTAGTTTGATTTCGCAAATTACATCACTTATCATTATGATAGTTGAGGTGTAGTTAAACCAAAATAGCGAAGGCAATATAAAACAAGTCTGCCAGAAGGAGAGAAATTTAGGGAGTAAAGAACGAAGAAAATTAGAAATAAAAGAATACGTACAATATTCAAAAATACTGTATGAGAACGATTAAAATGAGAAGGCCATTGCGAGCAACACAATAGAGACCATATAAGATCTCCGCTATCAATAAAGCCCAAATATTTCTAAATCTAGTAGGTAAAAGTAGGGTGTAATAGATGAAAATAAGCACCTGTATTTTTAAAGATTTTCTACCAACTGTGATACTTTGATAATCCTTTACCTGCAATCAGCATACTTAAACTCCGATATCCAACATCGGAATCTAGAAGTTGAGTGAAGCCTTATTAAGGAAACTCAATAGGTATGTCCCTAGTGGAAACAATTTGCAATAGCTTTACAATCATAAATTTGCAGAACATCAGTTTCCAATATCAACCATTCAATCAACGTCTTCAATATTCTCGCAAGGTGTTCTAAATTTACATAGGCCTACCATAAATGCACTAAAACCATTGTCTGCATGGAAAAATCTCTTTGATTCACTTTTCATGTCAAAAGTGTGAAGTTATTACTAAAAATTTGCTGACACAAAATGTAGACAAAATTGAAAAAAAAAGTTTTTTGCACAATTGTCACGGGTCCCTCCTCCGCTAGGGTTACCGGACACGACGAAAAGACAAGAACTACACCGAGGTGTAATCTTTGGAATTTTATTCCAACATAAAAACTCTGTAAAAATGAAGTTATATACAAAAATAAAGTTAATTTTATATTACATAATATGAAAACCTGGAAAATGAAAGAGGCAATAGCATCTTTGATTTCATTGAATTGAAAATTAATACAACATATAACGTCAACAAATAACCTTTAACTCAATTTTGAACATAACATGCAACTTGAATTTTGTAATAATTACACTTCTGTGCAAAATAAACTTAATAGCAACATATACTTAAAGAAACCTCAATACAATTTTGCACTTATTTGAGAAACATTAAGCTAACCAAACATAACCCTCTTAATAGAAGAACTATCGAAAACAACTTACGGTTCTTAATCGGTTTAACTGCCACGGACACTTTTCCGTCTGGTATCTTGGGCGGAGCCCTTCAAAACTGAGTGCCACGAGCTCACCCTTGCCTACCCACACTAAGCGTTCCCAAAAGCTCTAAACAATGCAGGGGTATGCGAATCATCGCCATACAAAGCTTTTAAAAATGTGCGTTTATACGTAACCACAGGTGTGCTGTACCCTGGATTTTGAATGAGAAGTTGCTCTAGGCAAAGCTTACGATTTCATTAGTTTACAAAATTCCGAATACTTGTGACAACAATAACCTTTAGTTTGTTCCTTCGTTTAAAGAATAATTTCCAATATTTTTGATTCACTTTTCCATGTTCGTGTACATCCCGCACCGTAAACCATTACGCGCTAGTTGAGCGATGATTTGTTAAGGAGTAGTTCGCGCCATCTTGTGAACACCAAGTGTTTCCCCAACGCTGCAATGTTAAACAATAGCGCGCGTTTCATCCAGTCCTACATTTAGATCGGTGGGTGGGACAGGCACTATGTTGTGTGATCCCCGGCCTGGGGGAGGGGTATAAAGGGAGGGGGTGTCCCCTCCCCATTGAAAATTTTTTGAAAAATTAGGTGTCCATACATGCGATCTGGTGCCACATATGCTACCTTTGAAGTAAAATTTTGTGCTTTATTTTAGGTAATAAAAAAATCGGCGTCAGTGATGGGGGAATGGCCTAATGCCTCTTCAAATACACCACTGATAATCATAATATATAAGTTTAACCATTAAAAAACACACTGGTGAATTAATACGGAATATATAGATGATGGTGCAATCCAAATCAGAACTATATTTTAATTACCAAGGAAGTTTTTTAAAGTATCGATTTCCGTTAAGCTACATTATTGCATTATTTTTCTTTCAGTAGGTGCCAGAAAAATTCTCAGAATATTGCCCGAACTTTCACAAAAATATTTTGTTGGGGGAGCTGCAGCCCCCTAGCCCCCCTCCTCCTACGCCTATGGGAGTATGGTTATTATTATGTATTACAGCGATGCCCATGTAATTTTTAAAAGCTCTTCAAAAACCATTTCAGGCAGTTAGTCATGAGCTGACTACTTTAAAATTAAATACAACCATATCAACCGATCGCTACTCCATAGGGCGGAGTAAGAGGCAATATGTTTCAGCTCTGCCAAGAAGCCATAAAATGTTGGTTTTCTGGATTGTTTTCTTAAAATAACGAAAATTTCGAGCATAAAGAAACTTGAAAACGATGAAATGATAGCACTAAGTATTTTGGATCTCAGTACCGTTCCGAAACGAATTTTGTTAAAGGGGAAGAGGAATTCCCCTAACTCAGAACGACGTCTCATCCTATATAAAAATAGCTAGGCCACTAGTCAAAAGTCTCATCACACTGAGCTTAGATTGACTGTTTGGTGTGTTTATTTTAAATCAATTGAAACGGTATACTTTAGCATAGAGGTGGAGAACATTTTGCTTATAACAGGCCATTTGACAGTCAGTCATGAGACCGCTCGTGGGCCAACGGCGCTGTCAATTTGGACATGGGAAGGGAAACCTCTCTTTCTATGAGAAACACAATACTTTCAGACCACAAGCCCGTTACAACTTTTTGTAGACAGATACCTATGCTAATCTGGCCAGGTGACACCCGGGCAAAACTGCTTTTAGTCGTGAATGATAACACGGAGTAATGGGTTGTGTATCTAATGACCCCGATAGCTCTGAAGTGTCTGCAAAACTATGGGCATTTAACTCCAGTATTACCGTTACACTCTGTAAATGACATTATGATGCCTTAGCTAATCAGATTACAAATAAGCAACTGAGAAAACGCGGGCGAAGCGCGCCGAAAAAATGTCGTTTTGAAAGCACTTTATTAATGTTTAACCTTTGCATTGCATTGGAAAGTTATTCACTTCTTTAAAGACAGACAGTCATCACCCCAAAGTATATTTTTAATGTGGGGGTATCAAAATTCTCAGTTGGTGACTGATTTTTGATTGACATCAAAGTTTGAAAATTTGAAAGATGCAGAGTAGCTCACATTCCACACAAGGCAAAGAGAGTGCTTTTATTACATTTTATAGCCAAGTTGTATGCTCACCAGCATAATGGAATTAACATCTCAAAAGCAAGTGGCCCTGACAATCTACCAAATATCTACCTAAAGACGTGTGCTCAACAACTGGCACCAGCTCTTGCATTAATTTTTACCAAATCTGTAACCTCGGGGCAACTCCCAGAGGACTGGAGAAATGCAAATGTAGTCCCCATCTTCAAAAAAGGTAATGTCCACCTGGCTGAAAATTATCGTCCAGTTTCTCTCACTTCAGTTACCTCTAAACTGCTAGAGCACATTATTTGCAAACATTTACTGGATCACTTAGATCGGAATAATATTCTTACCCACCTAAATCATGGCTTTCGGAAAGGTTTCTCTTGCGAGACTCAATTAATGGTCACCATGGATGACCTATTCAAACAGTATGACAAAAATGTACAATCTGATATTATCATACTGGATTTCTCTAAAGCCTTCGACACTGTACCACATAATAAATTGTTATATAAGCTCCAAACCTATGGTATTGATAGAAATGTGTTGAAATGGATAACATCATTCCTTACCAAACGTAAAATGCGTGTTGTCGTCGATGGTGAAAACTCGAAGTATGCTTCTGTTGAGTCAGGAGTCCCACAAGGGACAGTTCTTGGGCCACTTCTATTCTTGTGCTACATAAATGACTTACCTGACTCCGTCTCCTCTCAAGTGAGACTATTTGCTGATGATTGCCTCCTTTATAGACCCATAAAAGACCAAAGCGATCACATTGCCCTGCAGAAAGACCTGCAAAATCTAACTTTGTGGGCAAATACATGGGGTATGAGCTTTAATCCAAAGAAATGCTACCTATTGAGGAGTCGATCTAAATCTTCTTTTTTCTATACCATTAAAGATAGCATACTTCAACAAGTTAAGAACAGCCCCTATCTGGGTGTCACCATTTCGGACGACTTGAAATGGTCAATGCATGTAAATAAAATTACCGCTAAAGCAGGTGCTATGCTAGGTCTCCTAAAAAGAAATCTTAAACACTGCCCAATGGAGTGCAAAAAACTGGGATATATATCCCTAGTTCGTAGCAACTTAGAGTATGCTGCCTCCATTTGGGACCCTTACCAGCAAGGGGATATAGACCGTCTGGAAAAAGTTCAACGCAGAGCTGCCAGATTCATTAGTGGTAATTACACATCCAGAGAGGAAGGCTTTATGACTGACCTTCTCAAGCAATTGGAACTTCCCCTACTAAAGAATCGTAGGAAAGTCGACAGGTTATGTTATATGTATAGAATTTTGAATAATCAGCTACCAGCTGTCCCACGTGACCACTACCTTACAGACCTGCCAGCAAAAAGAAGGGTCAAACCTAGGCAATACAAAGATTCTACCTTTTTTAACATAATTGAAAATCAGGCTAGTAATAACAATAAAGCCCTTAAATACATTAATTGTAGAACCCCGCAATATAGGTCTTCTTTCTTCCCATCGACTATACTTGACTGGAATAAGCTGACCGATGAGGAAGTTAATGCACAGACCCTGAACATTTTCAGGTGTCGTCTGACTTTTTGCTAAAGCTCCCTCTCTCTCATTCCGTTGCGTTTATGCCCTGTGGGTTTCTGCGACGTACTGATGATGATGATGATGATGAGGACATGGCCTTAAGCAATAAAACAGGTTTATTCCTGCACAAGGAAGAGCTTCATACAGTTATGGGAGGAGCTAGAAGTTGCAGAGTTGGGAGAATTGGAACTGTCTGGGATCATGAAAATTCCCCTTTAATTTTAAGCCCACTCAAGGAAAAGGGAGGGCCTAACCCATCTCGAATTACATGTTTTTTTTTTTTTTATTTATTATTTTTATTTTTGAAAATTGAAGACCATGCTTTGCAAACTTTGGGGGGGGGGGCAAGTGTCCCCCCGTGCCCCTATGGCGAGCCGCTAATGCCTGGACGTAGGTCTACTGTGTTTGTTTGGTAAAAATTTCAAAAAAATAGTTTAGGATAGCGAAGGCCTTACCAATGACAATGATTGCAGGTACTTTTTTGTCGACAGGCGTTCCATACTAGGCTACGTACTAAATCCTGCGCATTGATAGATCTGACGGACAGAGCTAGCTACATGTCTGCGCCGTACGAATGTACACTATGTAGCAACGGAACCAAATTATGTGTTGTATGTATGAAGTTCACCGGCCAACAGCACTCGACCAGCAGGTTGTATAACCAGTTTGAGTTGCACTGAACCTTTGAAAGTCGTATGCTTGAGTCAGAGACATGGATTCATATTTTAACCAGGTCACATGAAGTCTAGTTAAGTATGTATTTTGTTGGCAATAATCGTAATTCACAGCGTGCATTGTTTGATAGCACGTCGATACCTTCTTTCAAAGTCAACCATACTGTAATAATAATATAACTGTTACTGCTTAACATTAGGCCTAACATCAGCCCATTTATCTGCAGCAGTCAGTGTACAGTCAGGGCTTAGTCCCGCACGGCAGCAGTCTTCCTACCCACTCGGTATTTGAACACCCAGCCACAAATGTTTATCATTTGGTCTTTTCATATAGAATGGTGATATAATGACTGAGTCAGGTGCATTTCATGTAAAGCTGATGCTGAAGTTATGCCAGTAAATGTGAATTGTAATGTAGGCCTAGGCTATACCACAAAATGTAACATAAACCTTGCTTGCACAGAATTGTACGATGAATGTTCTTCATACAGGAAGCAAAATGTTACCCACATTCTTTTCTGTTTGGCAGGAAATAATCTTATTTTGTGTGGGACTCATTGGGAATGTAGTTTTCTAGCTGCGGTTTGGACTTAGCCTAGGGAACTCTCTTGTTTTTACGTCTGCGCACTTTGGTAATTTTTAGTAAAATCTGCACATTTTTTTTACCAATTGTAAGTTGTTCGCAATCATGCCGTAACAATTGTGCAAATGACAGTGGCTGCACTGTGGCCTATGTACGGTAATGGTAGGACATACCACAGTTCTCAGCATTATATACTGTATTCGTGTAGCCTACATAGCCTGCACATACAGTACAAAATACATCATGTACAGTATATGCTGAGAACAGCTGCACGTATGCCGCACAGGCGTTCACAGCATGACATATCTGATACATGTACACTGCATGTATATGAGAAGCAGGGATGTCACTATGCTGGGCGGCCCCACCCAGGACTAGTGACTTGTGCCCTCCACCCAGTGTGCATTTAGTGCACTATACGCCGAAGATGTTCGGCGTGGCCATAAGATTTTGGTCGGCGTGGCGGCTTAGAAACTAGCCTTTGTCGGCGTGCAAAATGCAGTAAGTTGAGGATTGCCGGCGTAGTTGGCGTACTCCCCAGCGTAGCAGCGGGCAAACGGTACTCCTGGCATACCGGCGGGCCGATTCAGTCAACTCCCGCTAGTATGTTCACGCACAGTACTGTGCTATATATACCTGTAGGCCTACTTGTATTGCCAATGAATGGTGTATGCATTACGTACATGTATACATACGTAGGTACAATCGCTTACGGATTGCCTTTGACTTAGCTATAATGTGTGTATACTATATACCTGTACATGCATTGCCAGTGTATGGTGACTGTGTACGTATCACGTACATGTATACTGTACGTATGTACGCACGCCTATGGATTGCTATGTACATGCATCGTATGTGCACAGTACAGAAAATCCCGGCGTACGGTCACGAAAACCTCGGCGTAGGCTTTACATGGAATGCACCCTGGCCCTCCACTCATGTTAAAATAAAAACATTCCCCCCAGCACTTTTCCCAATAATGGTATTATAATTTTATGATTTTGACAAAAAATTTGGATGTAGCATTAATCTCAGATGAGATTGCCAATTGGAGAATTAATTTAGAGCGCAGAAAAATCTCCACACCTTCCGTAAATCCAAGGACGGTGATCACCAAAGGGTCACAGTCAGTAATTACAAAGTTTGGCCTGGTAACAACCCTGATGAGAAGGCCTGTGTGGCATACAAAAGTGCGGCCATTCTTATCTAGTGATATGCAATGGTAGGCTTGTGCAGTCAGTGCACTGAAAGGTTGGTACACCAGTTTTTCCCACACATTTTTTTCATTCCTTGTTTTCATTTCCCGTGCACAGAAAAAACTTTACAGTCTGGCAGCTAGTTAGCAATACAAAATATGTAAGGTAGAGTGCTCAATATTCAACCGCTAAAGGACTTTTTGGTTTTGATAGCTGTTACTCAAGTGAAATCAAATAACTTAGTAAAGTGTTACCTTTGTCCTTTCCACTCCGTATGAAAAAGTGAAATAATTTCTTACAGTATGTTTGAAGGAGGAGGAGAATTAGAAACTCAGACCCTAACAGACCATTTCAACTTAGTGTGAGCAGTATTCAATTTTTCTACCCAGAATTTGTCTGTCGCAATTCAACCCCAGTGTTAATTATTGTTAGTTCACTACCTTTTATTCACAGTAATGACTGTTTCAGAATGGTATCCCTAATATTTTACATAATTATGTGTTCCTTCTGCTCCCACATTAATAACATCTATCTTCTGAAGAAAGAGGTTAATTATGACAGGTCGAATACTGGTACTAACATCAAACTTTGCAGACCAGAATTCAACCTCTGTGTTTTATATATCTTGATTGAATAATACACGGTAGCACTTTGCAAAGCGGACCCAGGTAGGTGACCTCCCTATTAGTGTTTGCACCGGGTACCAGGGTACCCGACCAACGATGTCAGGACCCGGTTCTGAAATTACTACCCGGATCCAAAGTTTCACTAACGTAAATTGCACATGTGACAGAAAACCTAACATGTTACTGTTTCCTGGCCAAATTTATCGCTCACACGCCTAAGAACACTTGTCATGCCCATACGTAAGATACGTTGGTGTTATATTATATCAATGTGCAAAGCAAAATTTCTTATTATGACTTCACAACGAACTTGTAGCCTAACAGAAGTTATATTTTCGGGTACCCGACCGACCATCGACTTCGGGTACCCGGTTCTGAATTTTGGACCAGGTGCAAACACTACCCCCTATATAAACACGGGGCAACCGGTTCAGTGACTTCTATATTTAGTAAATGATTGTCTTTCTACCAAAGCTCTCAGTTCCAACAAATACTGAGGCTAAAATATCTTCAGTTGGAACAAAATCAAGAATTTTCATAAGAAGAAAAGCTTAACTGACTGTTTAACAAAGGTGGCTTTTCTTAAAATTACACAAGCCTCATGAAATTAGAGCAAAAATATATAATGAATTTTGTGAAAATGGGCTGTTGTACATACCAGTAGTGAGTACAGGGCAGGCTTTGAAGGTAGCATAAGAATATGTTGACAGTTTTATTATGGGATAGGAGTGATATATACTGTAAATAACAACAAGGGGTTGAATGCTGGGCTCTACCCTAGTCAATAGGTAAGTTGTACACCAACTTGAGTGACTCCTCATGCTGCTATGCCAAGGGATTCCCTTCGTCTACGGCGCTTAGTGTATGTGCCATAGGTTTTGTAATGTACGCAGTGATTGACTCATGGTACCGACCGACTCAGCGTACACTCGCTTTACCCCTTGACATCAGGAAGCATAATACCCTCCTGATTGGTTGCAGTAAAGTGGCCCCCAACAGTAATCTGCCGATGCCGGTCGGGCCCGACCAGGATGCAGCATTGCCGACCGCCACAATCTGCCAAACTAACTTTTCCGACCGGCACTTATTCCTTATAAGAAACCAAATAAAATAGCCTCGTGGTCGAAGGATCAACCAAAAAGAAACTATTATTTGTTGGTCATAATTGAGACTGGATGAAATCCAGTTCATAATCGTTCATAATATCCAAAACACACCTTGTGCAAAATACTATAATTTTGCAATCCAGAGCAATGACTCGATGCCTGATCGTCGCGCTTTAGTGTCAATTATTGAAAGGAGTGATGTACATGGCAACCAGCATGCCAGCAGTAAGTTTTTTTTAATGAATACGTACGACCACGAACCAAAGCAGGGCTTAAAAATCCTATGTGCCAGGTGCCTGGGGCTCCTTGTTCCAATGTTCGGGATTGAAAATTAACGATGTAAAACTTCGGCCTGTCACTCTACAGCCATGAATATTGCAAACCCTTGGTAGACCCTCCACTTAGCAGATGAGAACTATGAGGAGTAAAATGATGCTGCCATACCCCTTGCCTATTGTGTTTCTTCTCAGTTTACACTCAGAATCATAGCCAAATTCGCTAACAAAACGAACGGTAAAACAGAGACTATCAAAGCAAGCCATATTTCAATGCAAGTGCTTGGCTACTTCACACAATCCTATCATATATTACCTAGGCATACAGAGTGTATAGGCTATCACGAGTAATAGTTTCTTACAGCAGTACGCAATGCATACACGTACTAAATATCCGTACGTACATATGTTCAATACTTTGCATAAATCAATGGTATTCATACTGTACCGCAGCCATACCTTAGCTAGCACATACGAGTGTAACAAACTTTCATGCACAGCTAGCTCACTGGGCTACTTTTCAGGTATTGTAATTGGGTAAGTCACAAATGCACAAAGCACAGTTTGCACCATACGGATTAATGTGAGCGTTTCCCCTGGTAGCCTACTTAATTCACGAGACGGCCGCCTTGCTGTTTTGCGACTGCCTCGCCTTGAAATTACCCCCTCTAATACTTTTTCTCCCTTGAAAATTACTTGGAAGGCACGGACTAGATTTTTCCCTTACAAATGGAGAATGTTTTCATGTTGACAATGAAACCACACAGACCTCCCGAGACATTTCCCATGCTTTTGCAATTGCCTTTAAACAACTGCACCCAAGTTCTAAATTGGCCAAAAATTTCCTCAGAAATCTAAATGGTGAGAAAAACTCTCGTAACAAGAATTGATTTGAGGCAGACTCTTGAAAAAGTGACAAGAAATATCGGTAAGAAAGTGTAAAATTACCAGGCATAATCAATGAATTACGTTTTGTTTTGCCAATACATAGATGCAATCATAAAAGAATGATTGTGATTGTGATTGGCCAAGGGTCCAAACTGAAGCATGAAGAGTAAGTGAAACCATCAGACCTCGATAAAAGTGTTGACCGTATCAATTTGAATTGACTTCAAAAATGACTTAAATTAATATTATTTTAGAGACAGTTTTGGCACATGGTTAATAATGGAAACAAAATCCATGTTACTCCAAAAAGGAAAGGATTTCAGTCCTGAAACACATGGTTCGACCCCTGAAGCAAGCTACAGTCCTCTGTATACACTTTGTACTGTGTAAAGCACAGGTAGCATATTTGATCGTCAGAAGAATAAAAAATAGCCCAAATCATTAAAAATGCGAAAAACATTTTCCTGACATGTGCAAAAGACCCCAAAACAACAATTTGCTTGATAATCGCAAGCTCTAGTCAAACAGGTTTTCTCTACCGGGTGTCTTTCTTCACAGTGGCTTAGCACATTGGCCATTGCCTAACGTGAAGTACGTGTATACTGAGAACCTAGCCTTCCTTACACATGTGTAATTTGTAGGAGTCCCCTTACAAGTTGAGCTACATTGCAAAGAATTTTGATAAAATTTCGTTCCAAAGTGCTTTAAAATATGTAACGTGTTCCAGAAAAGGTTGTTTAGCATAGAAGGGGTGATATACTGACAGGATGGCTTTTTTCTTGTGAAAATGACTTTCATGAAATTTTAATTTTATTACTATATATATAACTGTTATGTGGAACAAACTCATGTCTCCAAGTCCATTCAAATGCAATAGAGTTGTTGCAACCTACCCCACTCTTAACTAAAGATGTGTCCAAAGCCATGAGAGGAGAAAGAAAACAGTCGTGGCCCCTACCCCACCCCTTCCCCCTACAAAGGACCCTCATATTGCTGTTACTAGAAAATAGTACTATGCCATGCATGATTCCAATTACTGTAGTTGATCCAAGGGCAACCACAGTATACATTAGTTCAGTGTTAAGAACGAATGCCATAAAAGAAGAAAATATAAATCTGGACAGCAAAAAGAAGAAAGGAAACAATACAAGGCAAATAATTTCATATTTTTTGCAAGCATACAGTACATCATGCTTTTGAATTCTTACAAATGTATAGACTCACAAAAAATTATTATGATAAAAATAATTTTGGAGATATTGCCCAAACTTAGGCCTCAGCGCTATGTACGGCATGAAATTGCTTCAAATCAAAACAAAGCTAGAGCAAACTTTGAAGTAATAGCAATAAAAGGTGACATCTTGTTTTTTCTGCATCTGGTAAATTTTTCACAGACTTTTTTTTTGATTATTTGAGAAATTTTAACAACATGAGATCCCTTTTTCAAGGCTGTGTACAGACAGCTTAAAACACTCGGGAAGTGCCGTTTCCGGCCATCTGGGGGTCTGTAAATTCCAAAATTTTTCTTGTACGCTCCGCGCCAACCGATGGTGGCGCTCCGCTTAGATAGTCCTGCCGGCACTCAAACCATCCTGGGCAGAACCCTGCCCCAAGCAGAGTTGCCCCTGGGGGGATCATCTGAAATGTGTGGCAACTTCTGGACGTAATAAAAGTGATGAATGTTGAAATCCATGATAATACCACAACACTTGCTAAGTCTATGAAGTACTGTAGGATAGCCTACTGTAAAGTGAGTGACACCCTGATTCCTGCGCTTAAAGTAACAAACATGAAGACTGTGATGATCAAGCTTTCTTGCCAGAATTATGGATGCGAAGTCGTTGAATGAAGTTTAATTTTTTTAATCCTATTATTTTCGTACTATTTCTTGGTTTGTGTAGTATCTTCTTACCAAGTTGTCATCAGTGGTGCAAGGGTATAACATGTTCTGATATATTGAATAGAATACATACATGGGCACTACTTTTTTCAAAAGTCTTCTCGACTCTCTGGAGAAGAGCTGAAGGGGTAAACCAAACATACTCCCGAAGGAGTTCTGCTTCCCAAAGGAGCTACAGGTCACCTGTTTTTCAGAGTGTTCAACTTCCTCATGGGGTGTAGGCCTTAGGGCTGTGCATTTCCGGTTAATTCACTATCCGTTTAACCATTTTTATTAACCGAACGGTTAACGGTTAACCGAAAATAAAAACAAGTCAAGGTATATAAACAAAATAAACATTTTGGAAGAGTGCCACCACTTTAAATACCAAAGTTCCTACATGTAAAATGGCGCCAGTAGTTGATGATCGTCGAAGTAGCATGCAAGTTAAAACGTTTGCATTAATATTTGCGATGTTTTGGCAAGCAGTCTGTACCCAAGCGCAAATCACGCATTTATTCAAACTTTTCACAAGCATGCATACTTTTTGTAATGCTACTGATTGCTGTTTTCGAGATTTTTACGGTCTAACATAGCACTGTACGATGAAAAGCCTATAGATATCACTGGCATTATCGCAATTCAAGGCACACTTCTCCAGCTACAGCGATACAGTATCACACTCATCTAGAGCAGTGTCAAGTACAAACATACCACACACAGTGTACTATAGTGCCTTATGACCTTGCGGCAATTCATACGTAATATATGTGTGTCTGCTAAGAATTCCAGCACCGTTATGTCGTAGTGGTGTGAAAATTTTTACCCATATGTATTACTGCATGCTCCATAAAAAAGTGTAACATTGAATTTTAACTTGTCTTACATCGAATATGTACTCCTCTTTGGCGTACAACACCTGTGAACAATGACAGAGATCATCCAATTTCGTTATCTTCATGAGCCCAATATGATTTTACTCTCTCGACTGTTGATTGGTTTCAATATATGAATATTCATATTGCAGGAAAAGGCTTCAGCTGCAAGGTTCACTTTTACACAGTAAGTCAATGGGACTTCACTGTGTGAGCCTGAAGTGGGTGAATCACACACTAAAACCCCATTGACATTTGTCGTTTGAAACAGCATGATAAGCAAGACTTCTTTTAGTCATTTTTTTGGTGAATATTTATAATTCTGTTTGTTGTGGTTGTATATATGGATAGTTAATAGCGTACAGATTTTATGCACTTTGACGAAGAATTTGTGAAGAAAGTGCTCCACACTTTAAAAGGTGTGTTGGATTGTTGTAGCATGTACTCCTGCATCTTTGATAGTTTTAATCCTTTTCAAAAGTTGTGTGAAAGAGTTTATTGTCACATTTTTTCAGCAAAACACTGCCAGATCATGGGGCAAACGGATCGATATACCAGCCAAAGCTGCGCGATGCAGACTGTGCAATTGGCATTATAAAGGTCTTTTTTAAACCTTTTGTAATTTTTCATCCAAAGTTTACCCATTGTTACATGGTTCTGGGCAAGCAACTTCTGCAGTTTACTGCATAAACGAGTTTAGGTATAAAGGTGAACTGCGGCGACAGATTTATTAGAATACAAAAATGGTTAAACGAAACAACATTTGGAGGTTGTTTAACCAATCGATCGGTTGGTTAACCGTCACAGCCCTAATAGGCCTACATACATGTATAGAAGCAGTCATGTACACTATCAGTGGGAGAAGCTGATAGCTCTGCTGATCGATTAAATTTTTTTGCAATGTGTACGTCAAATTTTAGTCTTGTCTCCTTTTTGATCCCTTGCCGAAGGCAGGCAAGGAATCTATGCGATGGTGATGAATGATGTCATTTGTGTGTGTGTATATGACACTCAGCTTGTAAACATGATATCTCAAGATAGCTATGACGGACACTTCATACTTGGTATATAGATTTGTCATGTTGAGAGGAAGAACCCTATTGTTTGTGGTGGAGGTCAAAGGTCATTTGAGGTCACCAGAGGTCAAAAACTGAAAACCTTGTAAACACAATATCTCAAGACAGCAATGAAGGACACTTTTCATATTTGGACATAAATTTGTCATGTTGAGAGAAAAAAACCTATTGTTTTGGAGGAGGTCAAAGGTCATTTGAGGTCACCAGAGAGGTTAAACTGCGAAAACCTTTTAAATGGCTTGTAAACACGATATCTCAAGGTAGCAGTGATGGACACTTTATATTTAGTATATAGATTTTTCATGTTGAGAGGAAGAATCATATTGTTTTTGGTGGAGTTCAAAGGTCATTTGAGGTCACCAGAGGTAAAAATCCACAAAGCTTGTAACAAGATATATCAAGATAGCAATGATGGACACTTTTCATTTATGGTATACAGATTTGTCATGATTTAAGGAAGAACCCTATTGCCTTTGGTTGTGATCAAAGGTCATCTTAGGTCACCGAAGGTTAAACGGCCAAAACCTTGTAAAAATGGCTTGTAAATATGATATCTCAAGGTAGCAATGACAGACACTTTTCATGTTTGGTATGTAGCTTTTTCATGTTGAGAGGGAGGACCCTATTGTTTTTTGGTGGAGGTCAGAGGTTATCTGGGGTCACAGGGGTCAAACACTGAAAACTTTGTTAACACAATATCTTAAGGTAGAAAGCTTGGATAGATCTCATACTTAGTATGTGGATGCTTTATGGTAAGAAGAAGCCTGTTGTTTTTGGTGGAAGTCAAAGGTCATCTGGGGTCACTGGGGTCCCAAAGGTCATCTGGGGTCAAACTCTGAGAATCTCCTTAACACAATTTTTCAAGGTAGAAAGCTTGGATAGGTTTCATACTTGGTATGTGGATGCCTTACAGTCCAAGGAAGAACCCTGTTGTTTTTGTGGAGGTCAAAGGTCATCTGGGGTCACCAGAGGTTGAAAAGCAAAATTTCCCAAGAATTCCCAAGATCATCATCTGGGGTTACTAGGGGTCAAAAAGCAAAACCTACCAAGAATTCCCAAGATTGTCATCTGTGGTCACCAGAGGTTATAAAGCAAGAATTCCCAAGATTGTCATCTTGGGGTCACCAGAGGTAGAAAAGCAAAATTTCTGAAGAGTTCCCAAGATCGTCATCTGGGGTAACTAGTGGTCAAAAAGCAAAATTTCCCTTGGAATTTTTCAAGATCTATTGGACGTTAAATCCCTTTCAAGACACTTCCTTTTTCTTTTTTTGTTACATTTGATGGTGTTCAAAGGTCATGTGAGGTCAGCAGAGGTCAAGTTGTTTAAACATCATAAAATGATATGATATAGTCAAGAAAGATAAATTTGAGGGATAAACCTCATTGCAGCAAAGCATCCCTACAGTATTTGGGAAGGAATCACTAAGCCTTTTGGCTTTCTGCATAAAAAATCTTGTATCCATAGTTGGCCTAGGCATTACTTATGAATTTAACCAATGTGAAACCAGAAACAGTAAAGAAACCTGGTTAAGCTCCAAAGTAAGCATGTGCACATGTATACATTGGACCTAATGTAAATGAAGCAGGTGGCCAGTTTACTGCTGATATAGTTATTGCAATAATCTCACTAACAAAATGGTATGCTACTGTGATCATTTAGGTATAAATCAGCCTACATAACAAATTGGAGGTCAGGTCATTCAAAATTTTAGTTGACATTTTGTGAAACAATTTTGAAGTTGTGCATTACAGTAGGCTACTGGAAAACTGTTTCCGCAATACCAAGGCCAGTGAACAGGAAAGAAAGTGGCCATGAATGTTGAAGGCTTTTATGTAAGTACACCGATGTTCCAGCTCTCAACATGTCACCTACGTATATTCAAGTCCACTAAAGGCTTATTCTCAATATAGGATAAACAGAAGGGGATTGGCAAACATTTAGGATGGGCTAGCTGTCCAACAGCATAGACTTCCTACACAGAATCTGAAGAAGACTGAAACCACTCAAACTTTTAGAAGACTTTGTCCCCCAACTTCTTCATGGACAAGCATAAAGTGATCCATATTGCCGAGGCAGCAGATAGGGGGCTACCATGAAATGTAATGCAAGGTCTGGTCATGTTCCTAACAAGGTGTGCATTGGTCTGGTTTGTGATATCAATACCATCAGATCCAAATTGATTTTGACCTAACAAAGACCCAAGACAAATGGAGTTTCATACTTAGACCACCTATGATCAAACTTGCATCAACTTTTGGGTAGGCCAAACCACTTAAACTGACAAAAGATCTCAAGCCACACCTCCTAAGACCTACCTCAGTAAAACAAAAGAAAGGTGAAACAGAAAGGAAAGATTGGTCGGTCCTTTCCATGAACCACAAAATGTACATTGAAATAATTAGGAGATTCTGCAAACCTCTTAATACTGTGCGTACTGTGATACACACAAAACTGGTCAGTCTTGTTATGTTGGTGGTTTATGGTAAATTCATGCCTTGACATAAGTTCATAAAATGTCAGTCTGAGGTCACTGAGACAACCCAAAACCAACTTTGGTTTTGGGTGGTCTTTGTTCAGGTTTAGGGTAGTCTGTGCACACCAAGTTATTGTTCACTTTGTTACCTGAGCCATCCCACATCTGAGACCCACTTTATTTTTTTTTACTGAAGGGCACAGAGCCAGTGTTGACCTCTGGGACAATTGCTGCTACAGTAGCCACTGCTGTGCACTGCATTGTGCATGCCTGTTAACCAGCAGTATGGCTACATCAAAATGAAACTTGTGCACACTTTCATATACGTACACATTTTCTTCACTCTGGTCAGTGATAACAATTGGTGGATAAGCCCTCTGTTAACATTGTGGTTGTTAATTATTTAAAAATGATTTCTTGGAAAATATGTCCAGTGAAAGTTATGGTAGACTTAATTTGTAGGTAGTTCAGCTTGAGTTGAGTTGTTATTGTTATTGGAGTGGAGTTGCAATTTTTATGTTTCAGAAGGGTTGCTATGTGAAGACAATTTTTGATGTACTTTACAAAGTTCATGCTATGAAATTCTTCATGTAAGCTAAGGCTGACTGTACTGTATTCATTAAATCTTAAGTGGAAATTTCATGTTTGTATTCTAGACTGAAGACAATTCAAGAGGACAATAAAATTTGATGGAGGAGAAGGGATTTACAGTTTTTTTAACCTGAACTCAGACATAATGAGTCTGAGGAGGTCTCGAATTAAACCAGCTATCAATTTGGCTGCATCAAGACGTTCAGCAGTTGGTGCCTCCAGTCGCCCTAAGGTACAGTCTGGTGATGCAAAATCAGCTACCAACCCTACACAGCCTTCGTCATTACAACATTCCAAGGTTAATGGCAAAGATGAACCCAAGCAGAAAGAGAGTCATGCTCCCATTTCATCTGTACCCACTGAAGAAGGAAGGTCAGAGGGTAATGTACCATTGTCAACAAGAGAAACAACTGATGGAAAAAACAATGAAGGTGATAAAGGACTAAGTGATAAAAGTGATCCTAGAGAAAGGACAGGTGAAGATGAGCATTCAGAAACTACCAGAACTTCATCTCCTGCAGAGGAGCAAGGAAAGACAAATTTGACTTCTTCAATAACAGTAAGTGAGCCACTTTTGAGTCCATTCTGAAAAACAAGCAACTAGGAGAATGTATAGTATAAGAAATGGCTGCTGTTATTATTTAGAGAAAAGTCTCCCAATTTGAAGTTAAAATATATCAATTTTTGGTTTCGATGATAAGAGAAACCTATGCATTCATGATGGCGTGTGTGTGTATGTATGTGCGTGTGTGTGTATGTGTGTGTGTGGGTATGTGTGTGTGTATGTATGTGTGTGTGTTTGTGACACTTTGCTCGTTAACACGATATCTCAAGAAGGGAAACTCTGACAGTTCTCAAACTTGATACATAGATGCCCCATATTGAGAGGAAGAACCCTATTGTTTTTGGTGGGGGTCAAAGGTCACCTGGGGTCACCGGGGGTCAAACTCTGAAAACCTTGTTAACACAATATCTTGAGGTAGGAAGCTTGGATGAATTTCATACTTTGTATGTAGATGCGTTATGGTATGAGGAAGAACCCTATCATTTTACGTGGAGGTCAAAGGTCATCTGGGGTCACCGGGGGTCAAACCGTGAAAACTTCGTTAACACGATATCTCAAGAAGGGAAACACTGACAGTTCTCAAACTTGGTACATAGATGCCCCATATTGAGAGGAAGAACCCTATTGTTTTTGGTGGGGGTCAAAGGTCACCTGGGGTCACCAGGGGTCAATCTCTGAAAATCTTGTTAACACAATATCTTGAGTTAGGAAGCTTGGATGAAATTCATACTTTGTATGTAGATACATTATGGTATGAGGTAGGACCCTATCATTTTATGTGGAGGTCAAAGGTCATCTGGGGTCACCAGGAATCAAACCATGAAAACATTGTTTTAAACAAGATATCTCAAGAAGGGAAACTCTGACAGTTCTCAAACTTGGTACATAGATGCCCCATATTGAGAAGAAGAACCCTATTGTTTTTGGTGGGGGTCAAAGGTCACCTGGGGCCACCGGGGTCAATCTTTGAAAACCTTGTTAACACAATATCTTGAGTTAGGAAGCTTGGATGAATTTCATACTTTGTGTGTAGATACATTATGGTATGAGAAAGGACCCTATCATTTTTGGTTTCGATGATAAGAGAAACCAATGCATTGGTGATGGCGTATGTGTGTATGTATGTGTGTATGTGCGTGTGTGTGTATGTGTGTGTGTGGGTGTGTATGTGTGTGTGTATGTGTGTTTGTGACACTGCTCGTTAACACGATATCTCAAGAAGGGAAACTCTGACAGTTCTCAAACTTGGTACATGGATGCCCCATATTGAGAGGAAGAACCCTATTGTTTTTGGTGGGGGTCAAAGGTCATCTGGGGTCACCGGGGGTCAAACTCCGAAAACCTTGTTAACACGATATCTCGAGATAGGAAGCTTGGATAAATTTTATACTTAGCATGTAGATGCGTTATGGTAAGAGGAAGAACCCTATCGTTTTTGATGGAGGTCAAAGGTCATCTGGGGTGACCGGAGGTCAAATGCTGAAAACCTTGTTAACACGTTATCTCAAGTTAGGAAGCATGGATAAATTTCATACTTAGTATGTAGATGCGTTATGGTAAGAGGAAGGACCCTATCGTTTGTGGTGGAGCTCAAAGGTCATCTGGGGTCACCGGAGGTCAAACTCTGAAAACCTTGTTAACACGATATCTCAAGATAGGAAGGTTGGATAAATTTCATACTTAGTATGTAGATGTGTTATGGTAAGGGGAAGAACCCTATCATTTTTGATGGAGGTCAAAGGTCATCTGGGGTCACCGGGGGTCGAATGCTGAAAACCTTGTTAACACGATATCTCAAGTTAGGAAGCTTGGATAAATTTCATACTTAGTATGTAGATGCGTTATTGTAAGAGGAAGAACACTATCGTTTTTGGTGGAGGTCAAAGGTCATCTGGGGTCACCGGAGGTCAAACTCTGAAAACCTTGTTAACACGATATCTCAAGGTAGGAAGCTTGGATAAATTTCATACGTAGTATGTAGATGCGTTATGGTAAGAGAAAGAACCCTATCATTTTTGGTGGAGGTCAAAGGTCATCTGGGGTCACCAGGGTCGAATGCTGAAAACCTTATTAACATGATATCTCAAGTTAGGAAGCTTGGATAAATTTCATACGTATTATATAGATGTGTTTATTGTAAGAGGAAGAACCCTACCGTTTTTGGTGGAGGTCAAAGGTCATCTGGGGTCACCGGAGGTCAAACTCTGAAAACCATGTTGACACGATATCTCAAGATAAGAAGCTTGGATAGATTTCATAGGTAGTATGTGGATGTGTTATGGTGGGAAGATGAATGCTATCATGTTTGGTGGAGGTCAAAGGTCATTTAGGGTCACCGGGGGTCAAACACTGAAAATGTTTTTAACATGATATCTCAAGATAGGATGCTTGAATAAATTTCATACTTAGTATGTACATGCATTATGGTAAGAGGAAGAACCCTATCATTTTTGATGGAGGTCAAAGGTCATCTGGGGTCAAAAAGCAAAATTTGAAGAATTCCCAAGATCGTCTCATGAGTTCACCAGAAGGCAAAAAGCAAAATTTCCCAGGAATTCCCAAGATCAAATATGAACTTAAAATTATTTTTTCCAACATGTTAAGATAGCACTTGACCAGCGACTGAAAGACATGGGACATCATGGCATTATTTGGAATAGAACATATATCATCGAAACCTCAATGCATTTTTGCATTCTGGTTGGTGGAGGTGAAAGGTCATCTGGGGTCACCGGGGGTCAAACCTTGTAAACTTCGTTAACACGATATCTCAAGAAGGGAAACTCTGACAGTTCTCAAACTTGATACATAGATGCCCCATATTGAGAGGAAGAACCCTATTGTTTTTGGTGGGGGTCAAAGGTCACCTGGGGTCACCGGGGGTCAAACTCTGAAAACCTTGTTAACACAATATCTTGAGGTAGGAAGCTTGGATGAATTTCATACTTTGTATGTAGATGCGTTATGGTATGAGGAAGAACCCTATCATTTTACGTGGAGGTCAAAGGTCATCTGGGGTCACCGGGGGTCAAACCGTGAAAACTTCGTTAACACGATATCTCAAGAAGGGAAACACTGACAGTTCTCAAACTTGGTACATAGATGCCCCATATTGAGAGGAAGAACCCTATTGTTTTTGGTGGGGGTCAAAGGTCACCTGGGGTCACCAGGGGTCAATCTCTGAAAATCTTGTTAACACAATATCTTGAGTTAGGAAGCTTGGATGAAATTCATACTTTGTATGTAGATACATTATGGTATGAGGTAGGACCCTATCATTTTATGTGGAGGTCAAAGGTCATCTGGGGTCACCAGGAATCAAACCATGAAAACATTGTTTTAAACAAGATATCTCAAGAAGGGAAACTCTGACAGTTCTCAAACTTGGTACATAGATGCCCCATATTGAGAAGAAGAACCCTATTGTTTTTGGTGGGGGTCAAAGGTCACCTGGGGCCACCGGGGTCAATCTTTGAAAACCTTGTTAACACAATATCTTGAGTTAGGAAGCTTGGATGAATTTCATACTTTGTGTGTAGATACATTATGGTATGAGAAAGGACCCTATCATTTTTGGTTTCGATGATAAGAGAAACCAATGCATTGGTGATGGCGTATGTGTGTATGTATGTGTGTATGTGCGTGTGTGTGTATGTGTGTGTGTGGGTGTGTATGTGTGTGTGTATGTGTGTTTGTGACACTGCTCGTTAACACGATATCTCAAGAAGGGAAACTCTGACAGTTCTCAAACTTGGTACATGGATGCCCCATATTGAGAGGAAGAACCCTATTGTTTTTGGTGGGGGTCAAAGGTCATCTGGGGTCACCGGGGGTCAAACTCCGAAAACCTTGTTAACACGATATCTCGAGATAGGAAGCTTGGATAAATTTTATACTTAGCATGTAGATGCGTTATGGTAAGAGGAAGAACCCTATCGTTTTTGATGGAGGTCAAAGGTCATCTGGGGTGACCGGAGGTCAAATGCTGAAAACCTTGTTAACACGTTATCTCAAGTTAGGAAGCATGGATAAATTTCATACTTAGTATGTAGATGCGTTATGGTAAGAGGAAGGACCCTATCGTTTGTGGTGGAGCTCAAAGGTCATCTGGGGTCACCGGAGGTCAAACTCTGAAAACCTTGTTAACACGATATCTCAAGATAGGAAGGTTGGATAAATTTCATACTTAGTATGTAGATGTGTTATGGTAAGGGGAAGAACCCTATCATTTTTGATGGAGGTCAAAGGTCATCTGGGGTCACCGGGGGTGGAATGCTGAAAACCTTGTTAACACGATATCTCAAGTTAGGAAGCTTGGATAAATTTCATTCTTAGTATGTAGATGCATTATGGTAAGAGAAAGAACACTGTCGTTTTTTGGTGGAGGTCAAAGGTCATCTGGGGTCACCGGAGGTCAAACTCTGAAAACCTTGTTAACACGATATCTCAAGGTAGGAAGCTTGGATAAATTTCATACGTAGTATGTAGATGCGTTATGGTAAGAGAAAGAACCCTATCATTTTTGGTGGAGGTCAAAGGTCATCTGGGGTCACCGGGGGTCGAATGCTGAAAACCTTATTAACATGATATCTCAAGTTAGGAAGCTTGGATAAATTTCATACGTAGTATGTAGATGTGTTATGGTAAGAGGAAGAACCCTACCGTTTTTGGTGGAGGTCAAAGGTCATCTGGGGTCACCGGAGGTCAAACTCTGAAAACCATGTTGACACGATATCTCAAGATAAGAAGCTTGGATAGATTTCATAGGTAGTATGTGGATGTGTTATGGTGGGAAGATGAATGCTATCATGTTTGGTGGAGGTCAAAGGTCATTTAGGGTCACCGGGGGTCAAACACTGAAAATGTTTTTAACATGATATCTCAAGATAGGATGCTTGAATAAATTTCATACTTAGTATGTACATGCATTATGGTAAGAGGAAGAACCCTATCATTTTTGATGGAGGTCAAAGGTCATCTGGGGTCAAAAAGCAAAATTTGAAGAATTCCCAAGATCGTCTCATGAGTTCACCAGAAGGCAAAAAGCAAAATTTCCCAGGAATTCCCAAGATCAAATATGAACTTAAAATTATTTTTCCAACATGTTAAGATAGCACTTGACCAGCGACTGAAAGACATGGGACATCATGGCATTATTTGGAATAGAACATATATCATCGAAACCTCAATGCATTTTTGCATTCTGGTTGGTGGAGGTGAAAGGTCATCTGGGGTCACCGGGGGTCAAACCTTGTAAACTTCGTTAACACGATATCTCAAGAAGGGAAACTCTGACAGTTCTCAAACTTGATACATAGATGCCCCATATTGAGAGGAAGAACCCTATTGTTTTTGGTGGGGGTCAAAGGTCACCTGGGGTCACCGGGGGTCAAACTCTGAAAACCTTGTTAACACAATATCTTGAGGTAGGAAGCTTGGATGAATTTCATACTTTGTATGTAGATGCGTTATGGTATGAGGAAGAACCCTATCATTTTACGTGGAGGTCAAAGGTCATCTGGGGTCACCGGGGGTCAAACCGTGAAAACTTCGTTAACACGATATCTCAAGAAGGGAAACACTGACAGTTCTCAAACTTGGTACATAGATGCCCCATATTGAGAGGAAGAACCCTATTGTTTTTGGTGGGGGTCAAAGGTCACCTGGGGTCACCAGGGGTCAATCTCTGAAAATCTTGTTAACACAATATCTTGAGTTAGGAAGCTTGGATGAAATTCATACTTTGTATGTAGATACATTATGGTATGAGGTAGGACCCTATCATTTTATGTGGAGGTCAAAGGTCATCTGGGGTCACCAGGAATCAAACCATGAAAACATTGTTTTAAACAAGATATCTCAAGAAGGGAAACTCTGACAGTTCTCAAACTTGGTACATAGATGCCCCATATTGAGAAGAAGAACCCTATTGTTTTTGGTGGGGGTCAAAGGTCACCTGGGGCCACCGGGGTCAATCTTTGAAAACCTTGTTAACACAATATCTTGAGTTAGGAAGCTTGGATGAATTTCATACTTTGTGTGTAGATACATTATGGTATGAGAAAGGACCCTATCATTTTTGGTTTCGATGATAAGAGAAACCAATGCATTGGTGATGGCGTATGTGTGTATGTATGTGTGTATGTGCGTGTGTGTGTATGTGTGTGTGTGGGTGTGTATGTGTGTGTGTATGTGTGTTTGTGACACTGCTCGTTAACACGATATCTCAAGAAGGGAAACTCTGACAGTTCTCAAACTTGGTACATGGATGCCCCATATTGAGAGGAAGAACCCTATTGTTTTTGGTGGGGGTCAAAGGTCATCTGGGGTCACCGGGGGTCAAACTCCGAAAACCTTGTTAACACGATATCTCGAGATAGGAAGCTTGGATAAATTTTATACTTAGCATGTAGATGCGTTATGGTAAGAGGAAGAACCCTATCGTTTTTGATGGAGGTCAAAGGTCATCTGGGGTGACCGGAGGTCAAATGCTGAAAACCTTGTTAACACGTTATCTCAAGTTAGGAAGCATGGATAAATTTCATACTTAGTATGTAGATGCGTTATGGTAAGAGGAAGGACCCTATCGTTTGTGGTGGAGCTCAAAGGTCATCTGGGGTCACCGGAGGTCAAACTCTGAAAACCTTGTTAACACGATATCTCAAGATAGGAAGGTTGGATAAATTTCATACTTAGTATGTAGATGTGTTATGGTAAGGGGAAGAACCCTATCATTTTTGATGGAGGTCAAAGGTCATCTGGGGTCACCGGGGGTCGAATGCTGAAAACCTTGTTAACACGATATCTCAAGTTAGGAAGCTTGGATAAATTTCATACTTAGTATGTAGATGCGTTATTGTAAGAGGAAGAACACTATCGTTTTTGGTGGAGGTCAAAGGTCATCTGGGGTCACCGGAGGTCAAACTCTGAAAACCTTGTTAACACGATATCTCAAGGTAGGAAGCTTGGATAAATTTCATACGTAGTATGTAGATGCGTTATGGTAAGAGAAAGAACCCTATCATTTTTGGTGGAGGTCAAAGGTCATCTGGGGTCACCGGGGGTCGAATGCTGAAAACCTTATTAACATGATATCTCAAGTTAGGAAGCTTGGATAAATTTCATACGTAGTATGTAGATGTGTTATGGTAAGAGGAAGAACCCTACCGTTTTTGGTGGAGGTCAAAGGTCATCTGGGGTCACCGGAGGTCAAACTCTGAAAACCATGTTGACACGATATCTCAAGATAAGAAGCTTGGATAGATTTCATAGGTAGTATGTGGATGTGTTATGGTGGGAAGATGAATGCTATCATGTTTGGTGGAGGTCAAAGGTCATTTAGGGTCCACCGGGGGTCAAACACTGAAAATGTTTTTAACATGATATCTCAAGATAGGAAGCTTGAATAAATTTCATACTTAGTATGTACATGCATTATGGTAAGAGGAAGAACCCTATCATTTTTGATGGAGGTCAAAGGTCATCTGGGGTCAAAAAGCAAAATTTGAAGAATTCCCAAGATCGTCTCATGAGTTCACCAGAAGGCAAAAAGCAAAATTTCCCAGGAATTCCCAAGATCAAATATGAACTTAAAATTATTTTTCCAACATGTTAAGATAGCACTTGACCAGCGACTGAAAGACATGGGACATCATGGCATTATTTGGAATAGAACATATATCATCGAAACCTCAATGCATTTTTGCATTCTGGTTGGTGGAGGTGAAAGGTCATCTGGGGTCACCGGGGGTCAAACCTTGTAAACTTCGTTAACACGATATCTCAAGAAGGGAAACTCTGACAGTTCTCAAACTTGGTACATAGATGCCCCATATTGAGAGGAAGAACCCTATTGTTTTTGGTGAGGGTCAACGGTCACCTGGGGTCACCGGGGGTCAAACTCTGAAAACCTTGTTAACACAATATCTTGAGGTAGGAAGCTTGGATGAATTTCATACTTTGTATGTAGATGCTTTATGGTATGAGGAAGAACCCTATCATTTTTGGTGGAGGTGAAAGGTCATCTGGGGTCACCCGGGGGTCATACCCTGAAAACTTAGTTAACACGATATCTCAAGAAGGGAAGCTCTGACAGTTCTCAAACTTGGTACATAGATGCCCCATATTGAGAGGAAGAACCCTATTGTTTTTTGGTGGGGGTCAAAGGTCACCTGGGGTCACCGGGGGTCAAACTCTGAAAACCTTGTTAACACAATATCTTGAGGTAGGAAGCTTGGATGAATTTCATACTTTGTATGTAGATGCTTTATGGTATGAGGAAGAACCCTATCATTTTTGGTGGAGGTGAAAGGTCATCTGGGGTCACCCGGGGTCATACCCTGAAAACTTAGTTAACACGATATCTCAAGAAGGGAAGCTCTGACAGTTCTCAAACTTGGTACATAGATGCCCCATATTGAGAGGAAGAACCCTATTGTTTTTTGGTGGGGGTCAAAGGTCACCTGGGGTCACCGGGGGTCAAACTCTGAAAACCTTGTTAACACAATGTCTTGAGGTAGGAAGCTTAGATAGATTTCATACGTAGTATGTAGATGCATTATCGTGAGAAGATGAATCCTATTGTTTTTAGTGGAGGTCAAAGGTCATCTGGGGTCACCAGAGGTCAATGTCTGAAAACCTTGTCAAGACGATATCTCCAGGTAGGAAGCTTGAATAGATTTCATACGTGGTAAATTGATGTGTTATAGTGAGAAGATGTACCCCATTGTTTTTGGTGGAGTTGAAAGGTCATCTAGGGTCACCAGGGGTCAAACACTGAAAACCTTGTTAACACAGTTTCTCAAGGGAGAAAGCTTGGATAGATTTTATACTTAGTATGTGGATGTGTTATGGTGAAAAGATGGACCCTATTGTTTTTGGTGGAGGTCAAAGGTCATCTAGGGTCACCAGAAGTAAAGAAAGCAAAATTTCCCAGGAACTCCCAAGACTAAATAGGAATACAAAACTGTATTTTTCCAACATGTTAAGATAGCATTTGACCATTGACTGACAGATATGGGACATCATATGGCTTTATATGGAATAGAACATATATCATCGAAACCTCAATGCATTTTTGCATTCTGGTTAGTGGAGGTCAAAGGTCATCTGGGGTCACCGGGGGTCAAACCCTGAAAACTTCGTTAACACAATATCTCAAGAAGGGAAACTCTAACAGTTCTCAAACTGGGTACATAGATGGCCCCTATTTAGGGGAAGAACCCTATAGTTTTAGGTGGGGGTCAAAGGTCACCTGGGGTCACCGGGGGTCAAACTTTGAAAACCTTGTTAACACATTTATCTCGAGGTAGGAAGCTTGGATGAATTTCATACTTTGTATGTAGATGTGTTGTGGTAAGAGGAAGAACCCTATCATTTTTGGTGGAGGTGAAAGGTCATCTGGGGTCACTGGGATTTATACCTTGAAAATCTTGTTAACACAATAACTTGATTTACAAAGCTTGGATGAATTTCATACTTTGTATGTAGATGTGTTATGGTAAGAGGAAGAACCCTATTGTTTTTGGTGGAGGTCAAAGGTCATTTTGGGGTCACCAGGGGTCAAACCCTGAAAACCTTGTTAACCTGATATCTCCAGGTAGGAAGCTAGATAAATTTCATACTTTGTTTGTAGATGCCTTATAGTTAGAGAAAGAACCCTATTATTTTTGGTGGGGTTGAAAGGTCATCTGGATGAAACCCTGAAAACCTGGTTAACACGGTATCTCAAGGTAGGAAGCTTGAATAAGTTTCATACTTTGTATGTAGATGCGTTATAGTAAGAGGAAGAATCCTATCATTTTTGGTGGAGGTCAAAGTTCATTTGGGGTCACTGGGGGTTAAACTCTGAAAATCTTGTTAACACGATATCTCCAGGTAGGAAGCTTGGATAGATTTCATACTTAGTATGTAGATGTGTTATAGTGAGAAGATGAATCTTAGTGTTTTTGGTGGAGGTCAAAGTTCATCTGGGGTCACCAGGGGTCAATGTCTGAAAACCTTGTCAAGATGATATCTCCAGGTAGGAAGCCTGAATAGATTTCATACATGGTAAATTCGATGTGTTATAGTAAGAAGATGTACCCCATTGTTTTTGGTGGAGTCAAAGGTCATCTAGGGTCACCGAGGGTCAAACACTGAAAACCTTGTTAACACAATATCTCAAGGGAGAAAGCTTGGATAGATTTTATACTTAGTATGTGGATGTGTTATGGTGAAAAGATGGCCCCGATTGTTTTTGGTGGAAGTCAAAGGTCATCTGGGGTCACCAGAGGTCAAAGAGCAAAATTTCCCAAGAATTCCCGAGATCGTCATCTGGGGTCATTAGAGGTCAAAACACAAATTTCCCAAGAATTCCCAAGACAAAATAGGAATACAAAATACTAGTTTTCCAACATGTTAAGATAGCATTTGACCATTGACTGAAAGGTATGGGACATCATGGCTTTATTTGGAATAGAACATATATCATCGAAACCTCAATGCATTTTTGCATTCTGGTTCTGTTTTCTGAATAGCTAAGCCTGTTTGCTAACCATACACAATTGAGGAAAATCGGTTGCAAAAATTAATTATGCCATTACTCGAAAAGAAGCCTTTCAATCCCCTCCCTCAGATATCTTACAAATGTGACATCTCACGATCACCTTAATCAACAAATATTTTGTTATTTCACACAAGAAACAAAAGTTCTGTTTTTAAAAGTCACCGAATCGCAAAACTATCAAGACACCAGGGCTGCAAAACTTGCAAAACCTTGCGGGCGAAATGAAAATTTCTAGCTGCAGCATGATTTTCACGGACGCAATGCATCTTTGCGTCCAGCTTTTTGCAGGCATGCAAGACACAAGCAATGTGATCATAATACAAACTCAATGGGGACTTCAATGCAAGAATACACACAAAATTTTTATTGACTGTTTCTCGAGTTAACGTTGTGATTGGCAGTTGGTACTAAGTATTTGCTTTTAGACCCTTATGACCTTTGACCTGTTAGACATCACTGTAACTCTGAACTGGCTTGTTAGTGTGTAAAACTTACTTGTGCAGCTCATTGGGCCGGGTTACGATTCAGACATCCATATTGTGTAAATCATAAAATACAAGGCACACTTAAATTCACACAAGTTAACATGCATGTTTTACATAAAAGTAACAGCCAGGGTTTCCACCAAAGGGGGGAAAGGGGGGATTTGTCCCCCCCCTTTCCAGAAGAAGGTGGGTAAAATCCCCCCCTTTCCATTTCCATAAAAATTAAAAAAATTGTCCATATCTTGGTTTCTTACTTAAGAAGAGGGCACCTTTGCAGCAATGTTTGGACTTTCATAAGTAAATGGCCTTTAAAACCCTTCAAAATGCACCTTATAGGGGTCTTGAAGTAAGCTTTTGTCTCCCTGAACCCACTTGTAACTTTAGTCAGGGACACCATCAATTTGGAGTAGGGGTTTAGGAGCAATTAATCCCCCCTTTTTTGCATTTCTGGCGGAATCCCTGACTGCTGTAAACTACGTATTGCAAACTGCGTTGTAACGACTGGTAATTTAGCAGTTCAAGCAGTGATTAAAAAATGCTGTAATTTTCCGTACCATGCCCAGTGTAGTTGCGATGTACGTCAACTTCTGTACAGAGCAGGTGCGTAGCCTAATGTCTTAGTGTTTGCATGCAATAACGGGCCTATACAGATGCTCTGACCTTCTTAGTCAGGGTAATGCTTACCGCGAGGTAACATGTTTTCATTTTGCCTTTTCACTTTATACCTCTAGGCATGAGGGAAAAGGCAAAAATACAAATACTTTACCTTGTGGCAGGCGTTATCTTGATTAGACTCTACTGTGCTTTCATTGTGCATTTCACTTGGACTTCTGTACAGTACAGAGCACTGACATGGGCTTATATGTATCAGTGCTTGCATATATATCGGCCCTATATCAAATCCGTAGTAGCTCGATGATCAAACGTACAATTGATGACTGCGAATTTGACACTTGGTTTTGTTCATTGGTAAATTTGGGTGAATTAAAAAATAAGTCAGTGAAATGATCACTAGATCTCGACGTACAGGTGTTAAAAGTTTGTGCATAATGTGAATATCGTTGTTCATAGTCAACAGGGCCAGTAATGCATTACACTGTTGATTCAGAATATAGACACCATTTAAACGGTAAACGAACGTTTATTCGGACAGTTTAAACGTTTATGAGATGAAACGGAAATTTACAGCCCTAGTCATACACACAAAGAAGTGCTCCACATTTTTGCTTTTATGTAGCAATTTGGCCAGCTTGTACAGCTAATTGCGATGCTATACCAGATAAATTATTCCCTGCATACACTCTGCGAGGTCAGTGTACTAGAAGCCTGGAAGTTGGAACAGACATACAGTACTGTATTACCTGTATGGGTATTGTGCTTTAGCAATAATTTAAACAACTACAGTACTGTTTATTATAGAAGGACCAACCGTACTATGTCTGGATAATTGCATTGTTATGCAGTGCCTCGTAGTGAGTCAAGGAGTCATCCTGTTATTGATACAGTGCTTTAAGGTGCACCTTGTACCTACGGGTGCATTTTATCAGGTATTTTACCAATGTTTTAGTGTACATACTACATACTGGATGTATGCTTGGTTTTATTTGTTGCACTCTGTTCTTTCCCTAAGACTGAAGACAAAGGGGATACTATCAGTGCTCAAGAGACAAATAAAAATGTAGGTCAAGTTCGGAGGAAACGCATTACTGCTGTTCCAAATATTGGCCGTCGTCGCCTCTCAAGTCCTGTCAGAGAACTGCCTGTGTCAAGGCAGAAGCAATCAGATGGCAAAACTGATGCTAAAAAGGAAGTCAAAACATCAAGTAATGCTTCTGAGATTCAAGAGGACCAAGGAAGAAAAGAGAACAAGGCAAAAAGTGCCAGTGGAGACAGCAAAAGGAAAGACTCAGCAGATGGTGAGCCAAGAGAAGACTCAACTGTAAGGCCTTCAGGTCCTCCTCTTGTACAAAGGAAAGTTCTTAGTCAGGTTTTCCAAACACAAGGTAAAATTTGTATCCATTGTAATCCTAGTTTCATAGTCGTATTGCATGTTTACTTTGTTAAAATTTAATGTGGGATCTCCCTTTTTTGTCTTTTGAAAAGATAACTTTAATACTGAAGGGAATGTTAGCTGAAAATCTAAATGACATACATTTATTCACTTGCATGTAGTGTGCGGTGTGCAGAAAACATGGAGATGGGCAAAACTCTCCCACAGCAGCCAAAATTGTCAAGATAGATGTTTAGGAGAGTGCAAAAATACCCACCTTATGAATAAATTCTAACAAAAACAATTAATACAGTTCCTGTGGAGCCAAAAATAGCCCTGCATGTTTTTTGGGGAAGGAGGGGGTTTGGAGGGTGGGCAAGCAGTTTTTCCAAAAAAATTGAAAATAACTTGCTTCTGAAAGAAAAGTGAAGATGTTCAAGGGTAGCATGCCATGAAAGGCAGTACATTTAGTGAGTATTTGTAGAACTCCCTCGGTTGGCCATACTTACAGTATTGTGCACAAAGTGTCTAAATTGAGGACCAGTTATTAACTTGATGAACACACGATTAGAGTGGCAATCTTCTGAACGAAGTGTTATTTTAGTAGCTGCTTCTACTTTGTGATATTCTGATTACTCAAAGAAATTAACTGGAAGTTACAATTACTATTGTTGTTACCATACTGGGCATGACTTTCACAGTTGATGTGAAACATACATATTACATAATCATTATAAATACTGCAAATGGAGAATTGGTGGAATCCTGGGTGGTGGCATGTATATTAATAACAAACTTATGGTAGTCCACATTTTCAGCTTTTTGGCTTTTGAAAGCTTTATCATTCTAATTTCAAAAAGTCTCCCCTGTATACTCAGCCATAGAAGGCAGATGTTGAGTTGTACTCAAACCAACTGTAGGCATTTCACAATAGAATATCCAGTATGCCTTATACTGTGTTGTTTGTTGGTAAACTTCATTGTAAACATTATTTTCTTGTGCATTGATCAACTTTAGCATTTATTACCTAACATTTATGTTTTGCACAGGGGAGCAGTTGCATGAGGAGTCTCCCAGTTTGCAGAAAAAAGATGAGTCTTTTGTTCAGAAGGACGCCAAAAAACCAGAGATCCAAGAGAAGGAATCTGCTGTGGCTGAACCTGTAGAGAAAGCAAGAAAGGACCAACATCGTCATAAATTATCTTCATCAGGAAACATCTACCAGAAGAGGCTGATTGAGATGCAGGAGGGAAAGAAGGAGGAGGTATGTATGCATCTTGCAGTGTTAGGTGTTTGTCACCTAAGTTTGGAATGGAATATGTTGTCATGTTGTATTTGCAACCCTACGGTCTTGTAGCATGAGCAAAATGTTACAAGTATGAGCACAAGTGTAGTGTGCCTGGTTGCGACTTGTATGTTCATGTTCTTTTCCATTAGTAAGAGTACAAAATATATTAAATTATCACCAATACATAAGTACTTCAGATCTGTAAGTACAAGTACCCAGTACAAAAACATTCTTGTAAATGTGAATACAGACAAACACAGGCAAGTGTGATTACGAGTACAAAATATTGCATTAGCACCAATACATAACTACTTCAGTCCTTGAGTATCAGTTTAAGTATACATTCTTACTGGTGTGAATGCAGACAAACACATGAAAAGTATGATTAGGAGTACAGACTGTTGCATTAGCACCAATACATAACTACTTCAGTCCTTGAGTATCAGTTGAAGTACAAATACATTCTTATCTGTGTGAATACAGACAAACACATGAAAAGTATGATAGGGAGTAAAAAATATCGCATTAGCACCATTATATAACTACTTCAGTCCTTGAGTATCAGTTTAAGTACAAATACATTCTTACTGGTGTGAATACAGACAAACACATGAAAAGTATGATTGGTAGTACAAAATATTACATTAGCACCAATACATAACTATTTCAGTCCTTGAGTATCAGTTTAAGTACAAGAACATTCTTATTGGTGCAAATACAGACAAACACATGAAAAGTATGATTGAGAGTACAAAATATTGCATTAGCACCATTATATAACTACTTCGGTCCTTGAGTACCAGTTTAAGTACAAATACATTCTTATCAGCGTGAATACAGGCAAACACATAAAAGTATGAATTCGAGTACAAAATATGTTGAATTAGCATCAATGCACATAACTACTTCAGTCTGTGAGTGAAAGTAACAATAAAAATCCATTCTTCCATAGTGCTACTACAGCAAGCATACAATTTAAGTTTAAGTATGTACATACTAAAAGTCATAGAAACTCATTACATAAATGAATAATCCCAAAAATATGTCCTAAGGGGAGTATTCCAGTCATGTGCAGAACAGAAGCTTGTATGGGATGTGTATCAAACTTATCTTGATATTGTCTATAGTAAATTACAAAACTGAATCAAATAATGAAAGTTTGAGAAGAATGACTCAATCTCACTGGCGTTAGATGTTACTAAGGTTTTTGGAAGGAAAATGAAATTTGTTTTCTTTTCTTTTCTTTTCTTTTCATTAGACTCCATCTTACAAGAGAAAGAAGTATAGTCATGATCCTGAGAATGGAATTGACACCAGTAAAATGAAAATGAAAGATTTAATTTACTATAATCCCAAAGAAAATAAGATGCTGTAAGTATACATATGTGTGTATGAAACAATTAGAGTTCAATGCTCATGTACATGTTCATATATTTTGGCATTTACCTGGAGAATGGTGGTTTGTGATTGTAAAGTAGAGCCAGTTTATTTGTCCAATGTTTCTGCCCAAATGCACATCATGTCTCATGTGCAGCAGACTTTACCAGCTGGGAAACTGATTTTAGTAGCAAGTCAGATCAAATGGCAGATCAAATTGTGGACTTTATGATACAAATCATATTTTCATCCCAGAGTTGTGTACAGTGGAATGTCTAAGTCATGGATTTTTTGCAATTTGGTCATGATGAGGTTCTGGAAAAGTAATGAAATTTATTGTACTTGAAGTGCAGGAACCCTGTAAACATCTTCATATACAAGATGCTTCCATCTTAAATGTTGTGGTCTGTTGATTGATGTTTTGTTATGTTGAAGCAAACTTTTTCGAACTGTGCAGTATCAATGGTTAAAGCCAAGTTTGCCTTTTGGGGGAAACCTTTTATTGTGTGGCTTTGATTCTCACATTTTTCAGGCAAATGGATGGAAGCAGTAAACAGGTGAAAGAAAAGTATCCAGAGGATGAGGAGGAGATGGAGGAAATGACATCATCACCATCAACAGCAGCTCCTCAAGTTAAGATTGGTCCTGATGGCCAAATTATATTAGATAGACAAAGGTTAGTATGTACTTTATAACCTGTCAACGGAGCTGCCAGGATTTGAACAGTGGGGAGAGGGGAAGGGGTAAAGGGGGGGGAGCAAAAATTCAGGGGGAATGGGTTGTGCATGCTTATTTGCTGATGTAAATTGTGTACCTTTGTACAGGGGCCAACTGAGAGGCGGGGGTAAAAGCATTGCTGGGGTAATGGCAATGTCCCCCTCCTTGGTGGCACCACTGTAACCTATGCTACATTCTTTACATGAAACTTACATCGGCAACTAGTGTTTTGTAGTTCTATTGAAAATAAACTTATGCATTTATGACGGTGTGTGTGTTTTGCCAAGCATGTAAAAATGACATCTCAAGATCAGTAGGAACCACAGCCTACTTCTCATACTTGTAGTGTTGAGTCGGGTACCAGGGTACCCGGGTACCTGATCAAATATACTGAACCCGAATCTGAGATGAAGAAAATGGGTACCCGCTTTACGTAAAAAAAAGGAAAAATGGGGAAAAAAAATCGCAGAACTGGTACGTGACAGTATGGTACATGAGCACTCTCGTGATATATACTCGCCCAATCAAAACACAGTGCTCCTCTAACAGGAAATTGGTATTGTTGCGCGAAAAACCTAGGATCATCGCTGGACAGGCATTGCCACCAGCCTTGTGCCTAGAAACTTACTACTTCTTGGATACAGTATATGTACACACACAGCTCAGTAGTAGAGTATGATCTTCCAGAAATCCTCAGAATGCAGCTCTGTCACTGGTCAAAAATTTTTTGAACTTTGCACTCTCAGCATGAAGTTTTAGAGAGTTGTACACACAGTGTTCAATGAACTACAATACATGTACTGTGCAGGGTCTAGAAGTTACTTACCATATGTCATACGGGTGTGTGAAAGGGAAAGTTTACCCTGACAGAAACTTTTGGGAGTATAACTTTTATGAGAATTCTTCTTTACAAATATTTAGTAAAATTCTGATTGTCTGTTTCACTGTGAGTTGTAGTTGATTAAAACATTTCCTACAGGAAGTTTACCAGCTTAAATACAAAGACAGTAAGGGGGAAATAGACTTGTCAATACAACGTGCTCTAATGCATAGACTGTCAACGAAAATACCATCTGCATAAATTATTATAATTAGGTTACGTCCAGGCATCTCCAGCATGAGCACAAGCCATGCAATGTTAGGGCCTCGGCGTCGGCTGCTAGCGATGTGTATATACGTACCTACGTACTGTTTACGGAGCACATGCATACATCAGTTACACACTGGATATATACAGCATAGTTTCACAAACTCCAAAGGGCAACTTATATTTTAGACTAGATGTTTCAGATGCAACTACGGCAGTGCTTCTTTTACTTACGTTTCTATTCACGTATCGTGAGAAGCGGACCTGGCGGTGATTTTGTTTTCATTCTGAACGGGGCTAAGTATGTAGACTAACCAATTAATACTGTAGTCTGTAGGCAATGTGTCCGCAATGTTTCCACAGTGAAACATTGAATCGGTAAAGGAAACAGGAAACATGGGTAGTATTTTCCTGTCAGGTTTATGTATATTTTGTGTGTTATTAGCATTTCTTGTACATGGAAACATGACAATTTGTTCCTTATATCGCATGGGTAGTTCTGAGAAAATGCCCTTTGGATTTGGCTGGGTAGTTCCTTCCGCTAAAGAAAGTTTAGTGCAATTTAGCGTATTTGTAAATTCGGCAGTAGGTAAAGTTCGGGTACCTGTTACCTGACCGAGTAATGCGAACCGGTACCCGGTTCCGAATTTTTGCTACCCGACTCAGCCCTACATACTTGCAAGATATGTGAATGCATTGAGTAAGAAAGTCCAAAAACTGATGGAGGTCTGATGTTCACAAAAGACTGACTTGTGTGTACCATGCGGAAGGGCAATTCGTATTTTTTTCAACTTTATGAAAAGGATAATTCACTTGATGCATTTTTAGCACAATTTGTGGAGATGTCTTCCTCATTTTGTGTAAAGTGTTAATAGTGTAGGCAATAGATCACTGGTAGAGGTAGTTATGTTGTATTTTACCTTTGCAAAAAAAAAAAACATCTTCTGAGATATTACACTGACAGAAAATAATGAAATATAAACTCTGAATTAGTGTCACCAGGTGGTAAAAAATGAAGAAAAAGATGGAGTAGTGTAGAATCCATGATATGTAGCCTGTATCATAGCACTGTTATTTCTTTATATTAATATACAGTCTTGTACAAGTTGTCACTCCAAAGAGAAAGCTGGATGAATCTGAGATGACAGAGGTCAAGGAAGACTCATCAACAACAACATATTCAAGCTTCAGAAAACCAAGGCATACATCAGTATGGTCAAAAGAAGGTACATTTATCACTTTTATTAAATACTTGGGTAGTTTCTTGTGTGTCTATCAGTTTCTGAAGCTGCTTTGAAAGTGTGTGTGTGTGTGTTTTTCAGTACCCTGGCAATTTTAAGAGACAGAGAGATTTAAAGTCCTATTCTTGAAATTATTAAAAGGTATGAAAGAAATGTACTAAGTGGCGTAACTGATTGTGTACTTTAGTAAAACATATTCTGATTTATTTTATGTTTGATTTTTAGACACTGAGAAGTTTTACAGAGCCATTAGCACTGTTGGTACTGACTTCTCCATGATAAATGCAATTTTTCCAAATCGGGAGAGAAGAGAGTTGAAGAACAAATTCAAGCGAGAAGAAAAGCTGCACTCGGATTTAATGGACAGAGCTCTTAGTAAGTGATATATGATAGCATCATATTTGCTTTACTCGAAACTGCAGCTGTTTCCTTAGGTGATAAATACTTTGGAAAATGAGTTCCAAAGAGAAGAGAACTGGAGGACAAGTTCAAACAAGAGTGAAGTCTGCATGTCAAATTGATGGAGAAAGCTTTTAGTTAGTGACAATACCATGATTGCTTTCTGTATTAGAGCAAAAGTTTTGTTGCTAGCTGGAAGATTTGATAAAAATAAGGTTTGTATGACAAATTGAAAGGTCATGTTACAGAGAAGGGATTAGAATCATGTACTTGACTTTAGGATACCAGAACAGTATTGATTTCATTCTACTGTAGTAGGTGATTACAGGGGCACACCTGCAAAAACTTCATGTGACAACAATAGACGAGTTGGGAAACAAAATGCATGCTGGGAAGGAAAGTGTACCATAACAGAGACTGCATGTGTAAGACAGATATTTTTTGTAATTTACGTACATTTTTTGAGTTTGCAATTATGGTTCTCTGGACATCAATCAAGGGTCAAAGAGAATTTTTTTTGGAGTAAATAGTCCTCTTTGCAGTTTTTCTCCTTTACATGGACCGAAAATTTTGGGTAGTATAATAGTAAATTGTGGAAGACAAGAAAACAGTTGCTAGAATATTTACAGGCATCAAAGTGATCCTATATTTCCAACAATTTCCTATATATTCCAAAAAATCCTATATTTCCTATATTTGTATGGTTTGGGGCTTGTTTTCCTATATTCTCCTATATTTTTCTGATCTTGCCAAGAAACTTTTTTTTTTATATATATGATGTTCTGGGGTGAATTATTCAGATGGATTCTTTTTCCAAGGTAGTGCCTTAAACTCAGAGTGGCAGTGTATAGGTGTCCAGTATCTTAATTAGATGCAAGGACACAATGGCCAATTATAGGATTCTGAAATAATCTCTTATGAAACTGCATAGGGCACTAATAAACACTTATTTCCTCACTCATAAATGTACTGTTCTCATGCCTTTGATTTTAATCACTCTATGATTTCATCTCTTTGAAGTAATTGTAGTGGTATTATCAAGGGGGTGAATGAGAGCCTTTTGCCTGGCATCCCCTTTAGTCATGCAATCCTCCACATTTTAAAACCCTTATCTTCACTTTGCATGCACAGATAGCTGGTCTATGATATAATTAATTCTTAAACTCAAAATGTTGTGGTACAGTGGTTCTAAATACTAATATTTTGCCTGCCATCTGCCATCTTTTCTCAAAATGGCTAGCCATTAGGTCAGTTGGTTGTTCAAAGTGTTGCACAGTTACAATTTTCCCCCTAAAGAATAAAAACTTGGTGCTTTGAGAAAATTAAGAGGCTCACTGTAATGTTTACAAGTTTACAATGTGCAGATCTTTAAGGAGGTTTTCCCTAAACTCCACCAGAGGCTCTGTGGCAATCCCTGGGTGCCACATCAATTTATCCAATAGACCAAAGTGGAAAATCTAATCCATGTATGGGTCTGGTGCTGTAGTGCACGTCATTGGTGGCAAGTGGGGTCACTTACCAAGTTGCTCTCCCCCTAATTTGTCATGTAATTTCCTTAAGTAAGATTTTAGATGTTGCTGTACATATGTTAATGCATAGACAGTTTTGCACACTAGGCATCTTGACGTATGTGGACTGCACTTTCCTGCAAAGTTGTATAGATTGAAAGTGAGCAGTGGCATTTTTAGGGGGAGGGATCATTGGGCTGTGCCCCCTCCCCCTCTCATGCCAATTTTTTTTTTAAAATTAGTAACCTAAAATATGTAAATTTTTGAAAACAAATTTTACTTCAAAAACCTTACATATGTAGCACCAGATTAAATGTAAGGACACCCAATCATTCAAAAAATTTTCAAAGGGGAGGGGGTTTGTACCCCTCCCCCATGCTGACAATTACAGAAAATACTATGTGCACCCCCCCCCCCCCCATGAGACAGTTCTGGCTATGTCATTGGAAAGTGAGTTTGAAGGTATCCATAGTAACTATAGAGTTGCCATAGGCCTATGATCTTACTGTCATCACCCATATGCCACACTGGCAAGATTGACTAGGAACACAGTGTATAGTTTATAGCTAAACTGAGTCATAGGAGTTCATTTCCTGTTATTTAAGTAGCAAAAAATTCAATAATTTTCTCTCCTCAACCACATTATTATTGGAGCTGAGGTGAATTCTGTCTGTGTACTTTAGGACATTAGCAACAGTTCATCTCCACATTAACTTCCCATCCTTTCAAAGCATCATCATAGTGACATTCTGTGTTCTCAACTTCTAATATTACAACTTTTGCTACCTGATTGGTATGCTTTAATAATAACATTTATGGACAGTTTTTTCCACGGTCAAAATATGCAGATACGCTACAGTCAGGGGATTTACTCTTGCCCTTCTGCCAAAAAATAATTGTTTCCTAAATCCCATGTTGATGGTAGAACCACACCATTCTGCCACTTGACCCACACCTGTGATGCTGTTAATCACATTTGTATCATCTAAACAGTATAGTTTATTAATTTCTTAAGGTACCGTATACTGTTTTCCCCATCCACACCTTTGAGGAATTTTGAAGATAATTAGGAATGCTAGTGTTTGACATTCCTATATTTACTCTATATTTTCCTGGAAAAATCCTATAAAACCCTATATATTCATCAGTATCCTTCCTATAAAACCTCCTATATTTCTGTGTTGGACCACTTTGAAGCCTGAATTTAGTATCTGTACGGAAATATCCATGGACTTGATTTGTGGTATTACATGGTATAGCAAAATCCAATTTTCGAACTTGTCTATTGTTCAGGGATGTTTATACACAGGTCATTATTCACCTTAATAAATATTTTAAAGAAACTTTATTTGAGACTTCTTTTCACCTAGGTTTGTGTTGTTTGTGTCCATTTTGCAGGAGATGTGCAAACGTTTGACTTTTCAGACTTTCAGAACACTGAAGAAGAAGAAATTAGTGTTGATAAATCTGCTAATGCTGCCACTGAAAATGATAAAAGCTTTAAGAAGCCTCTCAAGAAGAAACGAAGGAGAAGAAAGGATTATCCTGAAGGTATGCAAACATTCAGAATATAGAGGATATATCTCTTGCAGATAGTGCTAAAATATAGTAAAGTCGAAACATGGTAAACATTCAATGGCTTTTCACTGCCTCTCACTACTGGATGAAAATATTATGGGAGACAGTAAAATTGATGTACAGAAGTGTATGCAGTTTCAGGACTGTTAATAATCCTGCCCAAGCTAATGTTGCGAAATGTAAAGACAATGATTAATTGTAGAAACCGATACATTGTTTTGCTTTGGTGGTAGATCTTGTTGTTAAACAATACCTGTTCCTCTAAGTGATGTTAAAACCAGCAGTAGGTATCAAATGCCTTTATAAAATTTAGCCTCAAATCACTTTAGTGCCGAACATTCTAAAAGCTCTGCCACCCCCCCCCACCTTACTTTCTTAGCAGGTGTTGAATATGGAAGCCTCTGTTGACGTACATACTCTAACACCTGCAAACAATGACAGAGATCGTCCAGTTTCACTATATTGAAGAGCCTATTGATTGGTTTCAATATATTTATATTCATATTGCAAGACAAGCTGAAACTGTAATGTTGTTTTACTACCTTCTCCTTTTTACAAAGTAAGTCAATGGGACTTCTTGATTGCATGAGTTTTAAGGGAGAGAAACCACACACTAAAACCCCATTGACTTGGTGGCATAAAATGCATGGTAATCAGACTTGCTTAGTCAATTTTCTTCATTGAATATTTATGATTTGTGTTTGTTGTGATGGTATATATGGATAGTTCATAGTGTATAGTTTTTACGCAGATGGACGAAGAACTGCGAAAGTTTGGGGATGTTGGTTTTAAAAGTGCAGTCAATACAGGTGTAGGAATAATACATGTCCGCCTGTGGGCAACCCGTCACCCTGGGATTTTTCAGTGTGACAGCTGTTGAGCACTATCAGTGAAAAGTGACACAATGTACTCCATTTCTGCTCCAGTCTCACATCTTCAGTACCTCACTAGTCTTATGTGTAGACTTCTTCTTGGCTGCATTTTGCCTATAACATTCAGGCTCCACTGCAGTTAAAATAAACGAGGAGTAGTATCAGTATTTCCTCTGATATGAATATAAACCCCATACAATGTCAGTCCTTATGAACAAAAGGCCTATTGAAATGGTTCCCAGACAATTCAGTTGGGACAATTCACTCCTGGACAACTCTATGGGATTTCAGTCAGACAGCCCCCTTCCCTTCCTGGACAATTTCACTCGGATGATTCTCAGTCATGACAAGTAGCCTACCCCTCAGACAACTACTTACCAGCAAATTTGAATAGACTGTATGTATGCATTGATGTCACACAACGTCATTTTAGAGGCAAAACAATGAAGCACACTGCACTCACAACATAGACTTCGCATGAGCATGTAGTAGACTTGCGCACATATCCTATTGGTTCACAAATCAGCTGTCAGCATTTGTTGGTGTAACTTGCAATGATACACACTTGCCTCCAAAGGAGGGAGCACTTCCTGTTTTGTGACATCATATGCATTAGGTCTATTGCAGTGGTTTCCAAGCGGGGGCGTTATCGCCCCGGGGGTGTTTACACAAATCAGGGGGGAGATGAGCACTAAGGGGGTGGCAGGGGGGCATTTTGAAGAAATGGGATACTCACTTTAAACCAAGGCTTCACAAGATTCCAAAAGCTTTTCTCTAGCTGACCTCTCAAGTTAATTCGCACAAAAAGGAGATGAATGGAGTCAACAAGTTGAGTAGGTCTAATATTCCCTTCCCAGATGATACAAAATGGCATCTGCTGTAACAGTGTTTAATTTCAATGTTTCCTGCAAGGACCCTCATTTCCCCATCAATGAAAGTGAAAGCGGTGACCAAAGGGGTCATAGCTAAAAATCTTTCTGCAAATTTAACCTTGAATGTAGTTTTTTTCCTTGCAGTCCATAAACATGACATGCTGACAGAAGTGACAATTGTAGGTAACTGTAACAATATATATAACTTTGGCAATGTACTATGAGGTAAAACTTAAAAATGTTATCAAAAATGCAATTTTCGGGGCACCAGTTTCTGCTTTCTCATTATTTCTACCTGTTGGACAGCTTGATTGGCACAAGGCTTTCAATTCCCCATGCCACCCCTACCATCCTTCTTCCTCCTGTGACAGGACAAGCCTCTTTTAGCATCAAAGGGAACTCCCGTTATTTATTATTGAAATACAAACTGGGCTAAGGCTGATTTTGCAATCTTTTTAGTTTGTATATAAGATCATTAGGTAGTCGAAAGATAGCCAAAATTTGACTGACAGTACATCATTCTCGTGTCAACAATATCGTTAATACTTCACAGCTTCCGGGGGCAAATCCTCCCCCCCCCCGTGGCCCACATAAAAACGATTTATGTCACGGTAGGTTTACCCTTTTATTTCAACATTTTTTGTTTTATTATTGTGGTTTTATCAATAGAAATAGTAAGCTATACACAAGTGGGTGTTTGCCCATACTCATTTGGTGAAAGGGGGCGTTTAGCTGGAAAAGGTTGGGAACAACTGGTCTGTTGTCTAGTGAGTAGTTGTTTGAGGGATAATTGTCATGGTCAGGAATTGCCAGAGTGGGAATTGTGTATGACAGAAATTGCCCTGGGGAAAGTTGTCTTGGGAGAGTTAACAGAGGGGACATCATTGGGAAGGAATTGTTAAAACATGATTGAAATAATATAAAAGTGGTAGAAAGAGTCAGTGGGAGGTCTATGGTGTGATTCTTGGAGTAACATTTTAAACAGCTGTTTTAAACAAAATATGTTGCTCTTATATCATGTTTTATTTTGTCCCTTTAGATTTGTATATTGCACCAAAGGGCCATCAGGTACCAGTTCCCATCGTTAGAGAAGATGAAAATAACATCACAGAAGAACCTTCTCAACCAGCACCGACGGAGAGCTCTCTTACAACTTCAACCTCGGAGAGAGAGCCAGAGGAAGTTAGTGCTGAAGAAAGGAGTAGGGCCTTGAGAAATCTGCATGATCCATTTGGAACTGAATCTTCTCCAGTGGATAGGAATAGTAGTGATGAAGAAGAGGATTATGATATGGAATTAATCTTAGGTAAACCTACAAGGTCTGGTCGGAAACCAAAGCAAAGAGAAGTATTTACTATCCAAGAGCCTCTGTCTCAGCCAAGAGTTGTCCGAACTAATCATAAAAGTATCCCTCAGCAGAATAGTGAACCATTCAGGAAGAAAAACAGGAAATCAAAGAGCAAAAGAGTAAAACGCTTGCCACAAACTCCACTCATAGTTACTGATACTAAATTGCAAGTAGGTTCTCATCCTGCTACAGAGGATAATCATCCTTGTGTCGCCAACAGCAGTAGCAGCATGAGTAGTCATTCACAGCAAGTGGCTTACAACTCAGCTCTTAGCTCTAATGGCATTGCATTGTTGGATCACAACATGTCACCACAAAGAGAGGACACTCATCCACCTGTTAGAATGGAGCACTATTTGGTGACTTACCCCGATGGGAGGAGAACTCTTATCCAGATGCCAGTACCTGCTGTTGCAGAGAATTTGTTTGACTTTGTACTTAATGTGATGCCATCACCTGTCAGACATGGAAATGTGTTACAGTTAGGAGTAGTTCCAAGAATTGGAAGCCCCAGCTATGACCCAAGTCAGGCAGGGGGGTCATCTGGGGTATTACCTAACACCTTGAATCAGCATTCCCTTTCTAATAGTCGGTTACCTCATCAGAGGGTTGTCAAGCTTGAAAGACCCAGAGAAGTTCCACAGAATCAGGTCTTATCTGTAGAGAATGAGACTTCATATGTTGATCTCTCTCCTGAAACTTTGTCAAGTGAAGCGAGGCAGCAAAGTATTTTAGCATCTGAACTACAAAGGAATATCACACAAAATTCTCAGGGAGGTCAGTCTTCTTCATTTATTTTACATAACATTGGGTCTCCAAACACTGCCGCTTCATCATTAACTTCTGGTGTCCACTTTCAAGCAGACCGGGGTATGCAATTGTGTAAAAGCTTAGAAACTAACTTATCTCGAACTCAAAATCTAAAGAGAGAAATAGTTGGAAGAACAGAAGGTTATAGTGAAGGAACTTATTCTAGTATTGAGAACTCTACAAGGAGCATGCTAACTGAAATGGTATACGTTACAGATTTAGTGGAACCGTTGCCACCCTCCGGATCGGAGGTTTCGGACCCTATTATTGCACAACAGATTGATGTGTCTAGTTCAGTTCAAACTGATGAGGTGGATGGAGGAGAAAGTGAAGCATTTGTACCAATTTGAGAGAATAGTCCATACCTAAATTTATTTTTGTTTAAGAGGAACTCATTTTTGTTCCAGAGGAACTCAAAAATAAGTCATTGAGGTGACACTTTCCAAACTATTCATGTGTTCAGTTATCAAGGTATACCAAACGTGAACTTAAACAAACATGATTCCATGGTTATAACCAATGCATTGTTTTAAAACTTACATCATACATTATGCCAAAGCATCTGATGAGTTCATACTATGAATACATCCTTGGTACTGAAATTTTGTAAAGTTAAAATACTCTTTGACCGAATTAGCAGTTTGAAGCCATATGACACTGCAGGAGGACGCTTCAAATTTACTTTAAACTGAAAATGGTATAGCTCTAGTTTGTAATATCGTTAGAATGGAACATAGAAATTGAATTCAAATTTCACCAGGATGCCTAGATAAGTTGCTTTAGCAGCTTGCACTAAAATGGCATGGGGAAGATTTGGGGAGCCCAAAATTCTTACCCATTTAAAGATTTCCTGGCTGTTGAAGTAAATTTAAGCAAATACTCAAGTGAAAGTGGCCCTTGGTGCAAGACACTTGAAAATCCCTGTCCTGCAACATACCAAAAATAAATATGGCTCTCAGTATTGATGGTATATATAAGTATGTGAAACTGTCAGTGTAGGAGATTATGTACTGTAGAATGATAAATGCACGTAGTGGAAAAGTAAAATGGGAAAGATAGCACAGAAGAAAAAAAAAAGAATGTAAGAACCCGTAATTGATAAAATGGGTCATTAAAGACATTTTGTATCAGTTGATGAAGGAATGGTTGGTTCACATTGACAGAAGGGTTTACAAATATGATGACAGTTTCAGTCCATTACAAGTGTGGTGACAATGCTTCATTTCTGTGGTGTTGTGTTAGTTAAAGTCCACTTGTATAAGTTTGCCAAGCAAAATGTCCCTGATATGAAAAGATGATCAGATGGGTTTCATTTATCACTTCCAAAGACAGGCGCGGATCCAAGGGGGGGGGGAGGCTGTCCTGGGCTTAGCCCCCCCTTTTTGCCACATCAACAATAACAAATACGCAAAAATTAGCATAATGTTAATCTAGGAGAATATTCAAGGGGCCTTCACCCCCCCTCCCCCTCCCCCCTCCCCTTTTCGAAATGTCTGGATCCTCGCCTGAAAGAGACGGTGATGGTATGGCAATTTTGAGTTGTGTGAAGGTGACAGACCAGACTGTTGGTGATGAGTTTTACACAACAGAATATTTGATATGATAAATAGGAAATAAAAAATGTGTGCAAATAGCCAGTTGTCACCTTTCTTTTTGTACTTCAAGATGAAGTCTCAGTTCACACACTTCAACCCCAACTTCGAGGCTCAGTGTACAAAGTTTACCGGTGCTGTGGCCGAGTGGATGAAGACAGTGGTATTTGAAGGGATGAAGCTTAGCACCCAGTAGGTTCAGTGTTGATCCCCAGCCGGGTCAAATGGGTTTTTTCCAAGAGCAATGTACGGCTTTTCCATCTGAACTGACCTTTCAAAAGAAACTTTGGCTTAAAATGTGGAGTTGGTTAGCCACGTGATATGAAGTTGTATTTAAAAGCCATTGACTTCCTCCACATTTTTGGTTGCATGGCATCATAAAAAGGGTTGTTCCCATTACACTTTGAAAGTAACTCGTTATAGTTACAGTTAATTCCGTCAAATTGTAACTCGTTACAGTTACTAGTTACAATGTTGAAAAGTAACTAGTTACAGTTACTTTTGACTGAAAAGTAACTGGCTACATCTCAAAAGTAACTAGTTACTTCAAGGTTAATATACTGTACCTCTGTACCTGAAATGGAGGCACATGAGACGACCGACACCTCATTTGTGCCGGTTATCCGTAGGTGTTCCCCAAAGAAAGTCCGTGATGCCAGCTGATCTTCAATGGGCATTCTCGCAGAGGCTCCTAACGCTCGTCATGAAGCAGCGAATCATGATACTGTGTCGGAGCTTATGCAAACTATTTGTTAGAGGAATATGGTTATAACCAAAACTTTTCCAGTTACCACAGTACTTCTATGAGGGAGGAAATATTTATACTCCCATTACACAGTCGGTTAATTTAGAGAGGTTAGCGGCTATGCCGGAAAGGGGGAGAGCGTTGTTTCAACAGTAACTTAAGTCTTCACCCCTCAAGGGCATACATATGGTATAATACTAGGATGAATACATTTGTTAACAGTAAAATGTCAAAACCTCACCGCTAAGGTTGGGGTAAGTGATATTTCCGCATAAATTTCAAGTTTCACATTGTGTCGATATAAAACAATGCATAGAAATGGTGATACTATGTAGTTTATAAATGCAGACCATGTGCCCATAATTCACTTTCCCTTTACAATAGGTGAAGCTTTAAGTTGGGCACTTCCCTTCTCTTTCAATTGGCTAGCTATGTTAGGACACTTTTAACGCCATTGACCATTTCAATATTCTGCTGTTTTTTTTATAGTAACCTTACTATTATTCCAGTGTAAGGAGTTACGAACATTGAAAAACAGTATGATATAGCCTAAATTCATACGTTTGATTCATCAAATAAGGATGCCATACATGTTACATTAGATACATAAATGGATGCACGGTGCTTACCAGGGGCGTAACCAGACCTGACTGTCCGGGGGGGGGGGGGGAAGACTCAAGAGGTTTCCCGGAAAATTTCCGATTCTGCCGGTACTTGTTGAGCTGAAGTAAACTGTGGCAGTCTCAGACTGCCAGTCTGTGGGTGTCTTAGGGCCTTAAGGGAAGTGTTCTGGACCCCCCACCACCACCTGAAAAGAATTGTGAATTTTTACATCCTAAATGCATGCAAAAATAAATACAATATGGTGAACACTTACGTTATGGTGTCTTAGTTCAGGCAAAATGAAAAATTTGCACAAACTCAAATTTAACAATGCAAATGTCAACATGACAAACATATCAAAATAAATATTTTTCTAAACGTTGAAGTTACACACTTAATGTTCTTACACGTGATAGGTCCCCTCGCAGGACATTGGAAATTCTTAAATGTGGACTATATGTGGGTATATGTAGGTTGGCGTGGAGCGTACCAAGAAAATTTGAGATTTGAATACGTCCCAGATAGCCGGAAATGGCACTTGTCAGGCTTGATAGCAGCCATCGTGAAAAAATGTAAACCTTGATTTGATTTTTTTTTATAAAACACATTTCTGTGAGGACAGATTAGTTGAGCTCGCCTGGACTTGGGGTCCGAAGACTGGAAGTTTGAACCCCATTTACTATCTAAGCAAAGCGCCACCATAGGTTTGCGTGGACCTAGCGTACTGAGAAAATCTGAGATTTTAATACATCCCAAATCACCGGAAGTGGCGCTTGCCAGGATTTTTGATAAAGATGTGTCCTTGTTGTGCAAATTTTGTAAAGTTTGATTTGAATTTAACACTTTAAGTCTGTTACAATCTATCCGACTTCATTCAAAATTATTCAGCGTTGAGTTATCCCCCATGGATTTCAGTGGATTAGTTGGAACTGAGAGTTTCTACAGCCAGAATCTGTTAACTTATTATTAAGTTGAGTAGAGGTAGCCCCACGATTTGCCCGGCCAACGGCCAACGACCCGAAACTCCGACAGCCCCAATGCCGTGGAGTATTGGTGAGGTGGAATTTGAAGAAAGCCTGTGTACTAGCCTCCATTCCATTCTGGTCATATATTGCTTAAAATTTGTATATGCTAGAAAAGCTAAGTTCCGAGTTGATTAAATGTTTTTTCCGGAATCTAAACTGCAAAGCGCGCGAAGCGCGCGAAAATTTTTCGGGTCATTTTTCACAAAAAAAAAAAAAAAAGATAGGCCTATGTAATTATTAAAAACAATAAGAAAGAAAAGCTGTAGTGTAGGGGTCTAGACCGTATAGGAGATAATATGCATTGTATCGAAACTACCTCGACTATCCGATGAAATAGCCAAATATTGCTCGGTGAGTCCTTCACCAACTGGCCGTACCGCATGGCACACAAGAAGAGAACAGTAGCTAGGCTTTGCAATATGGGATGAAATTTACGACCTCTACATAAACTGTGTACTTTTCCTACGTGTTATGGTAAGGGGAAGGGACTTGCGCTATCTAGTGATGTAGAATGAAACTATTGAAGAAACCAGAATGTCTCTCCTGCGCGCGTAGCGCGCCGAAAATTTTAGGTTTTTATTAGAGAAGTTGTCCTCTCAAGACCAAAAATGGGTAAAACGAAACTTTGTACTTCGCTCAAAATTTGTCCACAATTCAATCATAACTAGGCACTCCAATTTATTAAAATATTCAAGTAACCCTTTTGCATCTGCATTACTATAAGCAGATCTTTCGTCATTTACAATGTTTTCCAGAGCTAATAAGAGTGCAGGGTACAGTTCCTTCACAGCTTTAAGCGCTTCGTACCGACAGTACCAACGAGGGCTTTGTGTCTGTAGTTTTTTGTCTTTCATTTTTAGCTCCTTTATTGCATTTTCCTTTTCTTAACTTCATTTTTCCTTTCTCTTTTTTCCTCCTTTCTTTTCTTTTCCTTCTTTTCTTTCCCCTTTCTCCTTTTGTTTTTCCCTTTCTCCTGTTTTTCTTTTCCTTTCTTTCCTTTTCCTTCTTTTTCTCTTCTTCCTTCTCTTTCTCTTCTTCCCTCTTTCCCTCTTTTTCCTTTCTTTTCTTCCCTTTTTTCCCTTCCCGTTTTTTTGCTCCCCTTCCCGCTTTTTTGTGTCCGGGGGGCAAGTTGCCCCCCGGCCACCCCGCTGGTTACGCCACTGGTGCTTACCGACGCTTGGCACCGTATAATTTACTGGGAGTGGGCTCCAACGCACGAGTCCAGATTCGGTTAGCTTAATGCCGGTCTCAAAATTTTTACGGAATGTGATTTAAATGGACTTGGACTCGGAGTTTATTCCAGCCGAGTTCTCAAATATGAAAGTTACATTAAAAGTGTTTAAAGTTCCATTTGTTCACAATGTACAGATTTAAAGTATTGACACACACAATCAACTAAATTACTGAGGAGGCCAGGCTGTGGAAGTGAGCACAAACGATGACTTTATTAATGGTGGACATGAACGATAGAATTAAAACATCTGTATGTTTGATATGCGATACCCTGGCAAAAAGACATGTCTCGGAATTGGTGCCATTGGAATCAAAACTGGCAGGAATATCAGGGGTAGTACCATCAGGGCCGTAGCTAGGGTCATATGTTTGGGGGGTGTGAAGGTCCCAAATTCCGACTGGATGGATATTTTTTCCAACTGAATGGTGGCGCGTAAATTGCACCATTTTTATGCGCCCTGAGTTTATATACAGCAGTGGGGATCCTTCCTTTGTTACTACATAAAGGTGCCGTCGTGGGGGAGGGGTCTAAGGGGAGGGGTTGACCCCTCCCCTTTGAGAAATTTTTGTTAATTTAAGATTAATTAGATGCAAAATAGAGCTATCTTTGGGATATTTTTGGAGCTGATCATATATGGCTAGAAAATGTCCATAATTAAATGAATTCTAATTTTTCCGACTGGTTTGATTCTTTTTCCAAATGAGTGGCGGCCCGTAAATTGCATTTTCGTTTTTATGGGCGTTACTGTTGTATGATACAGCAGTGGGGATCCTTCCTTTGTCACTTCATAAAGGTGCCGTCCTGGGGGAGGGGCCTAAGGGGAGGGGGTGTCACCCTCCCCTTTGAGCAATTTTTTGTTAAGGTAAGGTTGCTTAGATGCAAAATGGTGCTATCTTGGGATACTTTTGGAACTGATCATATATGGCTGGAAAATGTCCATAATTTAGTGAATACTAAGATCTGGTTAGGTGAAAGTAGAAAGTATGTTGTCTAAGAGAAGAATACGTTGTCAACAAACCTCCTGAAGCCCCCCTCGTTTTGACTACTTTAATGCCTTCTATTCTGGCATCTAATGCTAGCATATACCTGTATAGGCCTCCTGGAAGCTCTGGATCAATTATATAAAATGGGGTAATGGCATAATGCTTATTACCTGGCATCTAAATAATAGAATAGAGTATGACGTCAAGCACTTTACATCTATCGTATTTTTACTAATTTTGAAATTAAATCCAGACGAACAGCTTCCAGCAATGGGGAATGGGCGGGAGGGAGAGTATAGGTGCAGAAAAATGATACTAGACCTCCCAGACAGGTATAGCAAAAGGGGTTTAGGACGACTAACAAGCGCGTTTTCAGAATGTACACCTAGTTTATGCTATAAAAAGTTCACTGGTACGTTCTGCTTATAATGTTCATAAGTGATAAAACGTGGATTGTGAGGATTGCGCGCGAAGCGCGCCGAAATTTGGGGGTATACTTCAATGCCAAAATGAAAAACCTGCACGCAGGCTCAGCCAGGGGTGGTGCTTTGATTTGCGACATGGGGGAGCGCCCTGACTGGGGGCCCAGCTACTCAAAGTCCCTACAGATTCAATGGATTGCCGAACTCAAAATCTAAGGCGCGCGAAGCGCGCCGAAAAATTTGGGGTTATATTGAATTTCCATTAAGGAAAGTTGAAAAAGTTTGGGCTTTTATTAAAGAATCTGGACAAAACCAAGAAATTTGTTCGGGTGACTGCATGGTCGTCGTCGGGGATTACATTCTTCATCTTACCCATTAAGGATCTCCTACGAAACTGAAAGATCTTTTTCTTACAAAATATGTTTGCCACGATGGCGAGGCCGAAGAAAGAATCTTCCAAAAGTTAGGAAAAAGAGGAAAAAACTTCGCAACGATGCATTTTCGTGTTTCTCTAGAATCACGCCTACACGGAAGAACAACATTTGTGGAACCGTTGAAATCCAATATGTTTGAAACGGGGGTGTTACCACTAGATAGAACTATAGATGAAAGCGCGCGTAGCGCGCGAATTTTTTTTTTTTTTTTTGAAGTAGAAAGAGTTGTTACAGAACTTACTGACTACGGGTCTGATAAATAGACGTTTGGAATATTTCTGAGTATATCTATGTTCTTCACCAATATTAGTCCCATATAAAACTTGCGCAATTTTGTGGGGCGCGTAAAAATATGGGGAAGGGGGCTAAGGCGCCCTAGCTCCCATAGAACTGTGTCTGGTATAATTACCTTAAAAATGTTCATGAGATTGATTGTAAATCGTGACGCATGCGCGCGAAGCGCGCCCAAATTTTCATTAAATAAGATTTCCATAATAAAACCTGCATTCAGAATCTGCATCGAGCTACTTTCAATTGCCCAACAAACCAACATGCCACTCAAAAAGCCAGTCTTTTACCTGGTAATTTGTAAACAGCTTTCAACTTCTGCTGTTGTGCTTCTCCGAAAGTTGCTATCGGAAGACATTGATAATAAGAACAACGCTGAGGTAAGGTTTGAAGCGCGCGGAGCGCGCGAAAATTTTGAAAGTTTGAGAAGAATTTGCGAAAAAAAGGACGGCTTTGATTTGATTCTACGTGAGGAGAATAACGTTTGTTATTATTCTCACTTGGTCTAGTTGGAAAATATATACAAAGTTGACATAGGCTCAGTCGGAAAAATGTGCTAGACTGAGATATCAGAAATTCCAACTGGCATTTCAGATTTACCGACTATCGTCGCTCTGAGGAACTTTGGGGGGTGAGACACCCCCCCACACCCCCGGTCGCGACGGCCCTGAGTACCATGCTCGGAAAGATTCGGGAATTTAGAATCGCAGTTAGCTCCGACTCGGAGAGGGTGGACTTACCCCGCGGAGCGGACGAAGTTTTTTCGTTCAGCTCATCGCTGCGAAAAAACAAACGTCCGCAGGCTTTGGAAACAAATTCCTTTCATCTGCGTAGAAATCCAACGCAAACTTCATTTACATAGCTCTAAGGTGATTGGATGAAGCAACAGTACGTATAGTCACAGTGGTCAATGCAACTCGACACAATCCTGGTATTCCCTGGCACCGTGTGTGCATACACACAGTACAGCGACTCCTCAACTAATTACTAACAACCTACCACTCAGCCACGAGAAAAGACTGTTCGATATCTTTCAACCGAAGATTATTTGTCAGCTTCTAAACGAACTCTTTGATATCAGTTGTCATTGTTTGTAGGAGATTGTCAATGATCAAGACTTTCATCTAAATTAGAAGCTTTAACGGACGAAATGTATTTTGGTTTAAACGAAATTGTGGTCAAAGTAGCGTTGCAATGATCCGAGTCATTGAGCACCGCCTACCTCAGGAATAGACCAATTGCCGTTCATGGTCATGAATATAAAGTTCATCAACTTTGAGGCTCAGTGAAAGGAATTTATGGCTATCGCCGGCAGGCTCTGAGGGGTGGCAGCCTACAAAAGGAGCGGCAGCCACAGAGGCGCTACGTAGGCTAGGGTGGACTCGGGTCCAGTCCTAACATCTTAAGAGGCAATGATAAAACTTTCAGAGTAAGCCTGGTATTTAAATGCCTATGGGCCAACCCGTTTCTCACGGTGCACTTTCTCCACTGTGTCCTCTAAAGGACAATATGAGTAAACTAAGGCCCAGCTGACTTTACTTAGTATATATATACTATATAAAGTCAGCTGGGCCTTAGTTTGCCAGAGGACCGTTCATTATTTTTCAACGAATCGCACAAAGATTCGGTCGCATGGATTATACGCAGTGATCTGTCAAATAAGTAAATTGACACACAAATCAATTTTAAACTTAGTTTAATCGACAATCAAGTGGCCCTGTAAGCCTGCAGCATGTGCATCTAATATCAACTTCTAATTCTCATCGTGAATAAAATTTATGTTGGCGAGGGCGACGTCGATAATAGCGATGAGTGATAAATATATCGAAAATAATTTTACATTTTACTACCAAAGTGTTATCAATTGAAAATTTTCTGTTACTACTTCGAGTAAAATGCAATTTGTGGTCATTTTGACTATTTGTAACCGGAAAGTAACGGGACCCAAATGTAACGCCGTTACATTTACTTTTACACAGAATTGTAACTAGTTACTTGCTCCGTAACTGAAATGCAAGTGTAACTCGTTACAGGGTTCCGCTACACAAATTGTAACTCGTTACAGTAACGGCGTTACTTGTAACTCGTTACTTCCCAACCCTGATCATAAATCAATTGCCTCTCAAGGCTTCAAACTACTTGGGTTCAATGATGAATGATTCACCCCCCCCCCCCCAACAACAACAACCAAAACTGTGATCAGGTGTTGAAGATAGCTTAAAAAAAGAACCAAAAATTAGGAAAATTACCCTCTCCCTCCCAAATGATTGCCCGTTTGAAACAAAATACAACGTCTGTATCCTCCTGCATAGGTAAGTGTATTAGATCAGATATCAGAATTACGGGAGCTATAGCATCACCCCAAACATATTTTGGAATATATTAAATGCCATTGGTTACTGCACTTTGACATTAATTCAAAGAGTAGCTTCACTCTAGTTGTTCAGTGATATGCTTGTGCAGTCAGTCATGTTCAGCGTGGATATCACCTTGAACCCTGACAACTCCATGCTTGAACAGTCCAAACTCAGTGCAGGCTACTGTAGCTTTGACAGGGAAGTGCACTGACAGGTGTTCTTTTGTTTGAATTGGAGGAGGCAGGACAGTAAGTAGACTAAACAAGAGAATTATTACTGTCTAGGGTGAGATTTGTTGCCCTAGCTTTAAAGGTCTGTGAACATTTCAATGTCATACCTGCCCATTTGGTGTAAAAACGCTAAAAAATGGTCTCAATTCCCATTAAATTCCATCAAATATTGACCATTTTACGAGACAATTACTGCACTTACATGACGAATAGTCATGAGCTACATATAATGCAAATTTGTGACGTAATGAGGTACTCATGACATATGTGTTGTGTTATCTCTGTCCTTCTAAAAACAGTTGTAATGTTTCAAGTGCATGTCGTAAGTAGCTATTTACTTCTCTGAAAATGTCCACATCAAACTTCAAACTAGAAATGAGCTGGTTAAGTAATTAACAGATGGATTGTAAAGGGTTTTAACAAAGAAATACAGACACTGTGCAACACTCCACATCACAATTTCTGCATAGCAAGTGAGAAATATCAGAACTGGTCAAACTTTGAAGAGGTATGTCTTGAGAACGGTAAAAAATATTCAAATAATTCCAACGTATTTTTCATTAGGGGATCTATCATTAATTGTTGAGTAAAGCAACTGTTTGGTTACGTGTCCACAGACTTTAAATGTGATCTTTGAAGGTCGATATTTCATACTACCGTTTTTATGCACTGAAAGCACAAGTAATACTATTAGGACACTTTCCTAGTCAGCAAGAGATTCGCAGAACAATCGCCTTGGGCAACTCTTTTTAACGTGAGAATTTGCATTTTGCATTTATGCCCGTCAGCGCTCGACCTAAATTTTGTCAAAATAACATGTGTAGAGGTGTGTGGGAATTTGGCTTCTCCTGGGTTGTAGGTTCATTGCCTTCTAGGCTTCTACCGTCACCTGTTTCAGTTCAAGGGGTTAGCCTGAATTTTCATTGGCAGGGGGATAGCTGCTCCAACATTCAATCACTTACAAAGGATCGTCCCCCTATTTAAACTGCTGGGGGAGGGGGTGATCGAAATGAGTTTTCCGTCTGCAGCCAAATTGTAGCCTATGATTGCCGCCTTAGTAAGTAGTAACTACTCTAGGTGTATACGAAATGTCTTTGTAATCATCAAGTATATAAACAGAACTGGGAGCGCGCGAAACGTTCTAGAACATCGTTATCCATGACAAGTGAATTACCAGAAAGCCATCTAATATTTGTACAAAAAAATCAGTAAATATTACAGTTTTGCCAAAATATTAAAGATATGCTGTCCCCTTCATCCTTATTATTGGAAAGGGATACATTTCACATTCACTGACAAATTAAACAAGTATTAAGTTTGTTGTCCAAATATCGGGGGACGCCCAAGTCAAATAGTTGGGGGACCATATCATCAATACCCTCCTCCCACGACCACCGCCCTTGAATAAGCCGCCAGTTGAGGAAAAACCAGCAGTCCAATAGCCCTTGATTATGGGAAATCGCACTCTAAAACACAAATTTGTCACCACAGTTAATACGAGATGTCGGCAGAAATTAGCCCATTGGTCCATTTAGCTTACCCGACGGGCCCAGGTAGCAACTCCCAGCTCCGACTGCGGCGAAGGGCAGTGGCGTGGCCACGGGGGTAGGGGAACTCCCCAAAACGTTTGCCCCGCGTGTACTCCCTCCCCAAATGCCATTTTGGGCTTTGAGAAAATTATGCAAGCATTGTTTATATATGGATTTGGAAACGAGAACCCTGCACTGTCACTTTACCAATCAGTGAGCTAAAATTGCACAAAATGTTATCAAAACTACATTTCTGCGGCGTGCTTCGCGTGCATCTATTTTTGTAAACTTATTAGAGCACTATCATGCTGGGAAGTACATTCCAGAGGTATCATTTCAAGGGCAGGATGGTTATCATGGAGGGATGGGATAGGCTACATGATAACCCCAATAATTTGGGTTGCGGGACGGACCTCTTTTGGTCCGCCAATGTTTGGTCAATTACATTCTCGATGGTGTGGAAAACAATTTTTCAGCGCGCTTTGCCTTTAGGAACGTACATTGAAGAGGATAATTGTAAGACACTCGTTCAGAAACATACGGCATACTAAACATTATAGCCGCGATCATTTTCTCCCCCCAAAATATGGATGTGGTACGAAAAACCTTGTTTATATCGCTCTAATTTTCCCTAGTAGTTAAGTTTTCAGCTCCGTAATATTTTCTGATATTTGTAGTAGAAAACATGTCCCCTGATTAATTTGGTTGAGGGAGAGGGATATCTTCCGTCTCCTCAATATTTTGTCAGCGATTGTAACATGCATGTGGCTCACTCATCTGAAAATCCATTTAATTATTACCACTAACCATTGGACTGGTTATTCTTAGAGACACACACACACAAGAAAATATATGGGGTCGGTCGGTCATCCGGGTCTTTCCCCGTTACCCTAGCGACTTTGGAGTGAAACCAACAACGGGCTACAGTATGACCATATGGGAACACCTTACGCGCAATAATTTTTTTTTTCACTCCAGCACATTGGTGTCGTGCGGAAGTGACGTGTCACCGACTGACCCCATACAAATAAATATAAAAGGCCCTCAGATTTACACACTAAATGCAGCTCACCAACAAGAGGCATATGTTGTGATACTTCCTTTTCTTCGTATACACTATGCGCCAACTGATGGAGGCGCTCCGCTTGGACAGTGTCAGAAATATCAATTTGTGAAGTGATGAAAAATGCTTAAAATTAGTCTTGATTCTTCTGTTAGGTACATCATATGATATGAAAGATTTTTTGCAATCAGTAGCAGCCTTCTTAACTGCTGAGGATGCATCCTTCCGATCGTAATGCAAAATCGGACAACAGTCGGTGAAATAACATATTCCACACCAAAATATAAGAGATTTCTAGTCTAAATAGCATCCTAAGACATAATTTTAAACGCTCCAAGGATGTCCACTTTAAATCAACCTCGCCAGTGAAAGCTTTATGTGAATGTTCACAAGTCTATGTCCATGGAAAACTATTTCCCTTCGATCTCGATGAATGCCCTCGGGTTGTCTGACGGGTCCAGATAGTTGGTTTTAAGAGTGACAACGCTGTGGATTCATTGAATTTGAAAACCTGCATTTAGTAACTGCCCCTCCCTATTAATTTCCAGACGCCTCAAGGGAGCTAATCCAATGAAAACCTTCAGGGAAGGTTGAAGATGGCACAGAATGTTAGGTAAGCCTACACTAACTTTATGGGGTTCAGTGAGGTGTGACGATGTTAAGGTTCACTGAAACCACCTATAGTGTAGGCTACCTGACAGGAATTTTTTTTTTACAAAACCCTGGATTCGCATCAGATTTTCTCATAAAATCAATTCTTTCCCCAGTATTAGTCATCTTGTCGTACAGCCTATAGTGTATGTTGTCAAACTGGCGTTTGATTTAGTACCAACGAGCTTTCCGGTCTATCGGTACATTTGCAAATATTTTGTCGGTACATTCGCAATTTTCCCTATGCCTCGGCCCTTTCCCCGCTCTTTGCATCCCTAACTACGACACTGGGCTTGCATCATAGGCCTTTGCAACCCATCTGCCCGATGATGGCCAATCCCCCCCCCCCCCCGCGAGTCACTTACAGTAAGCTTATTTTATGACAAATAAAAGAGAACATCCGTAAGATTAGGGATGGACCACCCGATCTTCGCAGGAATCTGTGTAGATTAAATGTGCCTAAAGGTTACCTCGGTCAGGTTACTCCAGCTTCTACTATTTAGCTATATGGAAAAGAATGAAACTCGACAGCGCGCGAACTTGAACACAAAAGTTCTTAGGGTTTTAGTGAAGAAGCTTCTGTTGGGAACAAAAACAGGTTATATTTCGCCATCGGAAATAACATGCTTCACCGTGTACACCAAAGCTCCCCGAAGAAATTGGATAATTTTCCACGAAGGGGGGGGGGGGAGGAGTGATGCATGATCATCTGTTTCCCACCCAACGCCACCCCTGATGCCGTGTCACTGTGACTCTTCGTCTACCTTGCAGGGGCGCTATAGAGTTATCTCCCACGACTAAGTGACTCATGTATTTTCTAAGGAAATTCCACCCTACAAGCAACACGGTGACTAGATTAAATGTCTTGACTAGGGCTACAATGGGGTGTTTCCTTACAACTCAAGATGCCAGCATGGTGAAAAGGCACCATAGTTAACCATCATGCCCGGACCCTCTTTATCCCTTCTTTCCAGTGTTGCAGTCGAGGCCACAGGTCTCGAGGCCGCGGCCTAGGCCATACCATCCAGGCCGAGGGGGCAAAGCCCCCGGGAAGCTCTGAGCTGGTTTCAAAATTATGGACTTTAGAATGAACTATCTTCAAAGGGAATTTGACGAGCATTAAACTGCCCACCATACTCACGATTTGGACACTTTTTTCATACAAACTTGACTCGTACTAACAGCAGGTATAGTTGATGAGAGGAATTGTGAATGTGGCATGAAGGATGGTAGGGATTGTATGGGGCTACTGTAAGCAGGGAGTCTCTAGCAACTCCGTGTGACACCTAAGAGTGATGGAGGAGCTCGAGGAGCGCCAAAAAATGCACGTTTAAAACGTGTTAGTAATCATAAGCGTACGAGGCGGGGGCAGGGAGAGGGGCATATGCCCTCCCAATTCAGGCAAAAATAGTGGATCCATTCGGGCAAATGAGACAGCCAAGAAAATAAATTATGCCCTTTGCAAGGGACACAGTCGTATCAAAATTCGGGCAAAGTGGTTCAAAATTCTAAATTCGGGCAAAAATTATCCCTGACCCCCCCCAAATATTGACCCCTGTACGCCTATGTTTTTAATTCAGAGTCTAATACACTGCATTCGAGGTTCTTTCTAATACAAACGATTAGCCTAGAGCTGCATATTTTGAATAAGTACCAAATTTCGTAGGAGACAAGTGGGGGACGAGGAAAAGTGCGAGAATGCATCCCCAGAGTATAGCACTACCACTAATTATATGTCAAGGTGAAGAAATTAATACAACAAAATTTTGTTTGTATGCACCCCATGTTTGAGTCACAAGGGATGTTTTGGCACAAATAAGGTCTCCTGACATGAAAAAAGTGACAGACTACACCCAAAGATATCATGTCCGATCTTTCGGTTACTTTCGGCCAAAGTTATGCCATATAACAACAAAAGAAAGTAACCGTCGGCGCGAGAAGCGCACGAAATTGATTGTACAAGGGATCCACATGTCCATACGGGCAAGGGAGCGGCCGCCCCCCAAATAACAGAAACCTGACTAAATCGGGCAGATATTTTGTCTCAGTCGGGCTGAAAATTGCCCCAGGGTGAGGACTGGAGTCGGTTAAAAATCACCGCACTCCCTAAGAAAAAGTCCCATGCGGCCATGTAAGGGGATTTTAGTTAAGTTAGGGTATATGAAACTGAGCTATGAAAGAACTTGAAACAAACTTTACGGCGTACAGAGGGCCTAACTTTCAATGGGTTCCTATTGGAGTAATTTGTCCCCTTTTAACAGGTAAACCGCTGCTGATAACACACATACTTTGTCTTACTCACTGAGACATCTAGACTTGAACGAAAAATCCCTATCCTGATGGCTCCTGCCCTGTCCCCATCTGGTGGCGTTTTTCACGAGTCTGCCACGTGTGACAAATAGGTTTCTGGGCCATTTAGCTATAGCCTACCATTCGACAAATTGTAAAAGCAGTTTTGTGGCAGATGGAATTCTCGACCTTTACAGAACTGTGTAAGGTTAAATGTACGGTATGTATGCCAGGTGTATTTGCATGCCACTCATGGTCGGGATGAAAGTATGTGAAACCAACTATGAAAGAAACATGAGCGACAAAACTCTACAGCGTCTGAACTTCGCTCAGAAATCATTTTGTGTAGGAAACTGTCCTCCTTGAGAGCAAAAGCAGTCAACCGCTGTGACGACTGACCGTTGGTGGTGATTACTCTTTACTGTGCCATCTGTGACTTGCCGAAACAACTCTATAGTGATAATAATAAAGATAATGAAAAATTCAATACTTTTGGCTCCTTGACGAATTCCTGTTTTCCCCGACAGGTTTGGGACCTTCCCGAATGGGCTGTAGTTCCATCCTCCTCTTCCCCTTTCCTTCCTCCTAATTCCCTCCTCTCTGCTAAAGCCTCCCTCTCATCTCAGCTGAAGGGCCGAACTTGATCGTTTATCCTCCCGGACAGAGTCTGCACAATGGCAGAGCTAGGGAATTCGGTCAGAGGGGCGAGAATGGCCTGCAGGGAGTGCAGGGGCGCTTTAAAGTAGGTAGATACCCTGTGCTTCGTCACGATCTAAGTCATGGCTTTTCAACCTTTTCGTTTAGATTTCCTCACCTGGTGGAAAACTGCTTCCCCATTCCTTCTCCCCAGGTATTTCTATTAAAACATGTCTAAATTTTCTATTCCTTCCTTTCACACACTAGTATAAAAGCGGCCATTATAATTCACTTAATTTTCATGATTTTATGTAAAAAGGGAATTACTTTGTGCGGATAGAGGTTAAATCTGCTAGAGCCAAAGGCAAGAACCTTTAAGGGGGAACACAATTTTAGAAGTAGTGCACTGTTAGATTATGTACATTTTTGGCATCTGGAAATCAAGATAAGAACACCAGGAACCATAAGTTTTCATGGAATCGTATATCATTATGTATATCATTATGTGACAGCTTTGCAATAGCATAGTAGGAAATGGCCAAGACGGAAGGTCTGCCTGGCCCTCTAGAGTACCTTCCTCATGAAAAATGAAAGTAAGCTCTATTAGATGTCATTCTCTGACATATTGAGAATCATGGGCGTCCGGAGAAGGGGGGAGGGCAAGGGGGCCTGGAAAATCAAAAACTTGAAAAAACGAAAAAATAAAGAAAAAACGAAGAAAATATAACATCAACATTTCTTAACAGTTCAATCAGTGTGAATTTCTACTCTCAAAACAGGAATTGAATAAAAATATCAACACTCAGGCCCCAGCAGCCCCCCGAGCATATTTTTGGTACTTTTTGAAGTTTATATTTACGATATTGCTTAGTATGTTTCCCCTTTTTACATGCGGTAAATAGGACTTGGAAGTGCCATTTCCAGCGATCTGGGAAGCATTTTGGGCCAAAATTGTCTTGCGCTCCGCGCCAACTCATGGTGGCGCGGAGCGCTGAGAGTGTGTCTATGGGCTTCACCCCCCCCCCCCTTGAAAAATTCCTGGCTACGCCTTTGTCAACACTGTGTGAAAAAAGTAGCATCTAAACTCTTTTCTGGGAGTAAAATATTTCCCATGAAAAAAATTGGGCCGCCTAAAAAATTTTGCCCCCCTTGAATTTTTTTCTGCGGACGCCCATGTTGAGAATCACGAAAGTACAGAAAGAAGCATTTTCATGACATAACGTACCATGCAGTGCCAGATAACCACTCTGCATTTACCGAGTAACCAAGCCGGTTATAATGCCCATGTAGTTGTACCCTTGAAAATGTTCACTTGAAGGAAAGCAAAAAGGAAGCGCTCATCAGATGAGTCCAGTCATTCCCCGGAAACAGTTTTGTTTCATTTTTAAACAGAGGGTTTTCTTTTTTGCTGTAATCGAGACCGGAGGGTCCGAGACCGAGACCGGCCTGTCAACGGGCTTTACACACTCTTTGCATAGGGACTCGAAACCGGTCTCGGAGACGAGACCGACAATTTCCGGTCTCGATGGAAACAGGGCTATCTTCGCAACAATTGTTTTTGTGCCCTCAACATCTTGAGGGTGAATTAAAGGTCATCCGTGTATTTTGTAAGCTTATTATCACAACTAAGCAAAGCTCCACCATACATTAGTGCGTATATAGCCTGCAGACAAGTTTGGGCTAAACCTACCACCTATAACATAAAATGACCTGTCTCATCAGAATATAGTACAGATAATGGCTGATGTGTTTAGGCATTTTGTTGTCAGGGCGTAAAAACAACGCTATTAGATCATGTCACTTGGGAGCAATACCAATAATGGTGCAAGAGTAAAGTTCGGTAAAAACCTTAAAAGGGCGCCGACAGCCGATATGAGCCCGTCAGGGGGACGGTCGCATCATTGGCTATAAATATTCCTAAAGACAGTACGTCGGTAGATTACGCAGCTTACTTTGTGTACACATGAACATGAACGGGGTAAGTTCCCTAGTCCAATAATGTACAACAGCCAATACATAACAAATGAAAGGCTGAATCTGAGGCTGAATGTGAGACTGAATCCAGTGCCTAGCTTCAGATAGGTTACGTAACCGTGCACTGCACACACCAAGGAATGTGCTTCCATTTTCCTAAAACGTTTCCCACAAAATTTCGGGAAATTGGCGATGCAGGGTGATATCTACTAAAATCATAGGCGTGGGAAGCGGGGTAGCTTTCACCTCAATCAAAAATGTGGTAGGCGGAAGTATGCTTTTGCCCCCCAATCCAAGGACTAAAACATCTTACCTGTTTCCTGTGTGAAAAATGTCAAAAAACTTGCAGTAAGTTCCTTAGAATTTGCTCAACGTGTTGCAACATAATGCACCTAATGACCCTCAAATATTCGAGGAGACACCCCTCACCTTAGACCCCTACCGCAGGACGGCAGGCGGAAACAATGTTCAGCCCTCGATCTTGAACAGCTGTCTACGCCTATGATTAAAATGACACAAGACCCATTCCCCTTCTTATTTCTTGTGAGATTAACTATTTTTATCTTTTGCCCATGTTCAACTCGGTGAAAAACAGCAAATGAAAGCAAATAGTAAACAAACTAAACATCAAGGAAAAGGTTTTGAAAATTTCAGGAAAGGGTCAAAATAATTCAGGAATTTTGGGATTCTTTTTCAGGAAATATTATCCTTAATTATGGAAACACTGTACAAATTGGACTCTGTGCGTGGACATCACAAGTTATGGACTCGCCGCTGGTATTTTTTTCTAAATTTTTTGTGTTTTTATATAATTATGGTGCTCACGATGGAATAAAAATTATGTATTCCAAAACGATTAATTAGTAGGGCTCAGCTAAAAAGATTTTAAGCGCACTATTACAAGCCTAGCTAAGTAATTGATAGACCAAAGTTAGCCCTCTCACAGCTCAGTACTGAGTAGGCCTAAAGCCTAAAAAAGTAGCCTAGCCTAAGGCCTAGGCTAAAAGATTGTCGTTCCCCATCCCTTCCCATGTAATGATGTAGCCTAGTCTATACTATAAGCAGGGATGTAGCTAGTCAAATCTGAGTGCCGGGTAATTATCTGATCTGGGGAAAGCACCTCACCAACCCCATGGCACCTACCCCCAGTCTGGAAAGTTCGTATTTCCTACACCGAATTTTTACGCCAGTCACCTGTTTTCTCAACTTTTACGCCACGCCAAATTGTTGTACTGTGTTTTAAGTACAGTGTGTATGTAAAAGACAAGAAAATCACGCCATGAAATTGGCGTATAAGGTCTTTACTGCACGCCGAAGATCTTCGGCGTAACATACACGTTTTCCAGTCGGGACCTACCCCACTTTTCAGCCATTAATTTTTCATTTTTCCCTCATTTTACTTAAGGGAGTAAATTTAGGAATTAGGGCTAGTTTTAGGTCTCGGTAGGCAGATTTGTGGTGGGTGGGGAGACGTGTGTTTGCCTGGAGTGCCGGGCGGGAATATCGAGTGCTGGGTGTCGCCGCCCAGCGCTGCCCACCGTAGCTACATCCCTGACTATAAGTCTATAGCCTGCTAATGCTATTGCCGACCGACTATACGCATGCCATTACTCCAGGGCTGGTCATGAGAATTTTTCAGGTGGGCAAGCAACTATCCGCCTTGCTTTAGCTGTTATACTTCAAGGCGGGCAATTAGTTGCCCACCCAAGATTTAAGGAGGGCAGTTGTGTAAATATAAAATTTACGTTTAAATTTATCTTAGCTACATGTAAGAGCATAACAGTATTGTACAAACTGAACTGCAAAGAAACCTTGTTGCATAATAAAAACAAGAATGAGGATGAACACTTTCATGTTTAACTGCAATAACTGCAAAACTCAGGCTTGGCTCAACTGCCCCATGTAACCAATGGGGAGGTTTTGACATGTGAGCAGTAGGCAGTACGTACCACAAATCCCAGTCTGCATTCCATGCACTACAGTGGTGTTCCGTCGAGGTTGACAGTATGGTCGGTGCTTTACCGACGCTCATCGTAGATTATAGTAACTTATCGCCGGATCGTCGAGCAGCACTTTTTCAGGCAAGACGCCCAAGCAGATCTTATTATCGTCAAGCAGAGCGAGTATCGTCGGCTGGTAACGTCGGATAATCTGCATTACCGTCGGCAATAAAATGGAGTTCAATAGAGACGAACAATGGGCCGCGGTTTCTGCCCCTGCCAACGATGGCTGTGCAGAATAATAGCTGGTAACAATGGCCCATTTAGTGAATACACAAACATGTTTATTGCATCGTAAGGTTTTTTTTAAGCTAGCGAATAAGCTAGCATTCCCCATCTAGTTTTTGTTTTTTTGTTTACTCCGTGTTACTTTGTTGTGAATGAACTGCGTGTACATCGCGCAAGATGGTTAGGCTATTGCAGCAGTGCGTAGCACAACTTTGTTGGGCGAAAAGAAAATTTGTTGTTGCATTAATAGGCCTGTCTGTCTCTTCAATACAGCATGATGATCTTGCAGTTACGGTAACCTGAGCAGAACAAATTTTTTCATGAAGTCATGTAAAGCCTAAACCTCATATTTTGACATTTTTGAAAATACTATTGCCATCTCATTAACCTCATTTTTCTACTTTGCGTTTTGTAAAATAAATTACCGTTTTGCATGAATGTAGGCTAAAGTGGCTTCAAGTTTTTTGTTTTCTGAAAAGTGGCAAAGTGCGGTCCTATAATATTGTTTGTCAACCTTGTGTATCGTTGCTGCAATGTTTTTAAAGGTGCTGTCCCAGATTTGTGAGGGTGGTAAACAATTGTAACTGGTTTGCTGCGCAGAGTTGAATTTCGTTTATAAGTTCTGTGGACAAGTGATAAACTGATTTCGTACAATGAGACGGTTACCAAATCATTCTCACGGTAGAGTAAATTCTATTCTAAAACTCGCACTTGGTACTTCTACACAACACTAACTGAACACTTTGGAAGAGCAAATGCTGTTTTTCGTGACTTCTCGCGTGATATGTTGCGAACAAAATTCAGAGGCACCGCCAACAAATAATAGGCAGTTGCCGACTTTTGTAATTTACAAGAGTTTGATAGAAATACTGACCAAGCACCGCTGTACTGCGCTTCATGACTTTTACCTGATCCCCAGAAGATCACTGTGGACTAAGCGCTAAACGAAAATAAATGCGTTTGCCATGTCCCACGTTATATGAAATTTGTCTTTGTTGTTAGAGTTTTCTCACTTGCATTGCTAGTACAACATGAAATAATCTACAATATACTGGCATCTCGGATTGTTGTTGCTATGTTTCACGTGTCATCTCATAAATACGTAATTTGTGGAGTTTTTAGTCCAGAGGAATAAACTTACTTGGTCGCCCATTTTGTCTCGCTTACGGTACTTTTAATTACTCGCATCTAATTTTTGAAGTTTGACATTTCAAGTGCTGTTTATATGAAATCATAAATTCCGTGCGCAACTCTAAAATTTTCATATCTTTTTTTACTTTATTTTTCCTTATTTTTTAACTTAACGTACAACAGAACATTCTTTCTTCTGAGCCAGTTTAAAATGGTGCGTTCACACCAAAACCGAACGTCTGCTGCGTTTTGCGGGCGGGAGGCGAAATTTGTTATCTCAAAACTATCGGGGCGATTTTGTAAATTTTCTTTGAAATAAAATTGCGCCTAGTTGCGTGCTCGAAAAAATTTCCGCGTCCGCCCGCAAATCGCAGCAGATTTCGGTTTTGGTGTGAACTTACCATACGGTGGCTCATAACCTTCCGACGCATTAACTGAACACCCCCCCCCCACGATGGTGTTTGGGCCATATACCGGCATTCAAGATCGTTGTTGCGGCGTAACTTGTTAAGACTTCAAAAGTAAGGCAAAAGTTATACTTCTTGAGAAGGTGGACTGCAATGATGTTGTTACATTAATCTATCGTCCCTTGATAAAACCCTCAATTTTGAGAGTGATGTCCCTTTTCTGTGCCAATTCGTAAATTCCAAACAGTGCCGATTTCCGTAATCACTTTCTCTATCGCAGAAATTTTGTGTCAAATGTTTCCGCACTATATAATGCTCATTGCAAAATGGGTGTTGCAATAACTCGTAAGACGAACCAAACTGCAAGGCTGGACTCTACAGTTATATTTAAGTCTGTAAACTGGAAAATCACTTTTTGTAGCCGCCTATTGTTTGTTACACTGGCCTCGATAACAAGGGTGAAATTAAGTGGGCGCCCGTTTCCAGCCAAACAGCGCCTGTTGACCCCCAAAACAATGCTACCAGGTGCCACATTTTACCGAAAGTAGCGCCCGTCATCCTTGAAGTCCCTTATGTGCGTACATTGTAGCTGGTTACTGTCTCCTGGTAAACACAGTGTTCCCTGGTTGCACCAAAAACAGGGAACTAGGAGACACTTTTTGACTGAAAGCGGCGCCTGGTTCAGCTAACCTTAATTTCACCCTTCCTCGGTTATAAATATATCTCACAACTTTCACTCTCTCACTTGCCAATGTCAAACTCAAACGGTTCCTGAAGGTTATACGGCAACCACACTCAGCAGCTTAAAAGGATAAACTGGTGGGTGGTGGGGGAGGGTACGGCAGTTTGTTTTAGTAACTTCTGTATGCTCCAAGCGGGATCGAGCACGTTCTCCCCCGTAGGCCTTAGGAAATCTTGTGATTTAAACTATTGTTAAAAAATGTGTCTTACCATTAGTAAAGATTTTATATTCCACACAAAAAAGCTTGTATGATCCAACTTAAATCCGATTAAATCAATCCAGCCTCGTCAATATGGGCGGATGTTATAACACGTTGACTAACTTCGATATAGCCTACAGCAGCGCTTCTCTACCGGTGGGCCGCGGCCCCCTACAGTGTTATCAAATGACAAGAAGCTGTACTCTGGCACTGACTGCTCATAAAGCACAGTACAGACTAGCGCGTGTCTGGTGTAAAATGTCACTTGTTTTCAAAACATAAATGCAAGCCCCGTTCTCCCAGGGTTCAAGAATTTCTTAGAATCTGTCAATCATACGTGAACACTTTGCACATTTGGGTCAATGACCATGTTTTTCTCTCGGCGGTATCTTTGATCATCCACCACAAGTTGACGCAATGTGTAACTGTCTAGACATTGCGGCGGTGTATGACCTGACTAGACCTTGTCCTATATTTTCAAGCTTTATCGGTAACGTATTGCACACTGAATCGATGTTAATTATTGTTGGGGCCAGGCCCCGACAAAACTCCTCGACTCCCATCGGAGCTTCCGGGGGCTTCCCCCCCTGGACCCCCACCGGGGCTTTGCCCCTGTACCCCACCAGGGGCTAAGGTGGGCTCCTGGACCCCACCTGTCATGGGCTCGCGCTTGGCGCTCGCCGTGCACGCTTCACGTGCACATTTTCCACATTTGCGATAGTTCACCCCATCCCCCCCCCCCAAAGTTGAAAAGAAATCTATGCCCCTGTTCTCAGCCCACGGTCTCAACTGAGCTGTTGCTGTCTACGTAATTTTCCCGTCCACATGGCGGGGGGGGGGCATGAGAAAGTATACGTTTCCTTAACATGCGTTCTGGTGCTGTATTTTTCAACTTTTGAACATTATCAGGTATCGGAGAGAGGGAGAATATTTTTTTTCTTTTATCTTCACTTTTCCAATTTGGCCTGTTTCACATGTAATACTGTTAAAATAAAATTATCCCTCCGTGAACTTTCCACTTCGAAAGACTTCGCTTTAGTGGGCAACTCGGTGGGACAAGCGACCAGTTCTACGTGTGCTTATTTCTTTGGACTTAAAAAATGTCTTGTGGTTGTACAGAACTGGTAAGCCACAATTTTTACTGTTCGGTTTTCCTGTGAGAACTTTCGAGAAGTCCCCTGACACTTGGAATATGCATTCTGCCTTACGTGCACGGCTACATATTGCATATAAATCAATGTACGGTATTCCGGTGAAAACTTTCGAGAAGTCCCCTGACACCTGCAATATTCTGCCTTAAATTAAGGTGCACGGCTAAATGTATCTGTAGTACATAAACCAATGAACGGTTTTCGTGAGAGAACTTTCGAGAAGTCCCCTGAGAACACCGCATACATGAGCTGATGGGCACTGTCTTTTCAACTAATTTGCATACTTCGCAGCATTGTGATAACTGTATGCAGTGCACTGGAAGTTCCCGCCGTACATACCCAGATGGACCAGTCTTTACTACTGCTAGCTGCAAATACCTACACACGAACTGTAGTGTTTTTGCATATGCAAAGTTTGGGCCCATGCGTGTCTGAACATGTTCTACACATACACACGCAGCATATAACTAGCTTAACCGTATTAGCAGCTAGGTATAATGCTGAACAACAGACCTGGGGTCCTCAGGGACCGTCTTCACGTTCAGCTCTTGGACAGTCAAAAAATTTTCAAATTCACTTGAAACCCAAATCAGGATAGTTCAATCTTTACATCGCGATAAATTTTGGCAAAAACTGAGCCTATCCATAGCAATTATCTGGCAGCCTGGTGGAATTACAAATTAACGGAATAGGCCATGGTTTTAGTCAAGGTTAACTGAGCTAGGCCTAAAGTTAGGTCTTTCTCGGTAAGGGGAGGGTGGAAGGAGAAAGGTCTGGGTATAAAGGGGGGGGTGAGGGATTGAAAAGGTAGGCTAAGTCATACGGCAAGAGGGCCTCATCTATGAATTGGATCGATCAGCTGGGCATGTTTCACTCTGGAACGTAATTGGAATATTTACGGTGCTTATTTCGTTGGACTTAAAAATGTCTTGTGGTTGTACAGAACTGGTAAGCCACAATTTTACTGTATCGTTAATTAATGACTTGGTAATTTGAAATTTGCCGTTTTTTAGTTTTAATCGGACTCGGAAACTGTTAGTCTCCGATAACGGCTGGCAGGGCAATTTTTTTTCAATTTTAAATTTATTTCTTCATATGCTTTGAAAAGTTTACCCTTGGGGCTAGTAAAAAGGTCTTCAGGAATCTAAATTATTCAGGATTGTGTGTGTTTGGAAAGAAGTTATATAAATTTTGGGGGAGAAAACAAGCTAAAATGTGTTAACGAGGAGAGATTGGGTACCAGGCACGGGGGCTTCATAGTTTAGTTTTGTGAAGACCATTTTTAGTCGGAAAGTATATTTTACGACACCCCATTTGTACTTTAATAGTATTTTATCATCCATCGGGCAATTGTGTATGTCTAATTACTATACTGGCGGACTTAAAACTAAGAAAAATCGGACCTGCACACTTAAGAAAAGAAAAGAAAAAAAGCTGTTAGCAATAGCTTATTTGCTATCGAAGTGATTACGATTAAAAACGTTCTATAGGGGAGATATGAATAGTTGAAAATGTTACGTTTGGGCTTAGTATCATAGGCTTGCGCCGCTAGGTTGTGCTTGTGTTGGAGTATCTCATCATAGACCTATTATCATTGATTTTAAATTGTAAAGTATTAAGTTTTTTTTTCTTCTTCTGTGACTTCAAAACCTCGAGGGTGATCATCACTAGTAGAACCGAGAAGGGCAAGAAAGGGGGGTGGCGTGTACGTGCATACAATAGCAAGATAATTTTATAGCGAATCCTCCCTTGGGCGTGCCTTCCAACAAGCGGGGCGCACATTCAGTCTTGAAGAGCAATCCTGTAGCTTATGCATGATTTCTGCTGTGGGGGTGGCAGTAGGAGACGGAGGAGGGGGAACTTGTCCAAACTATAGGTTGCTGTAATCGTTGGTTCTCAAGCTGCGGCCGCACCAGCGGGCTGTTTGCGGGCCGCGGCAGACAACTCTCCACTGGGGCGCATGCCTCAGTGTCTGTGATCTTTCTACTCGTGGTGGATGATCAAAGATACCGCCGTGAGAAAAAACATGGTCATTGACTCAAATGTGCAGTGTTCACGTATGATTGACAGATTCTAAGAAATTCTTGAACCCTGGGAGAACGAGGCTTGCATTTATGTTTTGAAAACAATAGGTGACAACATTTTACACCAGACACGCGGTAGTCTGCGCTGTGCTGTATGAGGCTATGAGCAGTCAGTGCCAGACGGTACAGCTTCTTGTCGTTGGATATCTTAACACTGTAGGCCAGTTGTAGGCTATATCGAAGTTGGTCAACGTGTTAAAACCGCCCATGTTGACAAGGCTGGATTGATTTAATCGGATTTAAGTTGGATCATACAAGCTTTTTTGTGGGGAATATATAATCCTTACCAAGGGTAACACTATTTTTAACAATAGTTTAAATCCACCTTCTCAAAAAGTATAACTTTTGCCTTACTTCATTAGTCTAACAAGTTACGCCGCAACAACGATCTTGAATGCCGGTATACGGCCCAACCACCATCGTGGGCGGGTGTTCAGTAGGCCCATGGAGCTACCACCTCGTAGCTCCATGGTAGGCCTAAGTGCTAAGTCTCTAAAATAAGTAACGGCAAATTCTCGTGTATGAATCACTTTTTCGCATCGGAATTAGGGGGAATGAAATGGCAGACCATCATTTCAGCAGAATTGTCGGCAAACATGATAAATGAGAGCAAAGAATAACACAGGTGGTAGATGCATGTTCATTTTTTTGGCATTCGTAAAAAGTCAAAGAAAGAAGAACGTACTAACAGAAGTTGAGCAAAACTTGTGCAGTAATGTGCGGGGGAAAATCATACTTACCTTAAATGGCCTTCAGCGGGAAAAAAAAAAATGGTACGTAGCATACTTTACGTTACAGACCTACACACTGCGTGTGCTAATAAGTAAGAACGCAACTTTCTTTTTGACTTTCCCTTTGTCGATACACGATACGTAGGCATGCCGCTGTACATCGGGCATTGAAGTTTACAGTTTTTTAAAGTGAAAACAATGATCTTGGTTTTTCGCATAGGAATGCAACAGCGGTACTACTTTGTATGTCAAATATGATAGCATGTTTGTAACGTTCTGTTCCCAGTTAAATGTGCAGTTGTGCTGCAAATTTGCGATCACCGCAAGAGTATAAAATTACCACCATACCTTCAATTACGTCGAATTGCTTTCATATTTTACACATAAAAACTTACGTTATTTTCTGAGTGCATTTCACCCACATGCTAATACTGTCACACATTCTGATGGAACGCTAGACCGAACTAAATTCAGGGCAGCGTTTCTATTGTGCCAACATCCTGCTTCATCGTCGGGATTATCCGACGCTACTCGGCGATAATTTTAACAAAGAAAATCGATCTAATCTTTTCATGAATAGCCGGTCAGTATCGCCGGCGTATCGTCAAGCTGAAAGGAGGCTAGAGTCTCATGTTTATCATCGGGGAGGAAATTTATCGCCGGATCGTCATTACCGTAATTTATTGATTCCTTGCCGTAGGCAGGCAAGGAATCTATGCGATGGTGATGTCGTGTGTGTGTGTATGTGTGTGTGTGTGTATGTGTGTGTGTATGTGTGTTTGTGACGCTGCTTGTAATCGCGATATCTCAAGATAGGATTGACCGACACTTTTCATATTTGGTATATAGATTTGTCATGTTGAGAGGAAGAACCCTATTGTTTTTGGAGGAGGTCGAAGGTCATCGGAGGTCACCAGAGGTCAAAAACCGAAAACTTTGTAATCGCATTATCTTGAAATAGGGATGACCGACACTTTTCATATTTGGTATATAGATTTGTCATGTTGAGAGGAAGAACCCTATTGTTTTTGGTAGAGGTCAAAGGTCATCTGAGGTCACCATAGGTTAAACTGCGAAAACCTCGTAAATGGCTTGTAATCGCGCTATCTTGAGATAGCGATGACCTACACTTTTCATATTTGGTATATAGATTTGTCATGTTGAGAGGAAGAACCCTATTGTTTTTGGTGAAGGTCAAAGGTCATTTGAGGTCACCGGAGGTAGAAAGCGGAAAAGCTCGTAATCGCGATATCTCAAGATAGGAATGACGGACACTTTTCATATTTGATATATAGGTTTGTCATCTTGAGAGAAAGAATCATATTGTTTTTGGTGGAGTTCAAAGGTCATTTGAGGTCACCAGAGGTGAAAGACAGAAAACCTTGAAATCACGATATTTCAAGATAGGAGTGACCTGTATGGCGTTGTCGTGTTGAGAGGAAGAACCTGATTATTTTTGGTAGAGGTCAAAGGTCATCTGAGGTCACCAGAGGTCAAAAACCAAAAAACCTTGTAATCGCGATATCTCGAGATAGGGATGACCGACACTTTTCATATTTGGTATGTAGATTTGTCATGTTGAGAGGAAGAGCCCTGATGTTTTTGGTGAAGGTCAAAGGTCACTTGGGGTCACCGGAGTTAAAAAGCCGTAAAGCTTGTTAATCACGATATCTCAAGATAGGAATGACAGACACTTTTCATATTTGGTATATAGACTTGTTATGTTGAGAGAAGGAATCCTATTGTTTTTGGTGGAAGTCAAAGGTCATTTGAGGTCACTAGAGGTCAAAGACCGAAAACCTTGAAATCACGATATTTCAAGATAGGAGTGGCCTGTATGGATTTGTTGTGTTGAGAGGAAGAACCCGATTATTTTTGGTAGAGGTCAAAGGTCATCTGAGGTCACCAGAGGTCACCAGAGGTTAAACTGCAAAAACCTTGTAAATGGCTTGTAAACACGATATCTCCAGATAGCAATGACCGACACTTTTCATATTTGGTACATAGATTTGTCATGTTGAGAGGAAGAAGCCTTTTGTTTTGGTGAAGGTCAAAGGTCATTTGAGGTCACTGGAGGTAAAAAGCTGAAAAGCTCATAATCATGATAACTCAAGATAGGAATGACCGACACTTTTCATATTTGGTCTATAGATTTGTCATGATGTAAGGAAGAACCCTATTGTTTTTGGTGGAGGTCAAAGGTCATCTTGGGTTACCAAAGGTCAAAAAGCAAAATTTCCCAAGAATTCCCAAGATTGTTATGTGGGGTCACCAGAGGTCAAACAGCAAAAATTCCCAAGATTGTTATATGGGGTCACCAGAGGTCAAAAAGCAAAATATCCCAAGAAATCCCAAGATTGTAATCTGGTATCACTGGGGTCAAAAATCAACATTTCCCAAGAATTCCCAAGATCATCATCTGGAGTTATCAGAGTCCAAAAAGCAAAATTTCCCAAGAATTCCCAAGGTTGTTATATGGGGTCACCAGAGGTCAAAAAGCAAAATACCCCAAGATCATGATATGGGGTCACCAGAGGTCAAAAAGTGAAATTTCCCAAGAATTCCCAAGATAGTCATCAGGAGTCACCAGAGGTCAAACAGCAGAATATCCCAAGTATTCCTAAGATCGTCATCAAGGGTCACCAGAGGTCAAAAAGCAAAATTTTCCAAGAATTTTCAAGATCCAAGATCCATTGGAGTTGAATCCCTTTCAAGACACTTCAGATTTTCTTTTTTGTTATATTTGGTGGGGTTCATAGGTTATGTGAGGTCAGCAGAGGTCAAATTGTTAAAACATAAAATGATGTGGTCAAGAAAGATTAATTTGAGGGATAAACCTCAGTGCAACAAAGCATCCCCATTCGGCAAGGAATCACTAAGCCTTTAGGCTTTCTGGTAGTAGCTTATCGCCGAGATAGTCGGGTGGTGTCAACCTCGACGGAACACTACTGTACAACACGAAGATCTTCGGCGTGAGCACCGACTCCTTCTCGGCATAGCGGCGGGCTAACGGAACTCCCAGCGTACGGGCGGGCCGAATCGGTCAACTCCCACCGTATGATCACGTACAGTACTGTGCTTTATACCTGTACTTGTATTGCCGATGCATTACGTACATGTATACATGTGTACGTACAATCGCTTAAGGATTGCTACTGACTAGTTCTAATGTGTGTGTACTATATACCTGTACGTGCATTGCCAATGTATGGTGACCGTGTATGCATCACGTACATGTATACTGTACGTACGTACGCATGCCTACGGATTGCTATGTACATGCATTGTATATGCACAGTACAGGAAATCCCGGCGTACATCGGCCCGGCGTACGATCACAAAAACCTCGGCGTACCTCCGGCTTAGGCCTTACATGGAATGCACCCTGGCACAAATCACTCAAAGCACAAATCGTGGGGGTCATGGGGCAATAACACTCTCTAAAAATAAATGTTAGGGGGAAGCACCCCCCATCCCAGCCAGATCCAAACTTAGATGTAACATTCATAAAAAAAAAACAGTGGTGCCATGTTTTCTAAAATCATTTTATAAATCAGTCAAAAAATGAAAATGATTGTATCTCAACTTGTCACAAATACCCCCATTAGCAACATCACGGCACCCTTCAGGGTAGAGTTGGTGCTCTATTCCCTTCTACCATATGCACCACTGTGGACACTGGGCGGACCAAGCCCGGAGTAACATATGGTGGAGCCGCTCCATGAATGATGCTAGGAAGGGTCCAAGGATTAACTGATATCCATACAGTAGGGCCTATACCAATATTCCTTCTTCAATGGTACATACTGTAGTCCAGGCGCGGATCCAGAAATTTTGAAAAGGGTTGGGGGGCTAAAAACCCCCCTTCATTATTCTCCTAGATTAACATTATGCTAATTTTTGCATATTTGTTTTTGTTGATGTGGCAAAAAAGGGGGGCTGAGGCCGGGAAAGCCCCCCACCCCTTGGATCCACACCTGCTGTAGTCGGGCCCATGCCTACAGTCCGGAAAATAGCCGTGACAAGTTAGATCTAATCTCAAAGCTTTGTGTCCTTCTTGTGAGTAATTAAGTGAAGTTTGCACAAAAATCATACTTATTCCCCTTTAATATAATGGGTATATACTGTACTTTGATCATTATCTTCCGACAGGAGTGGGGGAGCTAGGTTGGGGCCATGGGCCACAATGTTTTTGTCTGGTGGTAACTGATGAATCCACCCCCACATAGCAACAGAATGAGGATTTAGAGTGGTGTTATGTTCATGTCACTTTAAGGACTTCAAGAGACTAAAACTATTTGCTTCTCGTAACAGTAATATGTATGGCAAAAGGCTTAGAAAATATTCAAGTTGGTTTGACAAGCAAAGACCTACAGTATTCTGGCCATAAATATGTCTGAACTCTCATACCAACATCTCAGACAACATTTGATAACACTTTCAAACAAAAATGATTGGTAAATTTTAGACCCTGTCGCTCTACGAGTAAGCAGACAACTTCTGCATATTGCAGCATCTTAGTAGGCCTATCCATGTATTTTACACGTTAGGCAACGGCAAAATTGTAATGCCCCTCTAGAGAAATGTGCCTCTTGGTGAAAAACCTTCTGATCAGAAATTGTCAGTATTATGTATATACTTGTTTTTGAGTCTTTTGAACATGTCAGGACAATGGTTTTGTCATTTTTGACAAGTTTGGTAATGTTTTGACAGTGAATTGACACTCAAAAACGATGTATTTTGAAATAGTTCTCTCTGCAGTACAAGATGCATGCAGCAAGCTATAGCTTACTTGTGCAATCGAACCATGTAAAATCAAGCTGTGCGGCATTGTCAGATTATACGGCTGGCTGTTTTCGCTACGGAAGTTGCCGAATATTTTGGCGTGGAAAGTCTTTTTTGGGTCTTTTAAATGTACTAATCTGCATGTATTCTGATGGTTTTAGCATTGTATTTTCACACGGGCGATCATATTTTCTCAAGGTGGGCTGTTTGTTGCCCAGCACACAATTTAAGGAGGGCATTTTGTTGCACACCTTGGCAAGTGTGTTTGCTCCCAAGGCGGGTGTTTAGGCGGGCACGGGCGATCGCCCGGGTCATATGACCAGCCCTGCATTACTCTTACTGAGTCTTAGGCCTAACGTTATGCTGGCCTTGTTTGTGTCATTTGTATACAGATCAGTATCCCACATTTACGCCAGGTTACTAAATGAAGGACGTAGGGTAATATACAAATGAATTCTCGATATTTTTAGGCCTAGGAAATCTCATAAGCTATATTGCTAATCTCAATTACAAGGCATGATGGGATACAAAAGGGAGCAACAGCGCCAAACCTACAACGTTACTTGTTGCTCCCTTTTGTATCCCAAAATGCCGCAGTAAAGTGCATCGCGTATCAAATTTGGCGATTAGCAATATAGCTTATAGAATATCATCCACCTCCGGCATGCGCTGAAACATGGCGCTGAAAATTTTCATTAGGCTATTTGAAAAAAGTCATTATTTAAAAAATCTGCCAAAAATGTTTTACTGTGAATTTCATCAAAATTCGCAATTAAACCACCTTCTAAAAATAAAAACTTCACCTGGTGTAATTGTATACTGTATGCCTCATAACGGAGCTCAAAACTATTCTCAGCTGTGTACATCATGTTTCAGTACTGCAAATTATTTTCGTATTGAATCGCATATGAACCATGATGTAGTCAGTCTTTTGCCCATATTAACCAGTGCTGCAAAATAAAGCCCCTTCCACACTATGCGACTCATTGCGACGCAGTTATTCCTTCGCGTAGTTAAGTGTAGAACATTTGTAACTGGTTGGAAGCAGTTGCAAGCTGTTACACAACTCGGTCTCATGCGACCGAACATGTTCGGTCGCCTGCAACTGAGACGTGCAACTGAGCCAGCGACGAGAAAGTCGCGTCGCAGTGAGTCGCGTCGCATAATGTGGAAGGGGCTTAATGAGTAATGAAAAAAAGCCTCATGTGTTTTCTAAAATCACCTGGACGGTATTCTATGACTTTCATATCCTTGGCCTTACCAGTCTTGCTGTAGTAGGAGGCCACAGGTCCTATTACCTTGGCCACACCATCTGAGACTGAGGCCAACCTACTGCGTAGTTAAATGCATTAGCCATAACCTTAAATTAGGCCTAACCTTTACACTTTGTTTTATACAAGTTATAGGCCTAAGTCAGTTAAAACCCAGTCCTCAAAAAGGCACGTGTATAGGTGGTTGCTGACATGGCGCATTTCCTTCCCTATAAAGGAATTTCATCCGACACCCCATCAAAAGAAAGACTAGGTGGGGAGATTAAATTTTACCCGACTTTTCTGCTTAAGTCACTCAAGCATGCTTCAAGAGTTCACTATGTAAACAATGAGAGAGTTGATCCACACAGAGATGTGGGTCTGTGTTTGTCCTGTAAATGCATGCAAGGGTGAGAGCAAACTGTGGTCAACTTCTCGTGTTTGTTGATGGTGTTCATTCAAACAAAGGGAGAAGGGGACAGACCATCAATAGGGGAAAGATTTCAGCATGGACATAGGCGTTCTCAGTGCGTTTTATACATAGGCATATATTATAGGCCTTATAGGGTGGACCTAGTAACAGGAATACAATTCTCGTCATTTGCTAAATCCTATATGTGTGATTGGCCTAGTTTGTTGGTAGGCCTAGATGAAACTCTTAGCCGATCACAATACACATTACATTACAGCAAATGACAAGAATTCATATTCATCTCCAGAGTGAACGTACATTCATTTGCGTTAATCTTGTGCTGGGTGTTTTCTCAGAGATAGCATATGCTGTACAGGCTACTGTCATCTATAACCTGCCTATGCTAATTGCAACTACCACCAAACAGTTCCCTTTCATTTGCCATTTTTTTAAGGAATAACTCCATTTAGAAGTAATTTAAAGCTGTGTCCAAGGAAGCGTTGAATGCTCTGCGCCAACAAAAGACCTGATATAAAGGACTCAGTGAGGTTCACAATCAGCATAACAGTGTAAAACTAGCCCAAATTTTGTGTTTCAGCTTAAGAAGTATCGTACCTTGTTAGTATTTGTATCTAGCCTATATATATCTATAATGCTGAGAACATCTGTGGTTACAAATAGCTCCCTATGCGTGATCATTACAATGTCCCATGGAAAATCCTGGGTCTTTTACGGGCACAGTGCTGGTCAAAATTGGTATTCTTCTGCTACCAAAGCTACTGTAGGACCAGAAGTCTTAATTTACTCCATATCTTCTCCTTTCCGAATCTTGCAGTAGTACTGCAGTTGGTTTTGACCACTTTACACCTCTGAAAATGGTCCAAAAATTTGAAATGAAATCATCAACTTTGTCACTTCATAGAATTTACTGTAGCATTGGAAATATTTGTTGATATCAGGAATGTCGTGTTTGTAACATTGTGACATCACACAAAATATTTGATCTCTGTGGTTCCTATACAACCACATTAATGGCTGAGAGGAATTGTCTACCCTCAGCTATTAGGGCTTCAATTGAAACATTCAGAAGCCAATTAAGTAAATTGAAACATTTGTCCTTGAGGAGATCCCAAATTACTTAATTTCTGTCTGCCAGCGGTTTCACACCTACCATCATATATCCCGTGTGAGGAGAACTATTTGTAGTATCCACCAGAACCAGAGCATAGCAAGCTGCCTCTACAAGTATGTCATGATGACATAACATTGTGGCTCATTAGCATACTGATGTAAACAAAATTCCTTAGTCACACAGTAAACTTTACAACACAAAAAAGTTACTGTTTTTATTTCAAATTTGTGGCCAGTTCCAGAAGTTCCCAGTGATCAAAATAAACTGCAATACTCTGTAAGATCATAAGAAGAAAAGTCATGGTAGAAAATTAAAGATTTACAGTCCAAGATTTGCTGTGAGAAGGAAGTTTATTTCAACCTTCATACAGATATAGCCAATAAACCTGCTATTTTGGTGCCTTTGGTGAAAGGACTGTGTGTGTGAGCTCTCAGCGAACGATCATACATTCCTTTACTGTGGGCTAACTTTTAGGCTAGGGTAGTGCCATGATTTGCTGAGAGGGATGTTATAGCTTCCCTGAAGAGTGGGAGGGGGATGAAACCTTTCACAACAGCAGTCCCAAATGTGAGAAGTTCATGGTTACCAAACATTTGACCAATCAATACCCAATATATGTATGACCGTGTAGTGCTCTCAGATGGTGTCTAGTGGCATAGTTGGCCAGTTTTGTGCAAGTGCAATGGCCAAAACATTAGGCAGACAGTTGCTTTAGATCTCTGTTAACCACATACCCGGCAAATCAGGTATTTGGACGGGGACCCTTGATTAGTATCAATAACCAAATGCAGCTGGAAGTCACTGAAGCATAAGCCAAGATAAGGAAATCAATTGTTCTGCTAGCTAAAGCAAACAATCTTCCAGCTCACTGATGGGATAAAGTAGGGGATTACAGGGGACTACTGTTTGGATTGTGGTTTGGGGCTAGATAAGTGATTTGAAAACTTCTTCAAAGGACTTGTCTGCCTTATGATTTTTCAGCGATTACTGTCTTGAAATAACAATTTTGCTTCTACTCCAGTTGTAAGTGGGATATCCAATTTTGCTTTGCAGGAGTTATTGGAGTTTTGCTTAATACTTTCAGTGCTGACTTGGGTAGGGGTTTAAGGGAAGGGCACCCACCCCTTTGGAAATTTTTTAAGAATTAAACAGTTTAGATGCAAATGGTGCTACCTGTTTTATTATATTTGGGTAATATAAACTTTCCAAAACATGTCTTTTTGTTGTGGGTAGTTCATACATACACATCTAGTGGATTTCCATAGGAACATAACACCATTGACAAACAGTTTTCAGCTTCATTTGCCTAAAGGTGTGAGATATGAAGCATTACAGAGTGAATGGCAAAGTCACCAAGCCAGAAGCGGGTGACTACGGTAGGGGTTCCACCAGAGAACTTTATTTCAATGAATTACTATGTGGCTATTCTAGACAATTTCTCAAGAAAAATCCTTGTCTTCCATTTTTACAGTAATTTGAAATGTGAATGAAATAATTTAGCTGAGGATCCCCAGAAATGAGGTGCTGGCTGAGAACCTTCATTTCAATAGACCCTTTTCCAAATAGCAGTTACAAAGGATTATGTATTATGTGTCATTTTTGTCAATGGCACTTAACTGTGGTGAAAAATGACCCTGTTTAATTGCTATTTGGAAAAGGGTTTATTGCAAGGGGTGTTGCCGGAGCCATATGTGCTCCCCTAGCCAGTGCGCCACCCAGGGTCCACCATGATGGTGGGAACCAAAGCTTAAAAAAAGCTGTAGAAATGGGTGTGTGCAAAGCGTCCCGAAAAATTTTCTCATTTGGATTGCATATGCTATGGTTATAACACAGGAAAGCTATTCTTTGGGCACTAATTATGCATCTCTAAACAGCTGGCCTTGTAAAGGCCTTGGCTAAAAAATATGAGGCTAGAGGTATGAGGCTGAGGCATCTAGGCATCACCCTTTGAGGCAGAGACCAAGGTCTCAAATATTGGCCTCGAGGCCATCCTCAAAGTGAGGCCTGGCCTATAGACCTCCAACACTTAATACAGTATAACTGCCAGTACAATCATACAGTACAAAGAATGTGCTACTTAATCCTTTGGGCAGACAGTAATATTTTATGGATCTTGGCCCAGATCTTGCTGGTTTTCATATGCTGAGCTAGTCCATTTCAGGGCAGTTCCAAGCAATGGAGGATATGATTCCTAAAATTTCAAATTGAACTATTCATTACAACCTTGGTATCAAATTGGAGCTAACATTAAGGGTTTGAATGTTTATTTTTGAATGAAGCATTTCTTTTGGTGCTGTCCATTCATTGAAATTTGCATATTCAATTAGTATAGTGTTAATTGCAGAATTGGCATAGAAAATACTGAAAAGGTGAAGTGTTATTGACCTAGGCCTAGACAATAAACATAAAAGGTATCAATCTGGGTAGAAATGTGATGGTAAAGCTCCATAGACTAAACAGCTATAACTTAATTTGAGGGTAAAGTAATTTGTTGCAAGTTGTTGACCTCAGTTAAATGTTCTCATGTTCTGTGATGGTGTAACACTTAAGAAAATTAAATATCAATATTTCTCCAATAATTTCTTAAAGCAACAAGGAATTGCAATAATCTTTCATTTGCAAATCTAGGACACCACAACCCCTGAAACACATGCACCCAGGAAGTTAAGCAAATTCCAATTCATTTAATTATTACTAATTAAAGTTTGTCATAGTGTAAGATTACACGGTGACATCCCCGTTGACTTGCATTACAGTTTGGGGGAATGCACTGTAACTTCCAATTCTCTGACTTTGATTTACGTATAATTGGATGAAAACATCATAGCACTTCAAGTAACATTGATTTGGTTGTTTTAAATCATTCCACCTGTGCTATAACTTTTACATTGACTTTGTGTGGGAAATTTAGTTGTCACAGTGTAACAGTGTACTGATTGAGTTGACATCGTGTAATTTTCTAATTAACAAATTAATAACCCCATGTTTGATGTCGTACAGGAGTTTAAGAAATTACAGAAAATGGCAAGCAAACTTCGAGCTTAAAAGCTGTTGAAACTTTACAGCTTTGTGCATGCAGATTTGGGTACGTACAAAAGTTAGATCCATTTTACATCACAGTGTAATAACCATGATTTATTATCCATATTTGATAAATTCATACAAGAGGTCATTCCAAAAATTTTGTCATTCCTAGAAAGCCCATATCCATAGTCATTATGTTGTAATCTGCTCTGTGATAAATAGTAAAGTTTTGGGTAAGTTAGTTAGATGAGGTTTTACGGCTCAGTTTCTAACCAACTGGTTTAAGTCGGGAGGGCCACAGCCTTTTTTCCAGTCGTGGCTCACTGGCTTGTTTTCTCTTCTCCATTGCTTATGCCGAGCACCAAGCACAATGGCAGCAGGCTCATTTTTAAAGTCTTTTGGGAATACTGTAGAGCCAGTTGACCCTTGCAGTGGCACAGCCAAGGGGGGGAGGGGGAAAGGGGACATGAGCCTCCCTCAAGTCTCTCGCCCCCTCAGAAGCCCCCCCACCTGATATTCCAAGAGTGAAAAAATATGTACAAGTATATGATGATTTCATATTTGAAACCACTATGAAATGGTGGAGCCCCCAGATGCCCCCACACACTTTTTCAGACTATGCTACTGGACCCTTGAAAATTCCTTCCAATTGTCACAGTGTAATGTTTGGAACTGCCCTTCAGTATCACTGTATGAATTTGACTTGGCGCATCATGCATAGCCCTACAATACAACTAGCCTACATCTTGCACAAAAATTTCTGCGCATATCCACTGTCTGTGATTTTGCATTTCCCTCAATAATCCACCGTATTTGAAATTTTGAATGATCGTTTTTCAGTTCCTTGCACTAGCAAAAAACCTTTACAGTCTAGAATATTAGGGACTATTTAGTTTAGTTTTCTGTTTTGAACAGAAGAGGGTCATTTTTTGGAAAATGACACTTCATCTATGACAAATGTAATCATAAATGTGACATTCCTGTATTACTGAAGATACTGTATAGGAGGTGAACCAACAAATTACATTTTTTTTCAAGAAGACAGAACACAATCCTCTTAATCAAGCAATCTGCATGTGACTGGACCACATGTCCTTTGGGAAAGATAAACCTACTACAGTAAATGTGCTTCCATAGAATGCCCAATAATCCAACTGTGCAGAGAAAGTCAGAAACAGAATGAAGAAGTGAAATCTTGTCATCTGAAATATAAATTTCTTGTGATGGTTAAGAAGGGATAAGATTGAATGCCACTGCCAAATCAGAGAATGCATCACAAAAAGGTGCTAAGCATACTGAGAAATGCATCCCACATACTGAAGGTGTACCTTGCATTGCATATTGCAATTCAGTTCTGCTTACAGCCCCATATGATGTCACAGAGCAGAAAATGCGCCCTCCTTTGGAGGAAAAGTGCATGATATCATTTTAAATTACACCAACAAATGCAGACAGCTGATTTGTTAACCAGTCGTGTACGCACGTAAGTTTAGCCTACTACACTCGCGTGTGAAATCTGCGTGTTTGTGCACATGTACTTCATTGTTTTCCTCCAAAATGATGTCAGTGTGATGTCAATCCATAAGGTCTATTGCCATTACTGCATCTATATGCAGCATCTTCATGGTTGGACAGTGCTGCATATACAGTACACAACAGGGAGGTTTCACACTTACAAAAGTGGACTTACAAAACCACATTCTGGAGGACAAGCAAACACACACGGACGCTAGGTTAATTACTAAAGCAATGTGGTTCGTGGCGAAGGGCAATCCAGAACAACTAGTGTGTCCACTGATTTGATTTGGTATACTGCAACCTACCCCACCCTCCCCCAACCCCCACATGAAATGGCAAAGCTTGCACTTAATGCAGAGTGGATTTTTTGATGTTCATTACCAGCATCAGAAAAAGCTCAAATCCTTTGACAGTTGAGCCAAGCCATTAGACTGTTGGTTGTTGGAATTTCTTTTTTATAGTCTACTTTATGTATAGGCTAAATATCTATTTCAGATCAGTGAAATTTTTTGTGTTTATTTGCCCTTCCAATTCCATTGATTGATTGCCTCACCTACAGCACTTACTGTACGATACTGTACAAAACTATAAATCTTTTCCAGTTATTCATATTTAGGAACAGTCACAGACACACTACACCTGGGAATATCCTTTTTTCCACCATTTCACTATAAAGGGTACAGGTTCATTATTCAGGCAGTTTTATATTGACAGACTTTAAAACTCCTTGAAAGCAACATTCCAAAGTTCACTTTATTTATTTGTAAACACGATATCTCAAGAAGGGTAACTGTGAGGGATCTCATACTGAGCACGTGGATTGCCCATAATGAGTAGATGATCCCTATTGTTTTTGGTGGAGGTCAAAGGTCATTTGGGGCCACCAGAGACCAAAAATTCAAATCCTTATAAAGCACAATTATCTCCAGGAGGATAACTGTAAGGGATGGCATATATAGAATGTGGATTGCCCATATTGAGTAGATGATCCCTTTTCTTTTTGGTGGAGGTCAAAGGTCATTTGGGGTCACTAGAGGTCAAAAGGTCAAAACCTTGTAAACACTATATCCCAAGAAGGGAAACTGTGAGGGATCTCATACTTATCATGTGAATTGCCCATATTGAGTAGATGATCCCTATTATTTTTGCCGGAGATCAAAGGTCATTTGGGGTCACCAGAGGTCAAAAACCTTGTAAACATTCATGATATCTCAAGAAGGGTAACTGTGAGGGATCACATACTTACATTGTGTATTGACCATATTGAGAAGATGATCAGTATTACTTTTTGGGCAGGTCAAAGGTCATTTGAGGTCACAAAAGGTCAAAATCTCGTAAACATCATATTTTAAAGAGCCTATGAAGTGACTAATTACAGCCATTTGGTGTCATTCTCTGACCAAATTTATCACCAAAAATAGCCCTTACTGTATGTTCAAAAGTACCGCCCCATGAAAGAAATGCTAAAACGAAATGGGACCCCTTCCAACACAACAGCTCAAAAAGTGAAAGTACATTGACCCAAGAATGACGTCAGCTCCGGAACTCAACTTCGGAGTGTGTGTAAGTAATGCGCTTTGAACATACCTTGTACTGTTGATATTATGGAATTTTCCACGATATGTATGTATCAGAAACTTTATAAAGATGATGCATAGCTTACTGCTCTTGCAAAGAAAATAATTGATGTAATCATCAAAGTTATATCTCTAAGAAACCTTTGTTTGCCTCAGAAGACAATCTTCATTGAGTCATCTGGTTTGGTACAAGCAGAGAGTTGCCATGGTCTCTCTGGCAGTCTGCAAGCAAATGGAAGTTCCCTGGTAAAAGGTTATACACACAGAACAATATCCCCCGGGGATACGTAATTGCATCCATTTCTCCTCCAGTGTTCCATAACCGTTATTACTATTATTGGGGTGAGAAGTAGTGCTTCGTTCACTAGTGTATATGGGGGTTCATCAATACCCAGGCCCATATACAACTGTACTATTCTACATAGTGGCAAACAACTTCGGTTATACTTCGTACAAACGGGAAAACGGGACCGAGGAAAGTTAACAGAACATAAAAAAAATAGAGGCAATTTTAGTGTGAAGGGAGACCAAAATTTTGGTTGTCTAAGGAAGTATTGAGTATTTTTCTCAGAAGTTGACATAAAGTTACTATTTGAGCTTCAAGCATTTCAAAGTCTAGTACAAGATCCATTTTTGATTTTCAAACTAACGTTTGTTACACCTTGTAAAGGAAGCATTTCAAAGGAATATTGGGAGATAAATCAGCCATCTTACCCAACAATCTGATTTAAGCGTGAGTTAAATGTTTTCTTTGCAAAGGGTCGCTGTCTAATTGAAGTTCAGATAAGTAGTCTGCAAAGTCAAACTGGTGAGCTTAAAATATAACTTAGAAATGCGGACAAAGAAGAGAGAAAATGGCTTCTGTTTGCTGCCTTAACTTGCGCTTCTATGCTTACGAGCATTTCAGAGTTTTAAAATCCCATTTCAATACCAATTCTTGAAAAACCAGGGGCAATCGGACGCCATTGCAAACGGGATAGCAAGATTCAGTGTATGTCTTCTATGTACAGGGTCTGGATGTAAGCTCAAGCGAGTAGTGATGAACATCCCTTTTTGGGTAGTAAGAATTTCAAATTTTTATGTTATATATAGTTTTTGCTTGATGCTGGCACATTCTTCAGATATGTTTTTATGAAATTATATGGCCAGTAACGGACTCAGGCTACACAAACTGTGAGTAAAACGTTACTAGAAGTATGGAGTCTCTCTGAACTACTTGTTCGCCGTCTTCCTCACACTGTCAGACTTTTTCTTGTTAGGACAGCGACTTGAGATAGTTGGGCTAAGTTTCACAGACTGGCTCTTCATGTGGCTCTTTGTCATCATTCTTGTATTATCTCAGTCAAAAATGGGCGAATTAGGGCAAGTTTCTGTACATAATCGATATTGACGTGATAAGAATATTACAAGGGAAGTGCATTGCACATACACACACTGTGAAGTTGAGTTCCGGAGCTGACGTCATTCTTGGGTCAATGTACTTTCACTTTTTGAGCTGTTGTGCTGGAAGGGGTACCATTTCGTTTTAGCATTTCTCTTTCATGGGGCGGTATTTTTTAACATAAGGGCTATTTTTGGTGATAGATATGGTCAGAGAATGACATCAAATGGCTGTACTTTGTCACTTCATAGGCTCTTTAAGGAGGGTTACTATGAGGGATCTCATTCTTAGCCAGTAGATTGTGTATGTTTAGGATGTAGGTCATTTTGGGTCACAAGATTTCAAAAGCTTTTGACCTTATTAACATGATATCTCAAGTAGGATAACTATGAGGGATCACATGCTTGTCATGTGGGTGATTCATGTTTGTTACAATATATCCATATGGCAAGGAATCACTAAGCCTTTTGGCTTTCTGGTTTTGAGTACAGTATTGACTTGTGTTGAGAGAATTAACAAGCAGACATATAGAAATAAGTGCTAAATCCAAACAGGTTTGTATTTTTGTGTAGAGTGACTAATGAATTTTAATTGATAGTGAAGGGAAGTTTGCACTCATCACATAAGAAGTAGTTTTTAGTTCATACCAACAAGCTTACAATAAGGGTCACTTTGGTAGTGTGTTTTGCTGTCAGTTATGTCCATTCTATGATTAACATTTTTAGAATACTTTTTTAAATTCTCCCAGTGATTTTTTTTTTTTTTTTTGCAAAAGGTCCTTTGAGCTGACTTTAAAAATTTGACCCTTGCACCATAGTGAAGGCTTATACCATAACTACTTGTATAGGGACACTGTGTAGGAAAACGAACACAGAATTTTAATTTTATCATAGTGAAGGAAAATGTGTTTGTACAGCTGCATTATATTCACAGATTTCATTATGCAGTACAACTTAAAGCAAGTCAGATTTTAAATATTCCAGATTCTTTCCAGGCAAAGTTGTTAAGGAAAGTGTTAGTCTCCATTAATTTCCTCATTTAAAGGAAGCATACTGACAATTATTTGTAACTGATGCTGTTTCTTGGTTGCAAGTGTTAAGGACTCAGTGATACATTTTCTATTGTGGACATAACATTATCACATAATGCATCAATCTGTGGACGCTTTATATACATGAGATGAGTCAACTAATTTTTGCTTGTTGTATGTGTGTAAGCTTAGGCAATATTAACAATTACATTGCTTTGCAAAGAAAAAACTTGAAGTATTAGCCACTTCTAGTATGAGGTAGGTAACACCTGCACTTATAACAAGTGCCTTCTTTGCAGAAAAGAAGTGAGGTGTTAAAGTTCCGTGGTTTACTCACATCTCATGAATGTTTCACGTCACGAATAAAACATAATTACCACAGGTAAACCCAAGTGGCTACAGTATATTTATTAACACTTCATTTAGTTTAGTAGCAAAGTTTTTCATGTGACAGAAACAGCTCTTCAGTATGTTACTTACAGTATCCTCACCCCCACCTCTACGTACAAATCAGATTGGAGTGATGCATTTGCCCTTTAAAATTGTAATGAGGATTGGTAGTAAAATGTATGCAAGCTTTGTGTGCTGATATTACAGTAGCACTCCCAGGTTTACTACTGATACCATACTTGGGGCAAAGAGCTCTAGCAACTGCTTGCTTGAGGCATGATTGTGATTTCTGTACAAGTCTTATAGGCTATATTTCTTACAAGTCCTACAGGCTATATCCACTGCAGGTGAAAACCTACAGCAAATGGAGTACTGTTGCAATCACAGAGGGATAAAAGATTGAACCAACTGTCTGTTCCAGACAAGTTTTCTCGCATGACTTCATCAAATTACATGCAGTGTTATACATTTGCACTTAAGATGCATGCAACCCAATATCCATGGGGAATCCAGTTTACAGTGGTAGAGTGTACCATGTACAGTAGAGTTCATACTTTTAATTACACTGTACTTCCACTTAAAGCATGTAAACCAGACAATGTTTATTTAAAACCAGAATGCAAAAATGCAGTGAGGTTTCGATGATATATGTTCTATTCCAAATAATGCCATGATGTCCCATATCTTTCAGTCAATGGTCAAATGCTATCTTAACATGTTGGAAAAATACAGTTTTGTGTTCCTATTTAATCTTTGGAATTCTTAAGAAATTTGTGGTTTGACCTCTGGTGACCCCAGATGACAATCTTGGGAAATTTTGCTCTTTGACCTTTGGTGAACCCACATAAAAATCTTGGGAATTCTTGGGAAGTTTTTGCTTTTTGACCTCTGGTGAACCCATGTAATATTCTTGGGATTTCTTGGGAAATTTTGCTTTTTACCTCTGGTGACCCTGATGACCTTTGACCTCCACCAAAAACAATAGGGTCCATCGTTTCACCATAACACATCCACATAGTAGGTATAGAAATCTATCCAAGCTTCCTACCCGGAGATACGTGTTAACAAACTTTTCAGTGTTTGGCCCACATTGACCCCAAATGACCTTTGACCTCCACCAAAACTGATCTGATTCTTCCTCTTACTATAAGGCATCTACATACAAAGTATGAAACTTATCCAAGCTTCCTACCTTGAGATATCGTGTTAACAAGGTTTTAAGGGTTTGACCCCCGGTGACCCTAGATGACCTTTGAACCCCACCAAAAATGATAGGATTCTTCCTCTCACTATAAGGCATCTACATACAAAGTATGAAATTTATCCAAGCTTCCTACATGGAGATATCTTGTTAACAAGGTTTTCAGGGTTTGACCCCTGGTGACCCCACATGACCTTTGAACCCCACCAAAAATGATAGGATTCTTTCTCTTACTATAAGGCATCTACATACAAAGTATGAAATTTATCCAAGCTTCCTACATTGAGATATTGTATTAACAAGATTTTCAGAGTTTTACCTCTGGTGACCCCAAATGACCTTTGACCCCCACCAAAAACAATAGGGTTCTTCCTCTTAATATGGGGCATCTATGTACCAAGTTTTGGGGAGATCAAAGGTCATCTGAGGTCATTGGAGGTCAAAAACTGAAAACCTTGTTAACACGATATCTCCAGGTAGGAAGCTTGGATAGATTTCATGCCCTGTATGTGAATGCGTTATGGTGAAAAGGTGAATGCTTTCGTTTTTGGTAGAAGTTAAAGGTCATCTGGGGTCACAGGGATCAAAAAGCAAAATTTCCCAAGAATTCCCAAGATCGTCTCATGAGCTCACCAGGAGTCAAAAAGCAAATTTCCCCAAGAATTCCCAAGATCATCATCTCGAGTCATTAGCGGTGAAAATGCAAAATTTCCCAGGAATTTCCAAGATCAGATATGAACCTAAAATTATTTTCCAACATATTAAGATAGCACTTGACCAGTAACTGAAAGATATGGGACATCATGACATTATTTGGAATAGAACATACAGTATATCATCGAAACCCCAATGCATTTTTGCATTCTGGTTATAAAAAAACCTTGACATCTTCAAGTTAAATGTGCTAGCACTTCTACTTCTTCACATTATACATTCCATTGTGTCCAATAAGAAGTAAAAATTATTTTCTAAGTATGTGTATTAGCATTGTAAAGCCATGGAATTATTAACAAAATTAAAATGACACGGACGTGTACACCATGTATGGGAAGAATTTCCAATGCCTGTCGGATACTTTACGCATGCTTTAAACATATCTTATGGTGAAATTTTGAAAATTAGATGTATGATATGTCATGGAGGAATGCCTTAAACATTGAAGGGCTAACTTTAGAGTAAAAAGGCTAAAATCCCAGGAAAAAATTGAATAAAGACAAAGGTCCCCTGTCTGTGACAATTGCAGATGCCACATCTGTGACAAAAGAATAAGGATTATTTAGTTGGATGTACTGTACATTACTCTTTGTATTAAAAAAATGGTGCCAGCTTGAATGCAAGTGGTGGTTGATTACTCTAATCCTTCTAGGTACTTTATGAGTAATGTAAATTCAGAGAGATCAAGCATAACTTAAACCCCTGAAAATTGCATGTCCACTTGCTGTGCCATCTGTAAAAAATATTGAAAGTTCCCTAATTTAGTTATTGAAAATGCAAAGAAAAGATTTCCTCAGGCACAGTGTATTAAAGTGGAGGTACCTTCTGTAATTATCCAACAGAACTTTATTAGAACCAATTAATACTAATGGGGATAATTGACCCTGATTGGTGTAAAATGTCCCATCCTTTATGAAAAATTCTGTTGAATGCCCCCTACTGCATGGTCTGCCACACAAAGCTGCAATGGCCTGTACAATTTTAATTGCTCAAGGCCATATTCTGCAGAGTACACTAGTCTACACCATATAGTTGTTATGGTACTACAATGTGACCTCTCAATGCAGAGTATACTAGCCTACACCGTGTGATTGTAATGGTACTGTGATGTGACCTCTCAGTGCAGAGTACACTAGCCTACACAATGTGATTGTAATGGTACTATGATGTGACCTCTCAGTCCAGATTGCACTACTCTACACCACCACTAGTCTACAGTTAGTATTAAAGAAATATTAAAAGTATTATTTTTAGGGGAAGGTGGATTAATTTATAAAATGTTACTGTTTTTTTGGTTGTATGTACAGTACTTAAGCATAGGGTCATTAAGAAATACAGTTTTAGCATTAGATGTGAACCCTACTTTAAATAGAACTTACCTTAACACAGATTTGCATGACCATTTAAGTTTTGTTTGAGTAGCAATGCATCCCTTTTTTGATCACCATTGTAATGTTATTGCAGCACCTGTAGTCTTGTTGTCTGTGTGGGATTCATGTTATTAAAACCAATTTAAGGTGAAAAGACTAGCATAACTGCAAAATACTTAGTCTTTTTACTTATCTGCTTTTACATTTCTGATTTTTTTGTCCTTCATTTTATAGACCATTTCCTATCAGATTTTTTCATGCTTGAATTACTGTAGTATTTTATTAGGGGTATGGTTCCGTTCTACTATTTATATAGTGTCCTTAAAGCAGTACTTTCAAGATGTTGAGTGGATTTAAGGGTTTGGCTCCAATAGTGAAGGTACCTGCAATAATAATTACAATAAGTTGTGTTTTTTTTTTCTCCTAGGTTGGTGCTGCTTAGATTCCATCCATTTCTTTCTTTGGAACTAGTCTTTATCCCACCATGAGTGTTACTGCTGCTATAGCTATTGGGCTGGTGTTAATAGGTTGCTGTACAAATGTGGTCTTCTTGGAACTCATCATAAGGTAAGTGAATGCTCTACAGCAGAGTTACATAAACCTGTGGTCCTTGGAGAACTCTTCGGTCTGCCAAAAACTAATATCAAATGGTTTGGGCTGTTTGTTAGTGTAGTGTGAAGTGGCCAGCAATTTTTTTTTAATTGGTAGGAAGTTGTCCCTCATACTAGTAAAAAAAATGTAGGTTAACACTGCTATACCAGTACAGTATGTCTATATAGATCAAGTTAAAATTAGTGTGTACAAAGGCTGAATAATAAAGAAGCTTTACACATAGCAGTTTGAGATTTTCAATGTTTGGGCATGTAATTTTTTGAAAACAGTAAATTATTAGCAGGATGAGATTATTAGATAGCAGGTTGCAAAGTAAATCCACTTTAGATATTTCCCTGTTGTGACGATGTAACAGTATAGTATACAGTATATTGGGGTGCAGCACCTCAGAGGTGAAGTTGGTGAGATGGGGGTGCATTTCTTCCTGTCAAAGTTATTGCAGCCTCCCCAATTACCTTCATAGCAGGTGTCGAATATGTACTCCTCTTTGGCGTACGTACTCTAACACCTGCGAACAATGACAGAGATCATCCAATTTCATTATATTCATGAGCCCAGTATGATTTTACTTTCTTGACTGTTGATTGGTTTCAATATATGAATATTCATATTGCACGAAAGGCTTCAGCTGCAACGTTCACTTTTATACAGTAGGTCAATGGGACTTCATTGTGTGAGCTTGAAGCAGGCGAAATCACACACTAAAACCCCATTGACATTTATTGTTCGAAACAGCGTGATAATCAAGACTTGCTTTGGCCCTTTTTTCGTTGAATATTTATAATTCTGTTTGTTGTGGTCGTATATAGGAATAGTTAATAGCGTACAGTTTTTACACAATTTGACGAAGAATTCTTGCGAAAGTTCGCAGTGTGGGTGCAGGAGTGATACACGTCCGCTGGGCGGGCAACCTCCCCAAATGAGGAGGAGAAATATAACTTGTGATGGTTCAGATGTACAATTTGCAATGTTAGTCTCACCCCTGCAGAACATAACTTTGCCCCATTATTTTCCCCTTCCTTAACACTAGTGTCTTGCCATCTACAGTATTTTGAGCTGTAGGCAGTACTGTGCATTATGTCAGTCTTGTACCACAGCAGTAAAACTTAGTGAATATATAAATTATAAATAAATTTATGAATAAATTTGCAAGTTTCTAACATCTTTTGCAAGTTTGAGTATTTTTGCCATAAATTCTAGACTGCCTATGTAAAACCCAGATATACTGTAATTGATACTAGTTTCCTTGGCTGTGTGAAAAATGATTTGGATTTTCACTTTTTGTCAGTGTTTCTTTGTTAATGGGGTATGAATTTCCGTTTAGTTATGGTGCACAGCATGTCTGCTAAAAATTTCCAATTTGAGAAAAGAATATTCAATTTTTTTTTTTTGGGGGGGGGGCGGGGGGAGGCATGCAGAACTTTAAAAAAAATACTGTAAGCTCATTGTAGCAGTAGCACATGTAGTTGCATGATGCGTATTTACTTTCTTGGTTCTTCGTGATGGTGTTTGATAGAAATTGCAACTGATGGCCTCATTCATAAAGATCATTTGACAAATGCCTGCAGTGAAGTTTGTTATGTTACTAAGACTTTCACATAAACATGTAAACAGTACAGTAACAACAGTGATCAGAAAGTTACTTTAATGCCATGCAGAGAGATTTGGTGTGGTTTCCATCATGCAGCATATTTTAACATGACAATACCAGGAATCTTTATTTCACTCACATGTTTGCTTAAAGTTGTCGTTTTCATGTGTTGCATGTACATCACAATGTATGTAGCATTTCTTAATTTTGACTTTTGCAAATCTTTTTTTTAGATGTATAATACAATTTCTTTTTTCTTCTTTGTGTACAGATATGATTCTGGTGCTGGAAATTTGATTACATTTGGACAGTTTTTGTTCATAGCTCTAGAAGGCTTCATCTTTACTGCTGACTTTGGTAGAAAGAAACCTGTTATACCAATTGCGTAAGTACTTAAATAATACCAAAAGTCGTGACGTTAAAGAAAATATATATTAGAGATTGAAAAATGAATCTCATTCAACTCCTATATGTTTATAGCGTACAGTAGTTCATTTCTGAGATGTAAAATGTTGAAATTTATTCATCTATTGTGATATGGTTGATTGCTCAACAATTTCTGATGTCCTACTTGTACATCTCACGTTTCCTGCTTGTGTTTCCCTTTAAATTAAAATGCATACACAGTAACCTTGGACGAGGTACTGTTTCCTTTTTTTGTGTGTGCATAGAATGTTGCAAGGAGGGGGCTTGTGTATTACTCTATAACAGTAAGACAGTTATTGTGTTAAAGCTCAAGGTGTATAGTCTAGAACAGGGGTGCCCAACCTTTTTTGACCAAAGATCTACTTTTCAAGTAGCCACCCTCCCAAGATCTACAAAACATACACTGTCATACAGTTACACATAAAAAACTTTATTTTTTTTTCATTTTTCCTGCACCCATCACGGTCGACTTGGGATCAGACTGCATTCTACCAGTAGACTGCGATTGACTGGTTTGACCCTCCTGGTCTAGAACAAAAACCAATAAATGGATAAATACTGTAATCTGAGTAGTAGAAGAGTGGCACCACAAATTGTTGCACAGTCTACCATTTTAAATTGAGTGAATAAACTTCAGTTCTGTATTTTATATCACAGCACATATATGTCTTATGATGATAGGAGTAGAGCATTGGGATTTATTTTTCAAGCTTTGTAATTTGTTGAAACTTTAGATTTGACGTACACTGTGAATCATAATGTACTGCTTGGCACTTTGAATAGCATGTAGAATTCCAGGGCATAATCATATTGAGGATTCACTACACAAAATTGAAATTATTTGGAAGATGATTTAAAATCAGCATTATGCTGGTCTGCAGCTACTGTAGAAGTACCCCTGTACTACAGGGATTGTTCAAGGGATGGAATTCTTTCTCTCACAACAGTGATTCAGTCATATGTAACTTATGCAGGTATCACAGTAACTACTGTACTAAGAGGAAGATACTGAATTGGCTGTTTGTGGTATATGGGATCAAACATTTGTTGCCTTTTATTGATAAAATGATGACATGATTGTTTTCCCCTTACCATGCAGTACATACAAAAACTTAGTGAACATTATCGGTATCCGAAAAAGATTTTGCACCACAGTCTGTACAGTTGGAAGGAGAGTACTCATTAGAAATTAAAATCTAATCTGTTCTGACAAGTGCTATATGTTTACTTTTCAGTGACCTTGGTTATATGTTAGTGTGTTAAATTACTCACTTGCTCACTTGTATGTGAGAAATTTCATAGTGGGAAGAACAGAATATCAAATGTGATTAAAAACTATGTTCTTAAAACTGGACAAAGCTTTAGGACAAGAGATTTTGGAAGGGTAAGAGATTTACAGGATTTCTCCCTGTCCTCATCTTCCCAGTCTGCAACCTCACCGCATGAAGTCTTCAGAATCCAAACACAATACTTGCACTTTTAAAACATGACATCAGAGAGTGGTGTAGGGATTGTATGACATATGGTCATGATTCTACAGTAGCTGATTGGGTTTGCATACAAATCCGCCCTCCCCTTACAGTGCCCACCTGAAAAGTTCCATCTGGAAGACTCCTCTAGGACAGTTTCCATCTTGACATTACCCCCCCCCCCCCCGATAATTCCCATTTGGACAATTCTCACCCTGGACAATAGCCAAGTCTTTGGTGGGGGAAGTAAGCAGAGGGGTATATGTCATGATTGGAAATTGTCCAGTTGGGAACTCTTCAGTGATGGCTGATTGACATACAGTACCACACAACTACTGATTGTTATACAGCTCCACACAAAAGTAAATATAATCTGCAAAAAAGTCTTAATTGGAACTATTGACATTGCAACACCAATTTGCCACTGCTAAATGTCTAACAGCTATATTTTACTTTTGTCTTCAGGAAATATGCAACCATGGTGGCTTTCTTCTTCACTGTCAGTGTCTCAAATAATTTCTGTTTCTACTTTAAGATTCCGTTGCCTCTGCATATGATATTTAGAGCTGTGAGTACTGAAATTACCTTTGCTGGTGTATGGTACTAAGAGCTATGAATTGTTTGAGTTAAACACTTTGATCAGTTTTGAATGTTTAGAATAGCTATATTCATACTTTAACAACCAAAGTTGCTAGAAATTAAAATGTTAACTGATTCTATGAAAGGGACCCCAATGGAAATAAGCTTTTTGTAAGCTTTTTGGGTTATCCTTGGTACTCTGTTTTCTAACTCCTTTTTCTCGTCTTTTATGTATTATTTTCGTCAGTTGCTTGTAGTATGCCTTTCTGAATGTCTTTGCTTTTGTTTGTGTTTATTGTTTTATTTTGTACCAAATAAAATCAATCAATCAATCAATCAAAGCATATTGTTGAAGCCAACTGAATCACACAGGTGGGTTGTTTTTGAATGAAATCTTAATTAATGCACTTTTAGCTTTAAAGTGCAGGAGAATCTGTCAAAATCTGACTTTCTCTTACAATATAATCTTTGTATACTTATCAATTGGTTGACACATCCTGGAAGAAAATTGTGCCAGTGTTTGTCATGTATGGCAACATTCACATCTTTTTATGCATCATTGATCATAAAATGGGAGGGTCTTTGCAGGACATTGACCCTCCATCTCATTATAATTTTGACTGACCATTTATTGACTGACCAGCCAAGGTGAACTTAAATGCACCCGTCACGTTCTAGTGGAAGTAGCACAGACTCTATGCACCCTTCTGGGGGATTGTAGGGTACATCATACCATTGATAGGTGCGTTGCCATAACAGTTTGTATTGAAATATGTGGTATAAAGTCAAGTAAAGTACACAAAGGTATCAAGTCATTCTTTTGTTTCTTAATCCTCCTTTCTAGAAATATGTATTGTTTTGCACTAACCCACCGAAGGTCGTTAGCTTTATTATGTGTTTATCATTTCTTAAAGTTCAAAAGTAACAAAAACAAAAAAATATAATGGTACAATTATACTAGTATCACACGCTTGAAACTTAATGATTTCGCTGTGTGAGCTAGACAGAACTGAGACATACTGAAAAGTTTAAGGAAAAATACACACCACAAAAATGTCATTGTACTCCTTGAAGGTGGGGGAGGCAGGAATAAATCCCCTTAACCACCCTGTAGTCCACCAGTGGTAAATTGAAGTCAATACATGCCATGTGTTATTTAAAATGCCATAATTTTACAGTTGAGGTCATGTTATGAATGAGTTTTACTATACATCACAATTTCTTACTTAAAATGATACCTAATTTCATTTCTCCTAACTTCATTTTACACTTTTGATTTTTTTATAGGGTTCTCTTATAGCTAATATGATTTTAGGTGTCATTATTTTGAAGAAACAGTGAGTATACAATAATTGGTTATTTTCCATGACTTCTGCAACTTTTTGCATAAGCCAATTTTTAACAGACAGATCTAAATATATGTGTGTGCCCTCTGTGACTGTTATGTGTATTTGGAAACATATCATAGCACTAATGTGGAAGCATTCTGTGCACCATGAACAAAGCAAGTACTTAACTGTTTGCATTATATGTTGCATTATATGTTTTGTAGCATACAGAAAACAAGTCTGAGATATGATGGAATGTCGATAAGTAATGGTCACTTGAAGCTGGGAGGAATGAAAATCAGAAAATCTTGTACACGTTATCTAAAGGAAAGAAACTTTGAAGGATTGCATGCATGACATGTGGATAGCATACTGTGTACTGTATGCAAAGTGACCAGGCCTGATTTTTAAGGAAATTTTCAGGTTGCCCATCGGACAACCTGAAGCTAACTTTAGGTTGTCCGAAATAGTTTTTGGTTGTCCGAATGAAAGTGACGAACAAGAGATGAACAATTCTATTTCCTGTCTCTGCCATAGAAAACAAACATTTACTTTAAATTCTGCATTTTTGCATATTTATTGGCATGGTACAATGATGAATGGTAGTTCATACCATTGTCTCAATGCCACTTCTTAAGGGGATTTTTATGACATACTTTCCTGCTGATGTAGGGAACTATTCAGTTACAAATAAAATCTACTCGTCCATCGGACAAGTTCAAAGAGAGAAAGTGGTTGTCTGATGCAAGTTTTACCCGTCACGGACGATCGGACGAGTGCTAAATTTCAGCCCTGGTGACTATCATTTTAGGTGGAGGTCAAAGGTTATTTTGAGGTCAGCAGAGTATAACATGAAATATGTGTAAGAGTAGATCACAGGCTTCTTTAATTTGGAGAGTGCTGTATGTTTGACTTGTATTATGTACAGTATAACATTCTGATTGAAAACCAGGAGTTTAATTTTATCCTTAAAGATTAAAAAAGTTGTCATGTTTGTGTGTCAAGAGGTCTTCGTAGCCGAACATTTTGAGTTTAATATCCATTGAAGTCTTCTCAATCATTTCTCATACACCTCTAAGATATACCTTTGTATATTTTGATATATTGTGAAATTATTGATGTTAATAATTCAACTGAATACTTAAAAACAAGGGGGTTGCATAATAAATATCCGTAGTGTTGTAGCCTCTCCCATGTAAGCCTGGTTTACAAAAGTGGTTCAGACCTCATTCAGTTTGTGCTTTGCAGTTTCTCTAAGCAACCTTTTCCTATTGCATTTTTTACAGGTATCCATTTTCCAAATACCTTTCTGTGCTAATGATTACCTTTGGGATCTTTTTATGTACACTCTTGTCAGCTCGTGATGTGGTGAGTACACATTTGAAAATGATTTTAAAGGGACTATACAATCACCCCAGGAATATGATTACATCTCTAAATTCAGTTGGTGACTGCACTTTGAATGACATAAATTCAGGCAGTATTTTCACTTTGGTTGGCCAGTTTTGACTTGTGAAGTCAGTTGTATTCCCACACTTATGCACAGTCTTGTGTGGATGTGGCCTTTAGCAATTTATACTCACAGTGCAAGCTACAGTACTGTTACTTTGTCTGGGAGCTGAACTAGACAGGTGTTTTTTTTTTTGTTTACATTGGAGGAGGGGCTAGAAGTTAACTTAGGGAGGGAGAATTTTTACTGTCTTTTGTGAGATTGCAGAACCTTTAAGGATATTCCTGCAGATTATCTCCCACTGCAGGCAAAAAGCCTGAAATTACTCCCAAAGGGAGTATGGCTAGGAAGGGATGGGAGACTTAAAATGAAGCCTTGCAGTAGTGCTAGTTAAATCATGTTCGTATCAATTAAGCAAAGTTTCAGTATTTATGCTAAGGAGCTGTTAAATTGATAATGCATAAATTCACTTTTATCTGTGAACTACTGGGTGCAATGGTTTCAAATCTTGACTACCTACATTTTGAGTTTCTCACAAAATATGCAAAATTTAACAGTTTTTACATACTAGAGAAATGAGCTGCGTATTATCATTATCTCATCATCTTTGACAAAATTAAACAATATAAGACAGTCCAATGAAAGTCACAGGAAAGACATGGAATTATTGTAATAAAGATACTATATGCATGATCCCTGCCATAATATGTCTGAAAGACTGTTGTTGCATGGCATAGAGGGCAGTGTTTAATGTTTTTTCTTCCACTACTTCGTTCACCAGAAATCTGATGATGAGGATGAGGATAATGTTACATACAAGTATGTAATGTGGCTTTGTGGTGAGTTAGTTTCATGTATACTTAGTCTCTGTACCATGTGTAATATAAGTTCTGTAGTGCATTAAACTATGGGTTACTACCTGATATTAACATCCCAAAAGTGGGTTGTTATGGGAAAGAGTTTTAGAACTCTAGTGATCTGTACACCTTGCAAATCACAGGTCAGTAGGTCAGATCCCTGGAGAATTGAGTGGGATATTTGTGGTAACTAATTGGCCAGTTCAGCAACCCCTGCATGAAGGTGCAGATGCAGGGGGGGGGGGGGAGTAGGTTGTAGCCAGACAACTTCCCCTCATACTATTTCCATGGTAATTTCCCTGCAGGCAGTTCTTGCCCTGAACAAGTCCCCACTGAACAATTCCAAGCAATGACATATTTTCCCAAGACATCTTCTAACACAGGTTATTAGGAATTGTCTGGGATGGACTTGTCTTGGGGAAGGGTAAATTGTCCGTGGAGTAATCATCTTGGTTGGAGTCTAAGGAGAGTTGTAATTGACCTGGTCCAGTTTGGCATCATGTTTGCATGAGGTCTCATGAAGATCATATTCATAGTGAAGTCTTGGTTCAGCACTGCTGTATGGCAGTGGTGAGAAATGTCTTTTTGTTTAACACCAACATTACATCGAGGAATAAGGCAGAACAAAGCCCCCAGTGCTTAGAAAAAAGTTTTAACAATAAAGCACCATGTTTATCCTGATGGGAATGGTTTGTGGTGTTCTAGATGCTTAGTTTAGAAACACTTAGTGCACCTATCTCATTTTCCCTGGACACTACTCAATGTGATCAGGGCCCTGTTTCATAAAATGTTATGCTCAGTCCCAAAGTTTGATTTCAATAGGACTATTGCATGCTAGATCAACTTAAAACCAAGTGTAACTCTTTTATAAAACAGGGCTGTGGACACCAGTCTCCTCTCATTTTGCATGATCAGAGACAAACTGACTTCAAGCTAAACTACACAAATATACCCAAGTTCCTTTTAATATGTCCTGGTCATATCGTACATTATTTGTCTAAGTTTCATTTCTTTTTGACTTGTGAAATATCTTGAAGACTGAATTGTTGGATAGGTACAGATGTGGATATGTCAGCACTATTTTCTCTTTCTGTTCTTTTTGTATTGCAGGTATAGGTGTGTTAACGTTTGCTCTGTTTTTGTCGGCTAGGATGGGCTTATATCAAGAAGTACTGTATTCCTCATATGGAAAACACCCACGAGAAGCATTGTTCTATACAGTAAGATGACATTCTTTGAAAGTTATCATGTCCTTTTACTGCTATGCAGTTATTTCCATTAAACATTGGTTCCCATTGAGTGACTTGGTGCCTGGGTTTACAGTATTTCCAAAATATAATCCAAGTTGATTGATAGTTGTAGGCTGGCTTCTTACTTTTGTTACTTCCTGTGAATGGTTTGTGGAGGTGTAAACCCCCATTCCCACCCTCAACCCCCCTCTGTACCAAGATAAGATGTTTTTTACCTGTCAATTCAAAGCAGCACCATGCAAAAGACAATGTACTGATAGCACACTTTTACCAGAAATGTGAGAAAAAGGCAAGGCAACAGTGTGATAGCTCCTTCTCTATTTTTTTATTTTGTGTGAGATATTTTTTTTTCCTGCCTTCAAAATCAGTACAGAGTGAAAAGTAATTTAACACTGTTTTTTCACAGTAATTCCTTACTTACAGTACTCCTTGAATAAAAGAGAAGTTACAACTAAGTAAGAGTTGGGTTTTCATTTCCTGGAGGTGAATGGATTTTTGAGCAACTTTAAAAAATATTGAATTTGAGGAGGTGGAAGTTTTGGGAGGTTTCTCTCCCACTTGAAGAAGTTACTTCCCTTTGCCTCAGTCATAAATGCTGCTGTAGCTTGGAATTGTTTCTCATATGACTACTTCATATGTGCCCTGCCTGTTATTTCATCATCATCTATGTTTAAATGATTGTTCTACACAGCATGCCTTACCTCTTGCTGGCTTTCTGCTTATTGGGAAAGACATCTATAATCACTGTGTTATACTATCACAATCAGGTAAGGATAAACTCTGCATTACTATCTTTCAGTGCTTTATCCAGTTACTAGTTATCTTTCATTTCTCTAATATAGTATCATTTCAAAATTATCACTGTATTACAAGTTGTTTATAACTGAAAATACAGAACTCCCATCCTGGATTCAAAATCTGTAAAGTGCTCAAAATTTTATGAGTCATTTTCAAACCCTTAAATGCACTTGAATTTTGTGATTTCATGTGTGATCAACTCATGGAAAAAAAATGCTTTAAAATCATCACTGTATTACTGCCTGAGTTTTGTTTTCATTCTTATCTTTTACATCTTCTAAACTCTTAAGATCATCATGTGAAATACCATCAGAATATACTGACTAAAAATGTTGGCGGCCCTGTAGACGTGCTTGGAAAAAGCTCTGTTTTTCTCCTTTGATAAATCATACTTACGGAGAACTTATAGTCCATTACTTATTAAGTGTAGATGGATTGTTAACTCTATAATCACTAATGTATTTAACTGGTATTTGGAAAGTGGTTCAGTGATGAAGCTATACAGTAAGCTTTTCAGGTTGCCTGTTACGATAGACTTCATTGGCTGCATCCTTGGGTGTGTGTGTGTGTGTGTCTGTGCCAAGTTTGTAGTGCACATTTTTTGTTATCTCTATTGCATTGATTCAATGACCAATTCCAACCTTACTTGGGTCAAAGATGGAAATTGGGCAATTTCCAGTCCTGGATGACTCGAGACCAGTCTCATTCTCGAGACTGGTCTTGAGTCCCAATTGTTGTGATTCTCACCCGGTACTCTGACTCGACCGACATGACTCGGGGATTCAGGCCGAGACCTGGTACGAGAACCGACCATTTTTTCCCACAACCATAAAACTCAGGTCGGCACTACATGAAAAAATCTTTGCTGAAAATACCATTATGCACACTACGTGTATGTGCAATGTCATTGCTACATGTCACGTACAGTACAGTGCATTAGTCAGTGTGCAGTATGAACAGTGAACACTGGGAATATGTCAGCTCAGTCACAGGCCTCCAAGGCTAGTTTGAAGAGAGCATGGATCCAGCACGAAGTGTTAAATGCAAAGTCCATGGGATTGCACTTGTGAACCTGTAGTAAACATTCAGTGATCAAATGTTTGGAGAAATTACCTTCAAGTCTAATCATGGTTGCTTAGCGTTATTTGTATCAATAAAACGTATATGGAGACGGAGTCAAAGTAAGATATTGGCGTCCAGCCTGTCCTGGGCCGTAGTACTCAAGCTTTTGCTTCAGACCTGTGGCAATTTTCAGGAGCCTACAGGCTGATTAACTTATTATAATGATATGATAAATTATGTATTGCAACATCATAGTCATATCAGAATATTTCTTAAGCATTCACCTTGTGCTCCTCTTGCATAGCTCTTGGTACCTGAAATACTACTTGGGGCAACTCGGTCTAAGTTTGAAAAAATCAGACCCAAGGATACCCCCCTAGTCCATGAGATTTTGGCAATAATCAGGGAAAATTTTGGGGTTTCTGTGAGGAAAGAACAACTAAGAACGCATTTTGTGAACTGTCCTGGAATTTCCCCAAACCACTTCCGATGGGGGAGTGAAGTTATATGGGCATGATCGGGGGATTGGGTGGGGGTGTGTTCAGGTAACCACTGCCATCTTTTATGTAATAGGCACAGATCCAGGCGGAGCTAAGGGGACTTAAGTCCCTTCTCTTCATAGCCATGAATCTTAAAGTAGGCAATTTTTGGTGTTGGAACTGTCAGTAGTAAATAATTTAGTATCATATACGGTAACATAGAAATCTAGAAAGCTACATCAACCCTCCATCATGAAGTGACTGTTGTAACATCTTTCTGTCTGAATTTCAGAGTCCTTTGAAGCTTTTGGAGTTACTATTCCTGAACAGTGGCTGTACTTTCTGGGAAATGTTGTTACTCAGTATCCTTTCAGATAACTCCTCTGCACATATTGATATTATCCCTATGAATTGATGTAAGGTTGGGGGAGGGGGGATGGAAAAGGAGGTAGTACAGTTCAGGTCAGTAAAAGGGCTGGTGAGAGCATAATACAAATTCATGTTGAGTGAATTCAACAACGTAGTATGTATATGGAAAAATATGTTTCAAGTTCAGTTAAAGGAAGGGTTTGAGCAAAAAAATAATTTTCATGTGTGAAAGAGGAACTTAATCTCAGCAATTTGGTGAAACTTCCATTCAGTTTGGACTTGAAGTTACTACATTTGTGACCCAAAGTGAGTTTTGAGGCAGACAGGGGCTATATCACCTCCTCACATTGATAAGCAATGCTGTGTTTCCTTTGTTTTTTTCAGTCAGTTGAGTAGACCCTGAAGTTAATAGGGTCAGGGGCTACCCATGGGGAATACCACGTTTGGAAAATTCCCATGCTTGTCATGCAATCACATTCTGATAACATGGGATTATGAAGAAGAAAATTGGTTGTAAAGTTTAAAGAAAACAAAGGAGTGCTCATTAATGTGAGGTTGTGATGTCATATGTACTTGCTTCAAGTTTACTTGAAAATGTGACAACTTTAACTGCTTATATCTCGAGAACCACACATGGATTTCAATGCAGATTTCATCAGAATGCTTGGAATAAGTGGCCCTCTAACATATCAAAACTTCATTCAAGCCTAGACCCTTCTTTTAGGGTGAGTACACTGTAAATTACTTGAGCACGTACGATCAATTGCTTTTAATGCTGTTATAGGACACAAATTTAAAAGTCCAATAGGTAAGTATGTGCAGTCACAGCTGTGCCATATCTGACACGTAGAGTCACCTCCCTCCCTCCCTGTTGTACCTATTTTGCTCTTGTTGGGTTTTATCAGTGGTCTGTGATTTTGAAGATTTGAAACACTCAAAAACAGTGGGGAAATTACAGAAAGAGCATTTAATCTGTGCCACTTTTCAAGTCAAGTTTTCAGGTCAACATTTGTCTAAGTTTTTCTGAAAAAAGGCACCCTGCACAACTCTCTTCCCTTTCCTGAGGTTTCTGGAACCACTGCTGTGCCTAGTCACTTGTTTTACATTTTCAGGCTTATTTCTTTAATCTCATGTCACCTGTATCTCCTTGACATTTCTTTTCTCAGATATGTCTGTATCAGAGGCGTCTTCATCTTGACCACAGAGTGTCCTTCTCTTGTTGTTACATTAGTTATAACCTTGAGGAAGTTTATAAGTTTAATATTTTCTATTCTGTATTTTAAGAATCCATTTACTATTGGACACTGGATTGGAACATTTATGGTATTTTCAGGGGTTCTCCTATTTACAGAAGCTATTCAGAAATTGTATAGCGCCACCTTTGCACCGAAAAAGGAAGCAGTGAAAGTTGATTAAGATTCTTTTAAATGCCCACATTTGACAGCTGCATGTAATCTTAGCACAAGGGGAGTGTTAGGATAGAGACACAACATCCATATCTGTCCAATTATATGTACTTGAAACTTATTTGATCTTCTTCAGGAATCATAATTTTGTTGACAATTTGGTTGGTTACTAAGCCACATTGTTTGCTAAATAGACCTGAAGTTGCATACTTAACCTGCATAGTAACTGAAAGATAGTCATGAAACATCACTAGTGCTAGTTGCTTTCAAAGTTTCCATTTGGAATAGGTTATGACGTAGGGTAACTCTGAAGCCACTGGTTAGAAACTGAATCATTATTTCTCTGTCTACAGACATTATAACTTGGCTAGAAGAATCATGGACTTTGTCACTATATGTAGAGACTTTAGTTGTGAAATACTGTAGTGATGGACAAGGATTAGATTAATACACCTTTCACACATTGCATCTATCATCATAATGCTTGTTGCAATGCCTAGCCATCACAAAACTCCCAAATTCCAGTTACGTGAGTTGGCAACTTATTTCTCGTGGTATGCCACTAGTTACAGTAGCAAGGTTATTGTTTCATAAAGTATAATGTAGGTGCCAAATTCCCTGTTTGCTGCTAGGCCTTTAGCCATCTTTCCAAAGGCAGTAGTACGCTGCTATGAAGTCAGTAAGGTTCCATGAATATTTCCCCAAGGCCCCATTTCATAAAGAGTTATGATCAATTTTGATCCATCATGCAAAAGTCCTACTGAAATTGAACTTAAGATCGAGGATAACTCTTTGTGAAACAGTGCCAATGTCTCTAACTGTTCCAATAATTTAGCCTCTATTGACTGACATGCTTTTTTGAAACACAATCATCAAAGAAAGGCTATGGTTAAGACAACGCTGCCCGCAATGGTTGGTCTAAAGATTTTTAGTTGAACAACTGTCCATAACTTTTTATGTGAAGTGCTTTCATTGATATTCTCCAATATTGGTGGGCCATCTGCTTGAAACATTGTTAAAGTCTTACAAATTTCTGTCAATTTTGGCAAATTTCTGCATCAATAAGAAGCTCTAGGTTCCAAGGAAATTCATCAAGAAGGTTAATTTTAGGTGAGATGTATTGTGATGAATGCTTTTTTCCCTCCATGTTTTCAGTTTTTTTTATTTACGTACATACATTTACAGTGTCCATGAAGTGATAAAGCAAAGTTGTTTAGAAGATAGTTACAAAAAAGACCATAAATGCAGGCACGTAGCCAGGAATTTGTCATGGAGGGGGCGGAGCCTGTAGGCAAACTATCTAAGCGTAGGGTCACCATAGGTTGGCGTGAAGCGTACAAGAAAATTTTGGCCGAAAATGCCTCCCAGATCGCTGGAAATGGCATTTCCCAGGTCTTGTAAGTTGCATCTAAACATTTTTATTATTTTGAATTACTAGCAATATCATAAAAACATTAAAAAATACTAAAAATATGCTCAAGGAGGGGGCGGCTCCCCCTTAGCTCCCCCCTTGGCTACGTGCCTGCATAAATGTACACTATTAACTCAAGTCTTTCTGAGAAGAAATGCAAACATGAAGTGAATTGAGACACCAATCCAGTATACCATCATATAGGTCAGGGAATGTGAGATCTTAGTCAATATAAGGATCAAATGACAGAGTAAATGAAATAGCTAATGAACAAAAACAATGAACAAAAAGGTGGCTCAACATTTCCACCTTTTGAATAGCAAGCATGTTATAAATGGGTGACAAAAATACCCATTAAACTTAGCAGACGATATGTAGGTATAATTCTGTGTACTGTGATGAATATTACCAGTATTTAAAATGTCACTCTTGAGACTATTCGAAGCAGCAATCTGTGTCGACCAAAATCTACAAAGTAAACTTAGCAATATTCAAAAGGCAGTCACCAATCGTGAATTTCGGTCGCCCCAAATCAAAAATATATTTGTGGTGATGAGTGTCCATCTTTAAAGTATAGTTTCACTTCATTGATAAATCCATTGTCCTTTGTTTTAAACTACCCCATTTTCACTATTTTTCCCAATGGTAAGGGAATGTGCCAAAAACATGAGGATTTTCTTAGAGCTGACAATTTTTCCAGGAGAGGACCCACCAAATGAAATTCAGTGGAAGATTTTGCACATTGAAAAAGTGAAAGCAGTAGAATTTGGACACCCAATGAAAAGTGTTTTAGACTATAACTTAGCTTTAAGAAGAATACCCATCACGATGTCAACACATTGGCAGGGATCTTTTTAAAGGGTCTTAACAGTTGTGTAGGTGTAAGCAAGGACTTTGTTCAAAAGAATATCATAGCCATGTTCCTTGTTTAGAATTTCTTAATTTTGAAAGAAAACTATTATGGGGGAAGGATAAGGCAACTCACTTAACAGTGGAAAACTAAATTTCTTCTAGTTCATACATGAAAAATATTTACATATTTTTCAAGAATAGAATACCTTGCCTGGATCAGTCATTCTGCTCCATCACAACAATTCATAGTTTTGAACAATTGAATGGGTGGTTGTCTTCCTAGTTGACCACAGATTCTTATGTTCAAGTAGTGAGTCCTATAACTTCTTAACAAGTTCAGACAATGTTTGATTGCCAACAGACTTGTGATGAGTTGTAACTTTGATGATATCTTATGTTGGTTTTCATTCCAAACTCACCTCCAAGGGAGAGGCCATTTAATGAAAATTTTGGGAAGAAGGTGTTTTATTTGGTTGTCCAGCAGTTCCACTTTTTGATTCCTTGCCAAAGGCAGAAGGAATCTATGCGATGGTGATGTCGTGTGTGTGTGTGTATGTGTGTGTGTATGTATGTATGTGTGTGTGTGTGTGACGCTTTGCTTGTAAACACGATATCTCAAGAAGGGTAACTATGACTGAGCTCATACTTGGTGTGTGGGTTGGTCATATTGAGTAGATGATCCCTATTGTTTTTGATGGAGGTCAAAGGTCATTTGGGGTCACAGGAGGTCAAAAGGTCAAAACCTTGTAAACTCGATATCTCAAGATGGGTAACTCCGAGGGATCTCATACTTGGCAAGTAGGTTGCCCATATTAAGTAGATGATCCCTATTCTTTTTGGTGGAGGTCAAAGGTCATTTGGGGTCACCAGAGGTCAAATAGTAAATACCCTGGAAATTGCTTGTAAACACGGTATCTCCAGAAGGATAAATGTGAGGGATCTCATACTTACCATGTTCATTGCCCATATTGAGTAGATGATCCCTATTGTTTTTGGTGGAGGTCAAAGGTCATGTGGGGTCACCAGTGGTCAAAAGGTCAGAACCTTGTAAACACTATATCTCAAGAAGGGTAACTTTGAGGGATCTCATACTTAGCATGTGGATTACCCATATTAAGTAAATGATTTCTATTATTTTTGGTGGAGGTCAAAGATCATCTGGGGTCATCAGAGGTCAAAAGGTCAAAACCTTGTAAACATCATTTCTCAAGAAGGGTAACTGTGAGGGATCTCATACTTAGCATGTGGATTGTCCATATTGAGTAGATGATCCCTATTGTTTTTGGTGGAGGTCAAAGGTCATTTGGGGTCATCAGAGGTCAAAACATTAAAACCTTGTAAACATGATATCTCAAGAAGGGTAACCGTGAGGGATCTCATACTTAGCATGTGGATTGTCCATATTGAGTAGATGATCCCTATTATTTTTGGTGGAGGTCAAAGGTCATTTGGGGTCACCAGAGGTCAAAAGGTCAAAACATTGTAAACACCATTTCTCAAGGAGGATAACTGTGAGGGGTCTCATAGTTAGCACGTGGATTGCCCATATTGAGTAGATGATCCCTATCATTTTTGGTGGAGGTCAAAGGTCATTTGGGGTCATCAGAGGTCAAAACATCAGAACCTTGTAAACACGATATCTCCAGAAGGATAAGTGTGAGGGATCTCATACTTACCATGTGGACTGTCTGTATTGGGTAGATGATCCCTATTGTTTTTGGTGGAGGTCAAAGGTCATTTGGGATTCCTAGTGGTCAAAAGATCAAAACCTTGTAAACATGATATCTCAAGAAGGGTAACTGTGATGGATCTCATATTTAGCATGTGGATTGCCCACATTGAGTAGATAATCTCTGTTGTTTTTGGATGGAGGTCAAAGGTCATTTGGGGTCATCAGAGGTTAAAACATAAAAACCTTGCAAACATGATATCTCCAGAAGGATAAGTGTGAGGGATCTCGTACTCACCATGTGGATTGTCCATATTGAGTAGATGATACCCATTGTTTTTGGTGGCGGTCAAAGGTCATTTGGGGTCACTAGTGGTCAAAAGGTCAAAACCTTGTAAATACTATATGTCAAGAAGGGTAACTGTAAGGGATCTCATAGTTAGCACGTGGATTGCCCATATTGAGTAGATGATCCCTATTATTTTTGGTGGAGGTCAAAGGTCACGTAGGGTCACCACAGGTCAAAACACTGTTAACATGATATCTCAAGAAGGGTAACTGTTAGGGATCTCATACTTAGCTTGTGTATTGCACATATTGAGTAGATCATCTCTATAATTTTTGGTGCAGGTCAAAGGTCATTTTGGGTCACCAGAGGTCAAAAGGTTAAAATCTTGTAAATATGATAACTCAAGAAGGATAACTGTGAGGGATCTCACACTTGACATGTGGATGATCCCTACTATTTTTCGTGCAGGTCGAAGGTTATTTAAGGTCACAAAAGTCAAGAGCTAGTACACATATTTCAAGGAGGATAACTATGAGGGATCACATACTTGGCCTGTGGATTGTTAATATTTAGCAAATAGGTCATTTTGGGTCGCAAGATTTCAAAAGCGTTTGACCGTATTAACATCATATCTCAAGTAGGATAACTGTGAGGGATCTCATGCTTGTCATGTGGGTGATTCATGTTTGTTACAATATATCAATATGGCAAGGAATCACTAAGCCTTTTGGCTTTCTGGTTCTTACTTTTAACTAGGTTGGGACCCTATCCTTTCCTATTTTCCTTTGAAATGTCCTAGTTTATTCTTTTCCAATATTTGATTTACTGCATACTGTGAAGGATAAAATGCAGTTTTCAGATCCCAGTTTAAAATAATCAAAGTTTATACAGTTTTCAAAACAATAACTACTTTGCATGTATATGAACTGAATTCCATTAATTTTTTCTGCAGAGGAAGGAGGGAATCCTCTTTAGACCCTACCCTCAACAGGTTTTTTTTTGAAGATTTCCGCATCCAGTAATTTTGAAAGTGTACTGCTTTTAGCCTTCTAAACCACCCCTAGTTTCTGTTTGTCCCTAAATAACAATGTATCAGTCATCATTTGTTTCCAAAATGGTAATATGGCTACTTGTTAAGTATGATCAGCAGGTTACAGACTCTTACTCTAGGCCAGCTGATAACTTAATTGCAGGGTTTGTTGTTTCATAAGTTTCCTTAAGACCCTCGCAAGTGTAAGTCTTGCATCCTACCAGTGCCTTGTGCAGCCCCATTACCATAGGCTTATGATATGGAGGTGGGGGATAGGGGTAGGGGGTTACCCCAATTGTGCAAACTACTCCCCTCTTTAGGCTTACTTGTTATATGGAAATCACCCAAATTTTGGGCGAAAGTGTTCAGGGTGACAGCTAACCCCCCCCCCCCCCCTTCCACCTTTCTTCATTTAAAGTTTCAAGTTTTATTGAGAGTGTCGATGTAGCTAAATGCCTACAACATCCCTATCAGGCAGATTAGTTATTCCACACTTCCACAAATTTTGCACTCTTTTGAAGGGCATGTCAACTCTTTGAGCCATAGAAATGCCTTAACATGTCTATTTCTGTCCTCCTTTTTCCTTCTGCTTGCCTACTATGGTTCTACATTTTTCAATTACAATTCTACATTTGTCCTCTTTTTCTGACACTTGACAGGAGAGTATAAGAGTGTTCTGTTCTTGGGCCTCACCTTAAAATCTGACACTACATCCTCCAAATGAAAGTTTCAAAGATAGAAAGAAAAGGCCAGAGAAACAAACAGTGGGGGATGGGGGAGGGGAGGAGGCTGGTGGTTAGAAAAGGTGTTTACATAATAGAAGTGAAGAAATTAACTCACATGTACTTTATCTTGAAGCACTGGTATCCAGGGCTTCCTAGGACTCTTGAAAGTAGTTTGTAGTTGTTAGTGGTTTAATTTGAAATGGAATGAGCAGTCTCTTTAAACTTGTTTCAAATATCAGCCAAATTTTACAAATCTCCTCATGTTTCTTGTAAAAGTTTTTTTTTATGTTGCTTCAGAATATTAATATTGAATATTAAAAGCAACTCAAGGAGTTGTAATAAAAATATTGTCATGTGATTTAAAGGAGCCATACATGTTGTAGGGATACTAGGGTATTAATAGTTGTGACTGAATGATTTGTAAGTGCACTTCTTTCATAGTTTACATAATTCAAACTGGATACCTCAGTATTCTCAACAACGGTGTGCTACTGTGAACCTAAAAGGGGTTGGTGTGCAGAGTTTTTTGTTTGTGATTGTAGTTACAGTAAGAGGGATGTTAGATGTGGGGACCCACTACCTAGTTGCAGTGCAAGGACGTTTCACAGTAGGCCAGTAGGGACCATTCTAAATTTATTTATCCACATTGGACATCATTACATTCCTAGGAAAGTTTCAGTGTATCCACCAGTGTGCTATCTCACTTATTAAGGATATCACTTATGAAGGAATGCGAAGGATTGAAAGGGATGAGGGAGGGATGATGGTGGCGGTGGGGGAAAAGCCATTGGTAGCATAGCTGACCAGTAACTTTGGGGGGGGGGGCAGTTTATTGTTAGAAAATGCTTATGGACTTACACGTAAATGGAGAATTATGCAGATTTTTTCTTTCAAACAACTTCAAATTTTTGGCTGCCATATATTGAGAACGATATTAGATGTCATACTACACTCGTATTAGAAATAAACACAATTGGATGCTTGCTGCTAGCATCCAATGTGACATCTTGCACAGTGACACACCTTGGGATTCTTGTTAGGGGAAGAGGAGGGGGAGGGGAGTGGATTTTCATCCTTCGTGTCACCATCCAAGAGAAGAACCACCATCAGTTGGTATGTGGTGTGCAAAGAAAACCTTATTTTAAAATAGTTCCTCCTGGACCTACAAAGCACACATTACTTACCTTTGTTGAACACATGTAGCTTAGATGGTGTTTGGCAATTTATAGCTTTGACAACCCTTAGGGGAGCAAGCCTTGTGATGCCATAGATCTAACACAAACTGTTACGTGGTAGTTAATTTTGATTGACTCCTGTTATGATTTTGTGCAAGTGTTCTACATTGGAACCTGCCAGATTGTTAATATTAACCCATTTTGTTGTAATTTACTGATGATGTGGATTTTTCATGGATTTCACTGTTTTTTTTTCTTTTTTTTTTCGTGACAGTGTTACAGGTGGGCATCTGAGGGGATTGATGTTTATGTAAGGGTATACTTAACATATGGCACAGCATGAGGATTTGAGTCCTTTTGGGGAGTAAAATAGTGCAAGTGGTTTATGGGATGTAACAAGTGGAAGGGGTTTTGTGGTATAATGGAGCTTGTATCAATGCATTAATAATGGATGAAGTATATCAGGTATGTATCCATGGGGAGTGTTGGTGGCGTGCACCTCCGGGTTGAAAGGATAGGTTGTTACACTTGGCATTTGGTCAAAATTGAAGTCATGCCCTCTGGGTTAAAAAGTGCTACATACACAAATGTATATGTATTAAAACTGTATGAAAATATTTATTAGAAATCTATTTATTGATATGTTGATCAAAACTGTAGCTTTTTTCCTAGGTATTTTAAATTGTTAAGTGGATGTGATCAAAAGAGGCAAATTGCATGAATTTCCCAGGAATTATGACATACATTTCACCTCAGATTTTGCTGTAGATTGGACTTCATTTTTGATTCCTTGGCGAAGGCAGGCAAGGAATCTATGTGATGGTGATGTCGTGTGTGTGTGTATGGGTGTGTGTGTGTGTATGTGACGCCTTGCTTGTAAACACGATATCTCCAGTTAGCAATGACCGACACTTTTCATATTTGGTATATAGATTTGTCATGTTAAGAGGAAGAACCCTATTGTTTTTGGTAGAGGTCAAAGGTCATCTGAGGTCACCGGAGGTTAAACTGCAAAAACCTCGTAAACGGCTTGTAAACACGATATCTCAAGTTAGCAATGACCGATACTTTCCATATTTGGTATAGAGATTTGTCATGTTAAGAGGAAGAAACCTATTGTTTTTGGTAGAGGTCAAAGGTCATTTGAGGTCACCGGAAGTAAAAGACTGAAAACCTTGTAATCACGATTTGTCAAGATAGGAGTGAAGGACACTTTTCATATTTGGTATATAGATTTATCATGTTGAGAAGAAGGACCCTATTGTTTGTGGTAGAGGTCAAAGGTTATCTGAGGTCACCAGAGGTACAACTGCGAAAACCTTGTAAATCACTTGTAATCATGATATTTCAAGATAGCAATGACTGACAATTTTCATATTTGGTATGTAGATTTGTCATGTTGAGAGGAAGACCCCTATTGTTTTTGGTGAAGGTCAAAGGTCATTTGAGGTGTCTGGAGATCAAAGATTGAAAATCTTGTAATCGCAATATCTCATGGTAGAAATGAAGGACACTTTTCTTACATGGTATATTGATTTGTCATGTTGAGGTTAGGTTAGGTTAGATGAGGTTTAACGTCCCAGTTTCCAACCAATTGGTTCAAGTCGAGACGACCACGGCCTTTTTTCCAGTTGTGGCTCACTGGCTTGTTTTCCCTACTCCATTGTTTATGCTAAGCACCAAGCACAAAGGCAGTAGGTTCCATTTTTAAAGTCTTTGGTATGACCTGGCCAGGATTTGAACCCTAGACCTTCCGGCTGCAAGTCGGATGCTCTAACCACTTGACCACTGCAGTCGGTGGTTTGTCATGTTGAGAGAAAAAACCCCGTTGTTTTTGGTTGTGGTCAAAGGTCATCTGAGGTCACCAGAGGTCAAAAACAAAATTTCCCAAAAATTCCCCATATTGTCATATGGGGTCACCAGAGGTCAAAAAGCAAAATTTCCCAAGAATTCCCAAGATCGTCTTCTGGGGTCACCAGCGGTCAAAAAGCAAAATTTCTCAACAATTCCCAAGATTGTCATGGGGTCACAAGACGTAAAAAAGCGAGAATTCCCAAGAGTGTCATCTGGGGTCACAAAAGGTCAGAAAGCAAAATTTCTCGAGAATTCCCAAGGTCGTCATCTGGGGTCACCACAGGTCAAAAAGCAAAATTTCCCAAGAATTTTTAAGATGCAAGATCCAAGATCCATTGGAGGTCAGAGGTCATTAGAGGTCATCAGACGTCAAAGACCAAATGCATTTAAAAACACGATATTTCAGGACAGGGGTGTCGAATACTTGTAATACTTGTAAATTTGAGGGATAAACCTCAGTGCAACAAAGCATCCCCATTCGGCAAGGAATCACCAAGCCTTTGGGCTTTCTGGTTAATTTGGTTTTTCCAGTATGTCATTTGTGTTGTCTGATACTGTACAACTCGTTATGTAGGGTAGGTAAGATGGAACAAGTAAATGCAGAACCATTGAATCATTCTTTCGTGTTGTCTCTCTCTTTTGCTGTCAGAGGAGAAACGTGATGATTTTCGAGAGCCAAACCTCCCCCCTCCTCCTTGCTATGGCCGAAAACTTGAAGAGGGGGGAAAGGAAGAGAGAAAAAATTTAGCTGGTAGAAACGAGATGGACGAATAATTAAACCCTTTTTAAAACACTATAACTTAAAAACAAAAACAAAACAAAAAAAGCAATCATTAAGGAACTCTGAAGCGTGCAGCTTTTTACCCGATTTCATAGGGGGACATCACGAATTTTATCCAAGCGCCTAGCCGAGAGATGGATTGGTAACTGCTGAATTAGCTAGTGTTTAATTGGAAAAATGTAAAACTATATGGAAGGCCTGTTTTTTTCTTTTTTCTTTTTCTTTTTTGAAGTTCACGTGCTGGGGTATGGTTACCCAATAGCGTGTGCTCGGTCATTTACATCGTAGTTCACAAAATCTGAAATGAAACCTGCATAACTCAGTAACCTGATTAGTGTGTCCTCAGTAGTTGTCTACTTCTGCGAGGGCTTTGCCTCCTAGATCCTGCTAGGAAACCATCCGCCGGCTTGCAAACCCGCGTTTGGTGTACTCATAATTTCTGGTCGTTGGACCCCTTGAGGAAGCCCGGAACCCACTCCCTTGCCTTCTTTCTGCCAACTAAGTTCAGGATGAGTTATTTAACAAATTGATTCCAATTGCCAGGGCCGCCGACAGGGGGGACAAATGTCCCGGGGCCTAGGGCAATTTGGGGCCCGGGAAAATTGGCCATAAAATACATATCATATCGAATTATTTCCTCGTGAACACCACTTATACTTTGGTGAGGGGGGACTCGCATTGAAATTTTGTACTGGGGCCCACGTTGGCTGTCTGCAGCTCTGCCAATCGCAATGGTACGGGGAAGGGGGTGCAAATATCGTTCGAAGTTGTTGCTGTGTGAATCAGGTAAACCTTTTCAGAGAACGTTAATTGTAACGATCCAAAGCAGTTGCAAAATATATCTCCGTACATAGGCACGATTGGGGGGGGGAAGCAAGTGGGGCACTCCCCCCCCCCCCCACTTTTTTCCAGAGCTTAAAAAAAAGAAAAAACAAGTAAAGTAAGGGAGACTAGAGAAATTATAAGAGAATTTTCAATAGCCTATTATGATAAAATTTTGCGATGTTTAATAAAGGAAAATTTTAATATTAAAAACCATAACATTGCTAGGAAAATTTTTCTGTGCGCGCTTGGCGCGCACCTCCAGAGAAAGCTGACTAATACAGCTGAAACCTTTGTCTGGCACCGTAAAATTTCTTTCCTCCTACCCGCCACACTATTGTGATTTGAAACTCTGAAATAAGGGTTGCTGAAAATACTAATGTACGTCATAAAATGCACCATGGTCCTTGCAAACAAAGTCCCATCTCGAACCGCAGTTCTCCAAAGAAGAAAAGAAAGAAAACGGGCGTGCTTCGCATGAGCCTTATATAAATCGATGTCTCATCAGTACTGCTGTACTGCTGTGCGTAGGAAAAGTTTGGTGGAATTGCCTCGTTATTACTTCCTGTAGGACAGCTTGACTAAATTACCATTTTCAAAGCAGTCGCTACACCTGTCGCTGTTCCCTTTCCTGACCAACTACCACCATCCTCAGCAAATTGACTGACGGTTACTATCTTAAAGACAGACAGTCATCACCCCAAAGTATATTTTTAGTGTGGGGGTATCAAAATTCTCAGTTGGTGACTGCTCTTTGATTGACATCAAAATTTGAAAATTTGAAAGACGCAGAATAGCTCACATTCCACACAAGGCAGAGCGAGTGCTTTTATTACATATAGCCTTATATGCTCACCAGGACATGGCCTTAAGCAATAAAACAGGTTTATTCCTGCACAAGGAACAGTGGCGTAGCTAGGGTTTGTGGCGCCCGGGGCAAGAAACTAAATTGGCGCCCCTACCCCATCTTCGGGGGGGGGGGGGGATGTTATTAATGCTTACACAACTCAAGATCTCCCTTACTCAAAATCCATATATGGCCCAGATATGGGATTTCATATCTGGGCCAGATATGGAATTCATATCTGGCTTGTACAAGAATTGGGCAGATATAACTTGATATAATATAAAGGCCATATATGGCCCAGGTAAAGTTTCACTTTTATATGGCCCAGATATGCCCCATATATGGCTACTCCATTTCTGGCCCATATATGGAAAATCCATACATGCCACATATAAAGAGATTTATATCTGGCCCATATCTGTGCCATATATGACCCATATAAAACTTTATATGGCTCACTCTTTATATGGCCCATATCTGGCCCATATATGGAAATGTATATCTGGCCCATATCTGCACCAGATATGGAATTTATATCAGATCGGATAAACACCATATATGGCCAGATAAAGTTCTATCTGGATCAAACCTTTATATGGCACAGATCTGCTCTAGTTATGAATCATAGTTAGGACTTATAGTCCACACTCCTCATGGAGACTTTGAACACCAGAAAACAATGTTTAAGTGCTCCATGAATTAGAATTTAATGTAAGTATTAGGTTGAATTGACTTAAGTAAATAAATTCAACTTATTTCATAACAGTGAACAGAAAAATGCCTTGAAATTTTCTATTTTATGTAATCACAGTGATATGGGCTTCTTATTTTAAACTTAATTACGTATTTGACTCTAAATTTTGTTTACTGCGTGGTGCATATTTTACTTTCAACTTCCTAAATCATGAAAAATGTAGGTTTAGATACAAGCTCCGCCCAAATATGCAAATTATTTGCCTAAGTTCACTTAGTACACTGCGGTATTAACAGAAGTGTAGCCACTAAATAACTGCAATGTCTAGGAAGGTGATGCTGTATCCAAAACATGTCTTAGTTTGTAACAAGCATAATCCAAGAATCAAATCAAATAAATAATAAAACAAACTAACAAAATGCTCATTTGCATATCTAGCATATCAAGTTATATCTGGCTTTATATGGCCATATCAAACTTTATATACATATCTGGATCACGGTTATATCAAGTTATATCTGGCTTTATATGGCCATATCAAACTTAATATGCATATCTGGGTTATGTTTTAATCAAGTTATATCTGGCTTTATATGGCCATATCAAACTTTATATACATATCTGGATCACCATTTTATCAAGTTATATCTGGCTTTATATGGCCATATCAAACTTAATATACATATCTGGATCACAGTTTTATCAAGTTATATCTGGCTTTATATGGCCATATCAAACTTTATATACATATCTGGATCACGATTATATCAAGTTATATCTGGCTTTATATGGCCATATCACACTTTATATACATATCTGGATCATGATTATATCAAGTTATATCTGGCTTTATATGGCCATATCAAACTTAATATACATATCTGGATCACGATTATATCAAGTTATATCTGGCTTTATATGGCCATATCAAACTTTATATACATATCTGGATCACGATTATATCAAGTTATATCTGGCTTTATATGGCCATATCAAACTTTGTATACATATCTGGATCACGATTATATCAAGTTATATCTGGCTTTATATGGCCATATCAAACTTTATATACATATCTGGATCATGATTATATCAAGTTATATCTGGCTTTATATGGCCATATCAAACTTAATATACATATCTGGATCACGATTATATCAAGTTATATCTGGCTTTATATGGCCATATCAAACTTAATATGCATATCTGGGTTATGTTTTAATCAAGTTATATCTGGCTTTATATGGCCATATCAAACTTAATATACATATCTGGATCACCATTTTATCAAGTTATATCTGGCTTTATATGGCCATATCAAACTTTATATACATATCTGGATCACAATTTTATCAAGTTATATCTGGCTTTATATGGCCATATCAAACTTTATATACATATCTAGATCACGATTATATCAAGTTATATCTGGCTTTATATGGCCATATCAAACTTTACATGCATATCTGGGTTGTGTTTTAATCAAGTTATATATGGCTTTATATGGCCATATAAAGTCTTTAATCAACCAGATATTTCCAGATATAAAGCCAGATATAGATTTTGAGTAAGGGCTTAAATAGAACAAATGTTCATGGGCGTCCGCAGACAAAAATTCAGGGGGGGCAAAATTTTTTAGAGGGGCCAAACTTTTTTCATGGGAAATATTTTAATCCCAGAAAAGAGTTTAGATGCTACTTCCACACAGTGTTGGCAAAGGCGTAGGCAGGAATTTGTCGGGGGAGGGGGGGGGGGCGAAGCCCATAGACAGACTCTTAGCGCTCCGCGCCACCATGGGATGGTGGCGCAGAGCGCTAAGATGGTGGGCCAAGAAAATTTTGGCCCAAAATGCTTCCCAGATCGCTGGAAATGGCACTTCCAAGGCCTATTTACCGCATATAAAAGGGGAAACACTAGCAATATCGTAAATATTATTTTAAATTATTAAAAGATGAAATTGCTATATCAGTGTAATGCTCATGGCAAATGGTAGTTCCAACATTTTTTTAAATGATCTCGATTTGGCGCCCCCCTTGAGGTGGCGCCCGGGGCAACTTGCCCCCCTTGCCCTCCCCTAGCTACGCTACTGACAAGGAAGAGCATACAGTTATGGGAGGAGCTAGAAGTTGCATAGTTGGGAGAATTGGAACTGTCTGGGATCATGAAAATTCCCCTTTAAATTTGCGATCATCATATGAAAATTATTCATTAGCATTTCAAATCACACCTTGGGGAAGCAGGATTTTCACAAGAAATGGTCCAGAATGGCCGAAAAAGCCGTCAAATTGAAGAAACAGTTCTCTGGAAGGGCCCCCAGTCCCCTGCCTCTGGCTTCGCGTCTCCGGAGATCGCGGTTAAAGTCTTCGCCGGCCACAACTTCCCAAGATGCAGCCTCCAATAAAAAAAATTACATTCCTGGCACTTTGTCAAGTAACTGCCGATGCCCTTGACAATGTCCATGTAAAAACTACCCACGAAAGATTTCATTGACTCTTTAAGTATCACATAGTCTATAACCTTCAAAATCGACAGTAATCTTATTTTTCACACTAATATAAAAGTTGAGGGGCACTTGTCCCAGACCATCGACAAGATGAAACATCAAAGAGAGCCTTCATAGAGCAGGACATAGGTTCCCATATCCTTCTCTATGGAAAGAAAAGGCACCTGGGGAAAGTAGGAACATTTTTATGCAATAAAAATACTGCATTCAAAACTAAAGAAAAGCAATAGCCTAGCCTACAATTAAATGTCTTATCGCTGTTTTCTGCACGCTTCGCGCGCACCCGTTTTAAATATTGCTTCGGGATTACTTCCTGTAGAACATCCTGCTTGTCGTAGCTTCGTTCAAACTCTTCTAATATCATTGAAACCACCAATGCCCTCATGGCCTTACGCAGCGTAGGGGAAGTTCCCCTCCCCCCCCCCCCGAAATTTTCAAAGCAAAATTTTGATCACCATCGATCTGTGTAAATTTACTCACTCTTTAAAGATTGTTTAGATGCAAGTTGTAAGGCACGGAAAGTGTCATTTCCGATACCATAATAAGGGACAAGCGCTCAGCGAAGGGCCCTCTCACTGAGAATGCTTTTCTTTCTTAGCATTTCTATTACTCATTTCACTAAAAAATATGAAAAATACGATTTTTTCAAAGCGCTTGGGACCCACCCATTCTGAATACTAGATCTCCCATTTTTAGCTCAATTATTGTTCCAAAGCCCCGGAAAACCCTCAATATAATCCATTCTCCCTACTTCCTCAAGCCCTCGGCATTATCTATCCCATCTGACTGTTCGTCTCATGGAGTAAGAATATGATTGAAAAAGTCAAATTGTGATTTTTGTGGTATGTCATGCCCACCTTATGTCATTTGAAGTTGAAGCTAAAATGCATCATTTGAATGCCTACAATTTCGAAAATGCCCCGGAGCTTCCGGGGGCTTCGCCCCTGGACCCCCACCCGGACTCTGCCCCTGGACCCCTCCAGGGGCCCTACGGCCGGCCCCTTGACCCGACGCCGTTAGGGGTAAGTTCGCGCTCCCGAGGCGCCTTCGGTCGCTTGACAATCCACTCAGATTTGCCCACCACCACTTTCAGACATCAAATCTACCCCCCCCCCGTCTCCGTAGTATCTTTATTGCAAAGCTAGGGAAAAGTCCTGACTCCTTTATCCAAACCAGACTTTAATAAACACGTACCAACACTATAAACAATAGTAATAAAATAGATGGACCAATGTAGGCACGTGTACAGCATACTGCGGGAGAGGAAGGAAATTTGATCCAGAAAATAAAGTTCCTTATCCTTTCGGTTTTTGCTTCTGTTTTACTTTTTCTTTGTTACTTCATTGGTGGTGGATTCGACCTCCCTGATATACCCCCCCCCCCGACTACGCCAATGGTTACAGGTCCAAATTAAAACAGGTAACTGAGTTTCCTCCTCAAATATACAAAACAGTGCCCAAGCATTCTAGTAGTGGTTTTTTTTCTTACAAAGCATTTATCAGCTTTACAATGCATTTATCAGTTTGCAAATTCATATTTCATTTGCATTAAATTGACGAAGGACATGTTACACTAGACAATTACAGGGATGTAGCCAGCTTTCCGGTGTGTGTGGGGGGGGGCAAAGTCGACTTATCGCGCCCATTCTTGACCGCCGTTCTGTAGGAGGGGTATAAGGCATGGGCAGCGATCCGGGGGAACAGGGGGGACATGTACCCCCAATATTTGAGAAATCGCCCATTGACTTTGATTTTTTACACAGTAAATTATTAGAAAATCTGGTCATGTCCCCCCCCCCAATATTGAGAACAAATCGCCGCTCTTGGTATAAGGGGAGAGGATGCCCACCTCCCCTTTAAAAATTTTTTTGCTGTCTCGAAGGACTTAGATGCAAAATGGTGCTATATTTTGCTTCTTTTTATACTAGATCCCATATTCTCCTCAGCGTTTTATTTTTTGAGGGGCGGTCCGCTCTCCCAGTGAAAATGGCCGCCCCTCAAAAATAGTTGCCGTCCTCCAAAAAATTGATCCGCCCCTTTAAAAACACACCCTCAAATTTGTTCTTATAATATTTTTTAGCAATTAATTCTATAGGTAACGAATGTCCAAATGGTTCTCATACATTTATTTATTTTAGGACGCTTTGGCAATAGCCTTAGGTGCAGCATTGACAACCAATACTTTTACGGGATTTATTAGTTTGTTTTAAATGAGGATTAGAGTTCGAAAAAAGTTAGGGTTCAGTCCCCAAGACATAATCTGTTGGAAGAAGGAGAAAAGATCCGGAACACTCTTTCCAGAAGCTATGACGTCATGAATATCCAAGGTTTTAATCGACTGCTCGGAGGCCTATTGTCAATGCTATTGCTTTTGCTATTGCCATAAAATAAATAACCTATGCCAGGGGTGGGGAACCTCCGGCCCGCGGGCCGCATGCGACTCGAGAGATCAATTCATCCGGCCCGCGAGTCAATTCATACATGTAAATTCAGAATCACTTGAAAAGTAATTGACAAGAAAAGTTTCAGCCCACGGTGCCCACCGTTTATCCTGCTTACGCCTATACAGTACCACTTTCCGGGTATTTCACGTAAATCTGCGGCGAAACACTACTAGTAGGCCTATATTGCTAAAACCCCTGCACAATGTAACAAGCCAACCGTTTCGTTTGACATAATTCAGGCGCAGAACCCTTGTAGTCTTACGGAAGCTTTGCGTTGCAGATAGGCTACATAACATTGTACATAATTACACTATCTGATTTGTAGGTCTATTTATTAGAAAACGAAACTCAGCGGGCATTGTATATATTCTTTTTTCAACGGTGGGAGCGCTCCCCACGATTCTCCCCTTGATTCGCAATTTGGCAATGAAAATTACGAAAACATAAATTTGGTTTAAAAACACGCAATTATTTCGGCGCGCTTAGCGCGCACTTTTCATGAGCAAATGCTCATTCATTATTAGTTCTACGTAAGTGTAAAGACAAGTGGTAATATTGTGATACTTCAGAGTTGGTCTGTGCAGGGAGCTGTGAGAGATGGAGAAACATCGACCATATCTATCAGACAATATCTGCTTGAGAACGATTTAATCCTCTTCAGGTACCAAAATTTGATTGACAGGTCTCTTTGTTCTTATTGTTTGACTTTTGTTGACTTTGCTTCTCAGTGATGATCTTCTTTCAAAAAGCAGTAATCCTGTAAGAAAAGCCATATTGTCTAGATGCTGCTTTGAAGATAACTGCGCATCCGATCAACGTGAAACGTTTCCACCGTTTTTTATCAAAACGACTGTTCATCCACTCTTAAGTAGCACAGTATCATTATTATTCTAATTTCTTCATTAAGAAAGGATTATACCTCTTTGAAAACCAGTGGGAGTCTAAATTGTGATAATGAAATTTCAAACGATTCCGGATTGTTCCTGAAATAGCGAAAAAATGTATCTATCTTCAAAAAGTAATGAAAATATGCACTGTCCCTATTAAACAGCGGCACCTGGCGGTATAAGTTGCTCTGCTTGACGGCTGGCAATGTGATGCCAATCGAGAAAATCATCCTATGAGCTCCCTCGGATGTAGCAGACGACAAGAACAATTATCTTCACTGTCTAATCCCTCTAAGTTTTAGATGAATTTCAGGAACCAGGCAATGCGAAGCTGAAGTGTCGGCAAACACCTAGTTTCAAAGGAGGTGCAAGTGTTGTTTCTCCATCTCTCACAGCTCCCTAGTCTGTGTCGCCTTGCTCATTCTTATTCATTTAAAGATAGTGGATGAATATTCTATTGCAAATTAGTACAATTCCAGGGCTTCCAGGGGCTGTTCTTGCCTAGACTGTGCCCCTCCAGGTCCTGTTTTGGGACCCTTTGCCTGCGCCCTATGGGTGAAGCTTGCTGCAACCTCTCTGTGTACGGCCCCCGAGTGGATAATGACCTTCAAAACGGTCTGTCAAAGAAAATAGGTTCCTAGCTACCCCTGGCCTAAGCCGTCCGTTCTGCTGCGGATTCCATCGTCATTACTCATTCCCGAACTGCATACTGGCGTGGCGTGTTTTTTCGACTGCGTATAAGCAACATATGCATGTATGACCAATCGAAACCTCCTTCCCGAACACTTTGTTTCAGTTGTCCTGGTAATCTGTTTTGTCTTAGTTTTCAGTATCATGAAAAGATTACACTTTTTGAAGCTAATATTTCCCAATTACCCTTCCCCTAGGCCCCTAACCTCACTCCGCCCCACCAACTTCCCATCCCTCCCTCCTCTCGCCTTTTTTTTTTATTTTTGCTCTCCTTCATTTTTTCAACATCGCCCATCGCGCCCGCAAAATTTATGTGGGAGGAGGGCACTCTGCCCCCTGCCCTCCTGCTGGCTACGCCACTGGAAAATTGTCCTCGCATATGACATAAAAGAAAATCACCTTTACAATTTCTAAAACCCCTTCTAGGTTGACTTTTCGAAGATCAATAGCAAGTATTTCAGATCAAATGATAACCTACCCAAATAGGGTGATAGCGGGCAACTACTTGCTCCAAAACCGTCATTTATAACCGTAATAGTAGTATTGTGGTAAATGAGGTAGATACCATTGATAATGTTAGGACACAGGTTAAATGGGTTCAAGTGCTCCTATTAAAGACTTTTCCTCCACCTTATCGGCAGCTTTCTCTTGGAAGCGGGAAAGGGGGTGGGGACAGTGGTGCCGGCACGGGGGGCATAGGAGGCGCATGGCTCCAATCGATTTCAGAATTTTTTTTTTTTGAAAATTTGAAAATGATCCTAAAAGGAGTTTAAGCTATAGATTTCTGTAGGGGGTAGGGTAAGGTGTGTTTTCGACCGAGTCATGGGCGTCAATCCTGAGGGGACGGGGGACACGTCCCCCCACATTTCGATGGGTGGTGGGCACAATATCAAATGTCCTCACCACACGCACACACACACCTCGTAAAGAGTAGTGTCGTGGCTCTATTTGACTGGCTTTTTGAGAGGCATGTAGGTTTGTTGAAAGTGTCTCGATGCAGATTCTGAATGCAGATTTTGTCCGGGAAATCTTATTTCATGAAAAGTTCGGCGCGCTTCGCGCGCATGCGTCACAGTGTTTGCACTCCATCTCATGACCATTAAAAAGTGATTATAGCCTACAAGGAACTATTCTAATCACAACACTTTCCGAAAACAGATACATCTCCAAACATCTGTATAGCGGCCCCACATCAATATGGGATCCTTCAATCTAATTTGTAAGCATGATGTGGAAGGTTGAAACTTTAAAGCACGTTGTTGTCGTTATACATGTTTCAAAAACTTTTAACCGAGCGCTTCGCGCGAAGCCATTATCGGTATAGATGGTGATTGCTAATACACTTACGAAGAAAAAGCTGAAACGCGCTTGTTAGTCCTTCACGCCTTTTGCTACACCTATCAGGGAGGTCTAACATCACCTTACTGCACCTGTTCTCTCCCTCTTGCCGATTTTCCATTGCTGGAAACTGTTCGTCTGGATTTTCGTTCAGAATTAGTAAAAATACGATAGATGTAAAGTGCTTGGCGTCATAATCTGTATTACCATTTGGATGTCAGGTAATAAGCATTACGCCACTGCCCCATTTTATATAATTGATCCAGAGCTTCCAAGAGGTCCCTATACATGCATTTGCCAGCCTTAGATGCCCTTTTGTAATGCACAATAAAGGAAAGGAAATTTTCATAATAGTCCAATAAAGTTTCTGTTGACTCAACGCAGGTATTTTTGCGGAAAACCTTTTTCCAGAACAGAAGCAGTAAAGTAGCCAAAAAGGGGGGGGGGGGCTTCAGGAAGGTTCTTGAAAACGTATTCTTCTCTTAGACAACATACTCCCTTCTTTCACCTAAACCAAATCTTAGAGTTCACTAAATTATGGACATTTTCCAGCCATATACGATCAGCTCCAAAATAAACCAAAGATAGTACCATTTTGCACCTAAGCAACCTTAAATTTACGAATATTCCTCAAAGACCCCTTCCCCAGGACGAAACCTTTATGTAGTGACAAAGGAAGGATCACCGCAGCTGTATGCAAAACGCAGAGCGCATAAAAATGTGCGATTTACACGCCGCCACTCTGTTGGAAAAACATCCAGCCAGTCCGAACTGGGGGCCTTCACACCTAAAACATATGACCCTAGCTACGGGCGTGGTTGGGGTCCATGATCTCTGACAATGATCCACGCTGCGAAGCGTGGTTTCAGCTATTTTTGGACATGATTAAAGTAACATCTTGAAGTAATTTCCTGGACTCCGTGTATTTCAACTGGCAGATCATCTATGATGGTCACGTTAACTTTGGAATCATTGGCGTAGCCAGAGTGGGCAGGGGGAAGGGGGGAATACCCCTTAATCAAATTCTTAAAAAATGGTAATGGAACACAAAAATTCAATTAAGTGATGCTAAATGTTGCACCAGATTGCATCTGAGGGTACCTAAATATACAAAAATTTCTCCCCTTAGACCCCTCCCCCAGACCGGCGATCAGGCCCCGCAGTTGTCCCCCTCCAAACAAGTATCCTGGCTACGCCAGTGTTTGGAATCCTAACTCTTATTAGAATAGGACAACGTCAGTCATCACAAAGAGGGGTCCAGGGGGCGGGCCTAGAGAAAGACACGCCCTTTTCAAAAAACAATGGGCTTGATAGTATGTGCTCCGTCATGTGTGTTCCCCACACTTCAATACGGATTGACGCCCCTGAACAGAGTGATGGATCTATTGCAATCATTTTCTATCACAAATGGTTTTCAAACCAGAATTATCGCAAATCCTTCGCAAACTATCAAATATTGTCCTTATTATCAATACTTTCAGGTAGCAACTCCCGCAGAAGCACAACAACAAACGTTTACGAATTCTCAGGTAAAAGCTGTCTTTGTGATTGGCATATAAGGTTCAATGAGGAATTTAAAGTGTCTCGATGCAGAGCATGAATGCAGGTTTTGTCATGGTAATCTTATTTAATGAAAAATTTCGGCTCCTTTCGCGCGCATTCGTCACGGTTTTCACTCCATCTCATGACCATTATTAAGGTTACAATACATGCAACTATTCTGATCACAACACTTTTCAAAAAAAAAAAAAAACAAAAAACAAAAAACAAACAAACAAAACAGAAGTACATCTCCAACCTCTGTGGGGCCCATGGGATCTTTCAATCTAATTTGTAGCATGATGTGGAAGGTTGAAAGTCCGTATTTGCCGTTATTCATTTTTCAAAAATTTTTACCGAGCGCTGCGCGCGCAGCCATTATCGTTATAGATGGTGAGTGTTAATACACTTACGACGAAAAAGTATTCTGAAACGCGCTTTTTAGTCCTCTTCTCCTTTTTGCTATACCTATTAGGGAGGTCTAATATCACCTCCCTGCACCTATACTATACTCTCCCTCCCATTCCCCATTGCTGGAAGCTGTTCATCTGGATTTTCGTTCAAACTTAGTAAAAATACGATAGTTGTAAAGTGCTCGACATCATACTCTACAGTATCATTTGGATGTCAGGTATTAAGCATCGTGTCAGTGCCCCATTTTATATAATTAATCCAGAGCTTCCAGGAGGCCGGTGTCTGCCAGCCTTAGATACCCTTTTATAATGCACAGTGAAGCAGAGGAAAATTTTCGTAATAGTCCAAGAATGTTTCTGTGGACTCCACGCACGTATTTTTACTTAAAATTTTTCTCCGAATAGAAGGCATTAAAGGAGCCAAGGGGGGGGGGGCTTCAGGAGGTTTGTTGACAACATAGTCCTCTTTTAGACAACATACTCTTCTCTTAGACAACATACTCTCCTCTTTCACCTAACCAAAACTTAGAATCCACTAAATTATGGATATTTTCTAGCCATATATGATCAGTTCCAAAATATCCCAAAGACAGCTACATTTTGCATCTAAGCAACCTTAAATTAAGAAAAATTTCTTAAAGGGGAGGGGCACCCCTTCCCTTTAGACCCCTCCCCCAGGGCGGCACCTTTTATGTAGTGACAGAGGAAGGAGTTAACACTGCTGTATACAATCGCAGGGGCCCATAAAAAGGGAACAATTCAGACGGTGGGGTATTAACTGAGGTGGCATTACGACGTCATCTGTGGTACCCCCAATCGCCAAATCCTGTCGGCGCCACTGGGTGGAGGGGAGGGGGAAACCGCATCGAGCATTATTCTCACAATGAAGGATTATGTCAAGGACTTCTCTGATACACTCGTCATTTTATTGGTCATGTACCAGTCCACACTGCTCACTGGAAATGAGACGAGATAAAATTTTATTATCAATCGCTATTTTTTTTAATACAAGGTCATTTTCTTTCTTTCTTTTTTTTTTTTTTTTGAATAAGTATATTTGAGCCTAACCCCCTCTCTCCTGGAGTTCGGAGCTCCCTAATGTAAAAGATTAATTAAACACCTCTAACATGGTCAGCAATGGTCAAAATAATTGGTAACTTCACATGGCAAACCATCATTATCTGTACTTTAGTCGTTCTTCCAAACGAAGGAACACCACAGAACATTAAGATTTACATAAGACACCCTCACAAGTCTTATCGGTCTCTGATAATTCAGTGCAGAATGCCAGTCATCTTCAGCAAATTATCTGTAATAACATTATCTGGTACATTTTTGAGCCGTAAAACGTAGAGAAACTTCTATTAATATTCTTCCTTTGAAATATCAGCTGGTGTAGATGTAGCATTAGTCGCATCACCAACAAATAGGTCTCTTAATGTAATGTTTTTTGATAGTTCTTACTTCTAAACTGAAAAAGTACTTGGAATGACGTGCATTCTAGCGTGCTCTATACTGAAGGCGCAAGACCAGGGAGTTGCCACTATCCCTGGCTAGATGCTTGACTCCGGAGCTTAACGTGAAGCCGCGCTGTATTAGCTTTAAGTAGGGCAAACGTTCCATTTGGTACGTCATAATGACTTGAAGGCTATGAATGCAGTGTACAGTATTTGACAAAGTCGCGCACGGAGAGATTAAGAAATTTTAGGGCAAAATTTCTATCGCCGAAGAGATCAGAACAAATCTTGGTGCACGTCAAATCTGTAATTTTCATGCCACATGTACGTAATCGGCCTACATTCTACTTTACTGTATTTTGCTATGTGTACCGTTGGATAGCATATCAAGTGTCATGGCAGCCCATGCACTAAGCTGGTCAAGGGGGCAATGGCTTGCTTTTTAAATTGTAACATAAAGGTCATGTATCTAGCGCTTTCCACGCTGTGGGCACGTTATAGCACACACATTGTTCTCTGATACACTTTAACCACCAAGATAGCAGCGACTGTGCATTCTTACTATAACATCTTATAGACTATTTCAAGTTCTGAAGTTTATTCAGTCCTTTTAACAGCAAGAGTCTCACTTAATGTAGGACTTCATAAGTCCCGCATTCCATGCGGATTTAAATGAGCATTAATTAAACACTGTATGTTACCAGTTTTTTTACCAGAGAAACAATTTCCAATCTACGATGACTATCGTGTGACTCAAACAACGAGGAACTTGAATGATGATCTACACAGGGGGTTGTCAGTGCATTTTGAATGGATGTGATGTGTGTGCCATGTTTTGTCGACTAAAGGGAAGAAAAACCGCCGACGGAAAAACAGGGGTGGCGCCAGCGGCGGTGCAGGGGGTCATCCGCCCCCCCCCGTGTCGGAAGAATGCCCCCGTCGGGGAAATTTTCCAGTTTCGCCGGGGAGCTTAATCTGGACGTGATGCAATATGTAATCGGAACGACCTTCAGTGGCCTCGACGACCTGCTTGATTTTGCTCGTAGGAAGGGCAGATTCTTCAATGAAGATTTCCAATTTTCCTTGCAAAAAACCAAAATTTTTCAAATTTTCTTCAAAAACACCCCCAAATTTTCAAATTTTTGCAAAAAAGGTAAAAAGTTTTAGGCCCGCGAAGCGCGCCGAAAATTTACCTTTATCGTCCTTTTCCAACTCATCACCTTTGTCGGGGCATCGGGTTGCTGCCTCCCCCAGTCGAGGAGAGCTTGGCCCTCTGTCGGACAAATCCTGGCTTCACCCCTGCCGCAAAAAATGAAGAGTGTAGGGCGAAGTAAGTGTATGCAGGGTCCAGGGGCATGCCTCAGGGCCCAGGTCTGGCCGAGAGGCAACGCCCCGGGGACAGGGGCGAAGCCCCCGGGAACTTCACACCGTTTTCAAAATTATGGGCATTAGAATGAATCTTCGAGCCACTATCATGGGCAATAAATAGACCACACTAAAATCACAATTTGAATATTTTTTATAATTTCGTACTCGCTCTAACCGCCGGTCAAGTTGTTCATGTAAGGAACTGTGATGAGGGAGAACGGATGATTGTAGGGGCTGTATGTGGCTCTGGAACAGTATTCTCTCAAGCCGATGTCATACGGGATGGTCTAATTATGTCAAGTAGCAGTGACGAATGGGCGTAAAGCGCACTAAAAATATTGCATTTTCAAGACAGTTAAGGTGTCCATAATCTAATACATTGCATAGGATTTCTTTCTTGTGCGAACCAATATCCTATATTTTCAATACCAGATTTAGTTGGGGAAAGAGGGGGAGGGGGCAATATAGAGGGGAAATGCCCCCATAGGACCATGACTATTCGTAGACCACATAGAAAGCAACTGGGTGAAATCATATTCAGATATTAGCAGTGGAGGATCCAGGAATTTTCCTTGGAAAGTTATTTTTTGCTGTACATGCAGGACCAATGTTGACGTCGGGCTCACAACGGTCAGGGACTTGGGTTTAACGTCAGAAGTTGAACACAAATTTGTCACTATACATGAATCTTCCCCTCATACGGTTCGAGGATGGCGAAAATTTGGCATCCCAAACGCTCTTGCATGGTTTACATTAAGAGTAAAATACATAGGCTGTCAGGGTGGCTGATCCAAATTGGTGATAACACACTTTTCACCGGGACCCTTTCTGTCTGGTTATGGCCCAACCCCCCCCCCCCGCTCGCCGCTTACCGTAATGCACTATAAATAAAAGAACTACGCTATTGGTATAGTCGCTGCTAGAGGGAGGTGAGGAGGTGTGACAACCGCCCGTTGAGGATTTAATTCCCGATCTTTACAGAAAACCGTATAAACTCTCTATATAGGTCACTCCATAGGCATAGGAAGCGGGGAGCTGGGGGGCTTTAGCCCCTAGTAAAAAATTTGAGGGGGCTGAAGTATGCGCTTGGGAGCGAATTAACGACTTGCCCTTTGGAGCGAACTGGAAGCGGGGCAAAACTACCGGGGTGAACTGGTTTTGGCGAACTAGCGTACGAGGGTACCCTTTGAGCAAATACGTTTGGAAAGGTGTTAAAGAAAAAAATTAGAATCTGAAGGTTAAAGTGCGCGAAAATTTGGGCAGTTTGGAAAGGATTTACGAAAAGTTTAATAGTTTGCAAACGACTTGTGACAGAAAATGACTAAAACAGATCCATCACACCTCATAATCCTACCAGTGGCGTAGGAACCGGGGGGCAAGGGGGCCATGGCCCCCCAATATGTTTTGAGGGGGGCCAAATGTCATTTTGTCCCCCACCCCAATAATTGCGACAGTTTACAGTTTCGTTTTACCCATTTTTGCTCTTAAGAGGACAATTTCTCTAATAAAAACCTAAAATTTTAGGCGCGTTACGCGCTCAGGAGAGATATTCTGGTTTTTTCAATAGTTTCGTTCTACATCACTAGATAGCGCAAGTCCTTTCCCTCTTACCATAACACGTAGGAAAAGTACACAGTTTATGTAGAGGTCGTAAATTTCATCCCATATTGCAAAGCCTAGCTACTGTTCTCTTGTGTGTCATGCGGTACGGCCAGTTGGTGAAGGACTCACCGAGCAATATTTGGCTATTTCATCGGATAGTCAAGGTAGTTTCGATACAATGCATATTATCTCCTATACGGTCTAGAACCCCTACAACTTTTCTTTCTTATTGTTTTTAATAATTACATAGGCCTATGTTTTTGTGAAAAATGACCCGAAAAATTTTCGCGCGCTTCGCGCGCTTTGCAGTCTTGCAGTTTAGATTCCGGGAAAAAAACTTAGCTTCTCTAGTATATACAAATTTTATGCAATATATGACCCGAATGAAATGGAGGCTAGTACACAGGCTTTCTTCAAATCCCACCTCACCAATACTCGACGGCACTGGGGCTGTCGGAGTTTCGGGTCGTTGGCCGTTCGCCGGGCAAATCGTTGGGCTACCTCTACTCAACTTAAAGACAGACAGTCATCACCCCAAAGTATATTTTTAGTGTAGGGGTATGAAAATTCGCAGTTGGTGACTTCTCTTTGATTGACATCAAAGTTTGAAAATTTGAAAGATGCAGAGAAGCTCACATTCCACACAAGGCAGAGAGAGTGCTTTTATTACATTTTATAGCCTTGTATGCTCACCAGGACATGGCCTTAAGCAATAAAACAGGTTTATTCCTGCACAAGGAGGAGCTTCATACAGTTATGGGAGGAGCTAAAAGTTGCATAGTTGGGAGAATTGGAACTGTCTGGGATCATGAAAATTCCCCTTTAATAAGTTAACAGACTCTGGCTGTAGAAAATCTCAGTTCCAACTAATCCACTGAAATCCATTGGGGATAACTCAACGCTGAACATTTTTGAATGAAGTCGGATAGATTGTAACAGACTTAAAGTGTTAAATTCAAATCAAACTTTACAAAATTTGCACAACAAGGACACATCTTGATGGCTTCAAAAATCCTGCCAAGCGCCACTTCCGGTGATATGGGATGTATTAAAATCTCAGATTTTCTCGGTACGCTCCGTCCACGCAAACCTATGGTGGCGCTTTGCTTAGATAGTAAATGGGGTTCAAACTTCCAATCCTCGGACCCCAAGTCCAGGCCAGCTCAACTAATCTGTCCTCACAGAAATGTGTTTTATAAAAAATCAAATCAATCTTAACATTTTTTCACAAAAATTGCACATCTTGATGGCTGCTTTCAAGCCTGACAAGTGTCATTTCCGGCGATCTGGGACGTTTCAAATCTAAAATTTTCTTGGTACGCTCCGCGCCAACCTATAGTGGCCCTCCGCTTAGATAGTAAGCGGGAGTCACCCCACAAAATGTCCAGTCCTCCAGAGCCTCCTAAACAAAAAAATCACTCCTGCATGGTGTTGTTTTTGTTTCCTTTTGCTTTGAATATTTTTATTTTGCTCAAATTTAAATCGGAAGAATCACATTGAGCAAATGTGTTTTAGTGTGGGAGGGGGATTCAAGGTCGAGAAGTCACATCTGGTCTGCCCCCCCCCAATGTCAAACATCTTCCTACGCCGCTGCCTACTCCTACAGAAATCTATAGCTGAAACGCCTTTTGGTATCATTTAAAAAATCGAAATTCTTCGAAAATCGCTTGGCGGCACCACTGCGCTGTTCCTCACATGGCGCCATCCCTCAAACGTTCTACAGTTCATAAAATTGCACTCTAAAACACAAATGTGTTACTGCGATGCAGCTTCTGTCAGCATGCACGGGAAACCAACGGAATTGTAGCAAGCCATGACTCGAGTTGCGATTACTCCCACACGATTCAGTTGACTCATGTAGGCCTTTTTAAGGATTTAATGACTTGACTTGAGCTAAAATGGGTTATCTGTACAATTCTAAGACGCCAGTATGTTGGAGATGGGTGCCTAAAATTTCCCTCCTGAAACTATGCTCGACTGCCACTCTATTCGTCTTTCTTCCTTGTTTCTTTCCTTTTCGTACCCCCATCCCCCATCTTTCCTTCATTTTGCCGACTGGTGTAAAATTTTGTCGTCTCACCGTGACACGATAGATCACACTGCCATGAACAACTTTTGACATGTCCGAGAAGCTTATAAGTTGTAGTTTGCAGTTCCGCCGAACGAATATGTTTATGTTTCATGTGTTTTTGACTGCTTTTTCTTCAAATATTACGACATGAGTTGTCTACAGCCTACATTCCTTTCGAATTGCCCTCCTCGCCCCTTTGCACACACACACAAGCTTCTTATTTCGTCTTTTCTTCCTTTTTCTCTTTTCCCTTCCCTTTCTTCTTTTCTTCTTTCTTCTCTCTGTCCTTTTCTTTCTCTTTTCCTCTCTTCTTCCCTCTTCTCCCTCCCCCTTCTCTCCCTTTTGCCGACTGGACCCGTGAATGAGGGGTCACTCCCCAAACCCCCTCTAGGGAGGGCCCTGTCTAATTAGGCTTGTAATGTGTTTCAAAGATTTTAACAGTATTCATAAGATTAGATGGAATAAGAAAAGAGGAAGCCATTACTAAAATAATACTGTCAGAGTTAGATTTTCTTGTGTACATGTGTCAAAAATTGTTGTTGATCAACTCGCATCAAGTACTCTTCAGATCTAACTCAAAAATCACAATAAATTTTAATCCAAATATTTGAAGCTTTAAAGGTCAAAAGCAGTCGCCCCAAACTTATTCTGAAACAATAGCTAAATGTCACAAATTTCTTCTTATTTCTCTTCCAAGTATCTTTCATAATATTTTAGGAAATAATATTGCATATGCAAGGTAAACCAAGCAGTTGCTCCTTGTAAACTTTACAATTGAGTGAGAAAAATACTGTCACATGATTCTCAAGATCCATTTAGGAAATAGGATAGACTACTATACAATTCTTTATTGGGGTGACTGCATTCTCCCTTTAAGGTATTTACATTCCAAAAGTTATCCATTACATTAAAATACCTCTTGATTCAAGTTTCGATCTTTTGATTACTACCATCATCATGGAATTTGTCGGGTGATGAAGTGACTGTTTCGATCCCACTTTATGATTTCAGGGCGACGCCTATAAGGTTTAACCCCTGGGATTTATAGGTATTGGCAAGGGATGAAACGAAATAGAAACCAAAGATTAACCTCCCTCACCATGAGCTCTTCATATTAATGATCAGCACCCTTGCAACTATCCACACCAGCTTATTCTATGATTCCTTTGCTTTGCATTTGGAAACCTGTACCTTGCTTTGCTTTTTTCCTTTATTTTTCATATGATTCTAATCAACACTCGACGGGAAAGAAGTAAAGTCCTATAATTAAATGCAGTTTTTTGTTCGTGGACTTTTTTTTTTTGTGAATGAGAGTCATTAGCTTAATCTCTTAATAATGATTTGAAGTGTTTCTTTGGGATAATAAGTATCTCCAAATGTCAAAATTTTCTCATCAGTATGTACAGAACACATCACGTGCATTCAACTTTTACAAACGATCAATCGCTTGAATAATTCAGACAAGAGTGGAGGACTAGCATTATTCCTTCCAATAAATCTCCGAAGTGGCATTATAATTTGATAAAGTCAGCAATGAAGGGAAAACCACTTCAGGTTTACGACCTGGTTGTTGTAGTTGGACTCATCGCTTTTCTATTCAACTTCTTCTCCTTCTTACTTCTGCACAAACGCCCAACTAAGATGAGGGAGATAGCGTGCGTCTTTCACAAGGCATTAGCCTTGGTTGATTTGTTAACAGGTGTATCAAACATGGCGTTTGCTGTCCGATTCGTTGTCGTAGACGTAACATTTCTGATGATGGTTCTGACGATGTCGACTCTGTCTTTCACATTGAGTTCTGCGATGTTGCTCACTTTGATATGTGTGGACCGGTATATCGCCATTAAATCACCACTTCGTCATCACGTGTTCTTTTCAAAGACCAAAGCAAAGATGTGCGTCGTGCTGGTAGTCACATTAAGTTGCGCTTTTGTTGTTCCACAGACTTACTTCACACATGCAGGGGGAAAGAAAGCCCGATTAACAACGAAGGAAGAAACAACCGAGTCCGAAGCATCCGTGAAGCAGGTCGTATTCATCGTAACTGCTACCGTGCTGATTGCAACTGTAGGGTTCCAAACAGCCATCAACATGCTGTTACTGAAAACACTCGTGCATTACTTCAGAGGACAACAAAAGATGCCATCGATTCGACGTTCAGTGTCGAATCAAATGTTGCAAACTTCACTGAGAGGAGCGCGTACGGTGTTGGTGATGACGGCAGCGTTCTATATCGTTTTCGTACCCGCTACTGTAAGCACTGGGCTGCTCTATTTTGGGACTGAGGTTCCTATAAGTGCTGTCCATGCTGGTTTTGTTGTTATGCAGTGTAACAGCTTGATTAATCCGGTAATTTATATTGCTATGAACACAACCTTTCGGAACGAAGCTTTATCGTATTTTGAACTGAAAAGGTTTATTTCAACCAGTACTGATGATGACAAGAAAAGAAGAAAAGAAAATTCGATACCCATGGCAGTTATTTGTCAGCATCAAACTTGAGAAATCCTAATCACATGTGTGATTGCTTATACCATAAATTGCAGGGGCCGACCTATAATGAGGGCGCCCTCGTAAGGGCGATTCAAAGATATTACAAGCATAGATTCCAAACTTAAAATGGCGCGTTGACTCCCCATGGAGGCCTATATATCGGGGCGGAAGTGCTGATCACTGCTCAGTCGTTTTGAAAACAAACGGGCAAATTAATGTCTTACAAAAGTATTAATACTTGTTATTTCGGAATGTTGTTGACTGAAGAAGTACTACGCCTCAATAAATTCCACTTGAACAAGAATAACTTATTTCTTCAACGCGGCATTCCACGTATTTACACTTGAACATGAACGCACAATGACTGGTTTTGCAAGTTCATGGACATTCATTGGTCAGTTTCTATGGTATCTTCAGGTGACGCATTTTTATATGCGCGTTCAATTCCTTACGTGCTGACAACGGGAAAGCAGCTAGCGCATTTGTTTCCAGAGCGCGCAGAACTGTGCGTGAAGTATTCCCGATAATACACAGAGAAATGTATTCTGCGCGTATAGAACGCGTTGTAAAAGTGCACCCGCGCTAACCTCTTTGAACAGTGGAATTTTCTGTAACGCGTTCTTATTTTTGTACGCAGATCGCGGAATAGAACGACGCGCATGTCAAATTTACACTTCCGCCCCGACATATGCGTCTCCATGAGGAGTCACTGAGCGTAACAGTGTAGGTATAGAGGGATTTCAGTCACGTGACTTTAACCAACTAGACGCAATTTTGGAGGGCAAGATCGCGCGTCTTTTTTGTTTTGAAGGGTAAGATCGCGCGTCTCTTTGGTTTTGACGGGCACGCGTCCATTGTGTCAAAGTAGTATCTATGGTTATGCCGTGCGCGTGAGCTGTAAGTTCGCGTACTACGTGTGTGTTTTGCCCTTCAGTGCCTGGGAATCCATTGCGCGTGACGTCACATGAAATCCCTCTATAGGAGTTTGGAATCTATGCTTATAATATCTTTGGGGCAATTACTCCTTCGTTGCATTTTTCATATGGGCCTACTTAAATAACATTCAATAAAATATTTGCACATTGTATCCTCAACGATAGCTTTGCCATCTCAGCAAGTTAAAGTCCACGCAGGGAGTTTGAAAACTGTGTTTCAGCTCCCTAGTCCACTGGAGTTTTTTTTTTTTTTTTAACGAAGTCCTCCTAAAAGTCCATTGAAAACGTCTGTCGCGAAGTAACCTAATTAATAATTTGAAAAAGTGAGAAATGTTAGGAGTTTTGTTAACTCAAAACTACAGTTGGTGTGTGTAAAATAATGGATGTATTTTTAAATAATCGTTCATTTTATCTCACTGTATCTGCCTCACACCCATTCCCTAACTCATTCTCCTACCCCCCCCCTCCCCACTAATTGGCTGTATTCTTCAGTTAATTGTCCAGTGTTTCAAGATAGCTTGAAAATAGGGAAAACCATCATTACAAGTTAATTGTATATACATGAAAATTATCAAGTCTAATAACATTAATGTTGGTGTTTAATTTTTATGTAATGCTTTTTCACGAAGTTATCAAAGTGCCACACAAATAGTTAACCTAGTCACAGACAACCTGTCCCAGAGAATGTCTTTAGTTATATACTGCACTGAATAACAAGTTATCTCACAGGTATCCATTTGAACATAGGGTAGAAAAATATAAACGAAGGGCTTGGGACGTAATGTTTTACCTCAAATGAAAAACCATTATTGTGCTACAGTGATAGACGTAGGAAGCTGTTCTCACTTAGTGGGGACTGAACGTTGTTTCGGACAGCAGTGCTTAGGGAGTGATCTATGAGTTTTGGCCACACCCACCGCTTCCTACACCAATGTTAGAATGTGTACGTCTATTCAGTTATTTCCTCAGCTACTTCTCTTTGTTAATCTTCAATTATAAGTTTCATTCCTAGGCATGCAGGAACGTTGTGAATTTATCCTTTTAAACGATGTTTATACTTTTCCAGTGATAGGTACAGGTAACAAAGATTAAATCACAAACTGATAGACAGTGGCAAGAGCATATCCATAACGTTGATAACGAATCACATTTTATTGATGTTTAAAGTTCTGTGGACATGTAAATATGATACCTGCCTATTTGATGCAATTCCCATCAAATATTGACCATTTTACAAGACATGTACTGCTTAGCACTTACATCATAAATAAACATGGCTTACTTAAGCAAATTTGTGTCGTATAGAGAGGGACTTATAAAACATGTGTTATATTATCCCTTGTTTGTTTAGCTTTTATTTCAAGGACAGCTATTATGTTTGGTGCCGGAGGAGTCTATTTTGGAAGTAGCTATCTATACTTTTTTGAAAATGTTCACATAAATCTACAAACTAGCTAGAAAGTAATTAACTCCACATCATAACTTTTAAATAGCTAACAAGCTATCTCAGAAATGGTGGAAATTTGAAGAGGTATATAAAGTTGAGAACGTTGAAAGATATTCTAGTAATTCCAACGAATTTTTCATCAGAGGATCTTAAGCTAACATTTTGAGTACAAAATTGGTTGGTTACCTGTCTACAGACCTTTAACAGCTACATTACATGTTTTATACTTAATATTAAAATTAAATATTTTTTCATTTTTCATTCAATTTATTTTTGTATAAAAGTTTCTAAACCTTTGGAAGCAAAGGTGAAAATGTTTTGAAACAGAGGATTGGATTTCATCAGTAGTGAACGAAAATAGAGCTGGTTTCATAATGTTTTATTTTGCGCTTTTATATAAGTTTTAGTTATTGTAAGGATTTGAAACTTTGGGATTTCTTTCTTTTCAGTGTTTTTTTCCATAAATTGTCTTTTGTTTCAAATCTTTCAGGTGCACAGATATATATATATATATTTAAAGTTGAATTAACATGTATATATAATAATTATATTTATGTACATATATATATACACACAAATAAAGTGTCCAAATGACAGAACTTAACAAAGTGCTCAATTTTGAGAACAAAGAGCTAGTATAAATTAAATAGTTATGGCGTAAAAGCGAAAGACCTCTACTCAGAGTTTCACGCTATATTGCGACCAGGAAGTCCAGATGAACCTCCTGATAAACGCACTAGCGTAAACTCTGAGTAGAAGTTTTTTGCCTTTACGCCATAACTATTTCATTATATATATATATATATATATATATATATATATATATATATATATATATGTGTGTGTGTGTGTGTGTGGGTGGGTGTGGGTGTGGGTGCGTAAATTCAACTTTTTACATACCTTAGGCCTGCTTTAAAGTATTAACGACGCTTTTTTTTTGTGAGTGTTTTTAACAGTATAAGCAAACAGGACGTGTTCCCGCGTTTACACATCATGTTGTTCAATTTATGTGGCTTTAGGAGGAAGAAGACCGTTTATTAACACGTACATTCTCAACACAAACCAAACTGAATTTTACTTATGTATGCATAAGTCTAAAATGATTCGCTGGCCATCCAGTCAGGTGTAAAACGTGTCTGTTTCTGCGTCTGAAGAAATCGCTTTATTTAATGTTTTATTTTTACCAGGCATTCCATGTAAAATATCTCACTGTGTCTTACACATCCTGGAGAAAATTCGTAAAGATTTGTAAAATTCTAGGGAAAAATACTACAAAAAGCTAACTTAAGCTAGTGAAATGTGTAAATATATTAGACAGAATTAAAATGTACAGATTTAAGAGGAGAAGTACTCTCTAAAAATGATTCTTTTAGTTAAGTCTTAAAACAATGAAAATCTTCGATAGTGTATATATCATACGGAAAACAAAGCGAAGTATCCATTGTTTCTTTCCGTGCTCATATCGGCTTCTGTGATGAATCGTTGTAAGTTTTATGTAATTTTGTCCATGTAGGGAAGAAAGGTCTCTGCACGTAAATAAACGTAATTCATGCTATACGTCTGTTTAATTCACGGGTCAATGGACAAGACTATGGATCATGTATATGAATGGACAGTTATAGGAGTAGTGTAGATATTATCATTTGTCATTATAGTCGATATACTTATTGTTGTAGACACCATTTCACATGAAATACAAAACTTCACGGTTGGTCTGCATACCTGGCTATTACAGTGTTTTTCTAAGTCAGTGAGTTGGTTTGACTATACAGGAGTTTGTAAGCAAATAAACTCTCCCTACGGTATGGCAGGGGCTTGCGAAGGGTTCCAAAAATTTCCAGGGGTGTAGCCTTTTCCCCAGTTCTCTTATTTTTCCAAGTCGTCTAAACTGTACAAAAAAGATGGGGACACTGCCCATTCCTTAAGTACGGTATAGAGCTTATGCACCTACGTCACGTTTCTCTATTTTTCCATCCAAGCGTACATTGTACAACAATTGTTACTAAGGTGCTATCGTGAGCGCGTATCTTTAACACACCTACTACGTATGGCAGTTCCATCCAGCAAGCCAAATTGAAACGCGCTGACGTCACGTGCATAAGCTCTCGCGCGTCTCTGGTTTTGAAAGGAAAGCGTCCAATGTGCCAACACGTGCAGTAAGCGTATTTAGAGGTGTCACAGTAGTATCTATGGTTATGCCGTGCGCTTGTCGTGCGCATGTGCTGTAAGTACGTTTACTGGGTAAATGTTTTGCCCATCACTGCAGGGCAATTTCAGTCGCGTGACGTCACATGAAATCCCTGTATAGACCTTATGATGTCTCACACAAAGTGCTTCCTCGTTTGGAGGAAATTGGCGAATCACTGCAAGTTACACCAACAAATGCAGACAGCTGATTTGTCAACCAATCGTATACGCACGTTAGTCTGCTACACTTGCTTGCAAAATACGCCGTTCGTGCACGTGTGCTTCATTGTTTTTCTCCCCAGTGACGTCAGTGTGACGTCAATGCATAAGGTCTATGCAAAGGACTATCTTGTTGGACGAGTTATTCCCTTACCTCTAAAATACGATCACAACTAGGGTCACCTGTCATGGAGAGAGTCTTGCAGACGTGGAGGAACGGAAAAAAGATTGGGGCGAGTCTTGCAGACGTGGAGGAACGGAAAAAAGATTGGGGGCTGAATGCCAGCATGAGTATCTGAGCGGAGCGCCACCATATGTTGGCGCGGAGCGGACGAGCAAATTTTTGCTTTACAAACCCTCCAGATGGTCGGAAACAGCATTTCCCAAGTGTTCTAAGTTGGAAGAACCCAGCGCAACTTGGCAAATATTGGGAGGGTGGGGACTGAACATCCCTTTAGCACCTCACTTTTTTCATTGGAGGGGCTGAGCTCCCCCCCCCCCCCCGGTTCCGCCGCCACTGGAGAGAAGCGCTTATTAAAGTATGCATCGCAAATGTTTGTATTATACAGCCATTCAAATGGTAATCTTCTATTTAATATTGGAGCACATGCCTGGATATTTGAATGTCTACCCTGTAACGACCACATCGCACCAGTATGATATGGCCTGTCAATGAATGTCATTGTTGAAGCCCTATTTTGGATCCGAAACGACTAGCAGTGTGCTCACGATTTAGAGGTGTCTGGGGTGGAGGCTCAAGTTCATATTTTCCACGACTGACCTCACACTTTTCCCGTGTTTTATTGATGATTGGCAGGGGGTAGTACAGAAAATGATGCAATTAATCCAAATGCGCCTCGGGAGTCGTTGTGCATGCGCATCTTCCGTTCTTTGCACCCGCGGTGGACCCTTCCTTTGTCACCTGGTGCGATGATGCCGTCATGGGGGAGTGGCCTCAGGGAAGGCTTGTGCCCCTCCCCTTTGAGAAATTTTTGTTCGTTTAAGATGGCTTAGATGGAAAATGGTGCTATATTTGGTAAAGTCTTGAACTGATTATATCTAGCCATATGCTGAAAAATTCTCATACTACTTAATTGTTCTTGTTTTTGTTGGATGTAATGGAAGGTTGTGGTGGAGGGGTGAAACTCCTACCCCGGAAAAATTTTTTCTCGTTGAAGGTGGCTTAGATGCAAAATAGTGTCATATTTGACAAAGTTTTGAACTGATTACATGATAAGGAATTACCATTATTTTGTGATAGTTTGTCTGTGGCATGGCATCCCTCCAATGCTGGTACCATGAGGACATCATAGGGTCTCCTGGAAGCTCTGGGAAAATTACTAAATGAGGAAGTTAGTATGATGCTTCTAACTGACATCTTAATGAAACTACAGGAGAGCAAAACATAAAGGGGGCAAAACTCTGGAGGGTAGCTAACACAAAAGCGGAATTGCTTTGCCGTATATCAAGTGTCATGGCAACCCATATACTAATCTGGTCAAAAGGGCAATGGCTTGTTTAAAATGTAACATAAAGGTCAGGTATCTAATGCCTTCTAAGCTGTTGGCGCGTCATAGCATATACATTATTTCCCGCGATACACTTTCACCGCCAAGATGATAGCAGCGACTGCGAATTCTTACTATAAGATCTTATAGACTGTATCAAGTTACGAAGTTTATTCAGTCCTTTTTGGTTTCCCGAAAGGGAAATCTTTGGAGTCACTCTCCTCTCTTGCAAAACCTTGAGAGGGACTGGGAATTGTCAAGTCGAAATTGACTATCACAAACTTGTACGAATGAGCAGTCACTGTTACTTGATGCATTGTCTTTACGAAGAGAAAGCGAACGCCGTTTTTGCTACGTAAATCTTGGGGTCACCAGATGTTTAACAACGTACAAAGTCGTAACTGACTGCAATTGTAAGGATGTTTTGTGTGCTTGTCTTTGGCTCAACTGAATGAGCCATAAGCATGTAAGTCGAAGATGGAGGAATTCATTCTGCTTTACGATTATATCAAAGGTAGTCGTTACTATTATTCTAGTAGGGGAATTGTAAATATTTAGATACTTTTACACCATAGAATACATTATGAAAAGTATGCACAGACTTGAGTGCTTAAAAATATAATCTAATTTAGTTGCGACATTTTATAGCATGTGATCGTTACTACCTTTTTTACCGAATTTACAACCGTATCTTCTTTTTTATTTTGCCTTACTTTACAGTCGAAGAACTGTCTTCCTGCTAACTAGTCATTGGTATTATGTTACTAGGGGTGCTTTTAACTGCAGACTTAATTCTGCTTAGAAGTTTATGACAATTAGACAGTACTGCAATTTGGTTTATCGGATAAATAATTTCCAATTGAAAATAAGTATTGGAAAGACTGAATGTTTGTATGTCAGCCTGTATTGAATTTTCCAAAACCCGTTTCTCACAGTCGACGAATCTTACATTCTTCCAGGGAAGTTGCTATTTGACAATAGCAACTTCCTGATTCTGTAAAAGTTCGTGTCATTATGCAGGTAGGGGTGTCGCAACACATGCAACCTAAACAGCGACAATGAAATTGACCAGAATCGTGCTAGACGCTTCACAAAGCAAGTAATGTGGTAGAAATACAATTTTTTTAAGGTGTACTCAGTTTTGGCGTTGATCAAGTCAAAAATTTTATATGCAAATTGTACGTGTAAATCAGAGAGTTCCTATCAAAATTTTCGCTTCGAAAGTATGACCTACAGAGGTCGCGTACCTGGAAAATTTGCATAACAGGTACAATGAGCTCCTTATGTGTATAAACAAGGCATCCGGTCGGTTACTGCAGTTACTGAAATAGTATTTCCTCGGAGCTGGGTACTAACTTCACTACGCCGCACAACTAAACTGCCTGAGACCAGCTCTCTTACTATCACTACTACTTATATAGACTGCCATGTTGGGATTTCTTGTTGTAAAGATTGTGTTTCTCCACATCTTTCAACTTTTTAGGACAAAAGGTTATCTCCCACAAGTATCCTTTCGGGAAACATACATAACTGTGGTTTTGATTAATATCAGCAAGAGTCTCACTAAATGTCGCCTACTTCAATGAGTCCCACATTCGATGCGGATTAAATGGGCATTAGTTAAACACTAAGAGACAGCATCTTCATTGTTTGTATAGTACCAGCTTTTTTACCAGAGAAACATTTAACTTCCAATCTCAACGACCTTGAAATTATTGTTCCAGAGCCCCGGGAAACCCTCAAAATAATCTATTCTCCCCTCCTTCCTCAAGCCCTCTGCATTATTGATCCTATCTGACTGTTACCGAGGAAGAATATAAGTGAAAAAAGTCAAATTGTGATTTTTGTGGGCTGTTAAGTGCCCACCTTATGTCATTTGAAGTTGAAGCTAAAAGGCATCATTTTAATGCCTAAAATTTGTAAATACCCTTGAATCACTTAATATAATCAGAAATTAGAAATCAGTTATACTTTGCACATCTGTTGGATGTAAAGACGTTCAGGAAAAAATACTTTTCAGTGGGATCATACATCTAAAGAAGTTACCATTGTTCTGGAAGGTATTATAATCCAAAATTCGCTTATATACTGGGTCCCCTTTTATTACTGGGGAACAGTGAGAGAGCCTTGGGTACCGTGATTGAGTCAGGACTCGAACCCGGGACCTAGCTCTAGCACGTGAGTACCACTATTATTACACAAGATATACTCTTTTTTTATCCAAGAGTACATTATGACCAAGATCACGTTTAAACATTATTCCATGCAGAACAGTGGGTCATGTGCGTCGATTTGGGAGGACATATCCCCTCTACTTTTTTGAGAGGAGAGGACACTAACACATTTGTCCCCCCCCCCCTTTCCAGACCTGAAATTTAAAAAGTGAGGTAACCAAAAAACAACATGTAGGCGAGTAGTGGTGAAGGAGCCATGTGGAATACTTTCTGAGAACATATTGTTACAAGACGACCCGTCAGGAACACCGGATTGAATCCATCGACGAGCGAATGGAAAGTTCCAGAGAATTCCAACTTCAACGCAGCCTTTCTAGAACTGTCTAGAAGTGAGAACTGTTTACATTATGTCCCAGTTATAGCAGCGACCTGGCAACACTTCTAAGAAACTGCAATTGTTTACAACTACTGTGTGTTCAAGAAGTTTCTATTAAGGAACGTTCTCGTAATTGCTAGACTGTGTACACTAGAAGTTTCTGTTAAATTCTGGAGAGTTCTCGATTAAAAGCCTAGCATATAAAAGGCAGTTCAACAATTGTTGTGAGAGAGACATCAACGAGACCAGACTATCATACTGCTGAGATATCATAAGCCAGCCACTGACACTGAACACTTCTGATAAATTGCCTTGCGCCGTTTCTACGCTGTGTATTGAGATTGTTATCATCCATCATCGCCTAGCCTTGTCGTTATTCGCTCGTGGAACCAGTTCCTACGCTACAGCACGCTGCAGGTCTACTACTGTACCATCGTCAACGTGCATGCACTACCAGCCCTTGGACCAGACCAGAAATATTAAGTAAAGGATTGTGAGTAAGTCTAATTAATTATTGTAAATTTAAGTAAGATAAGGAGATTGTAAATAATCATTAAGTTGTTGAATTTTAATCTCGTTCTTCTGTGATCTTTCGCTGTTATTGGTTTGACTTGCGACCACAAGCCGTAACAGAATTGGTGGCCTAACATCCGGGAACGAAAAGTACTAGAAAGTTCGAAAAATTCTGTTGTGAATCGTAAGCAACTGTGTTTGCCCAGACTACTTAGTTGTTTGTTGAATACTTGATACAGACTTCAAAATGCCATTCAACTTAGATAAATTCGTGGCTAGTCCCTCAGTCGAGGAACTAGATTCATTAAAAAAGTCTGAGATTGTAAAGGTCGCAAAACATTATGGCATTGAATTTCAGCCTTTAATGCGGAAAGACGAGATTAAAAGATATGTTCTAGAATATCTTGTGGATGAAAGTGTCCTGCCTAGTACAGTGTTGGAAACAGCTATCACTGTGCCAACTGACAACACATTTGAATTGAAAAGGCTTGAAATAAAAATGAATAAGGAGATTAGATTAAAAGAAATGGAAAGAGAAAGGGAAAGAGAGGAAAGAGAAATGCAAAGGGAAAAAGAGGAAAGAGAAGAAAGAGAAAGAAGGGAGGAAAAGGCAAGAGAACATGAATTTAGGTTGAAGCAACTAGAGTTAGGGGTCATAAAAGGCTCAGACCCTAAAATAGGCTTGGATACTGGGGGATTATTCGATGTTTCTAAGCACGTAAAATTTGTCCCCAAATTTCAGGAGGATAATGTGGAGAAATTCTTTAACCACTTCGAAAAGCTGGGTGAGCAACTAAAGTGGCCAAAAGATAAATGGTCCATACTCATCCAGAGTAATTTCACAGGCAAGGCTCAAGAAGTGTATTCTGCTCTGTCAATAGAGGACAGCATGGATTATGATAAGGTTAAAAAGGCCATATTACAAGCCTATGAATTAGTGCCCGAAGCTTATCGCCAAAAATTTAGAAAGTATCGTAAGGCGGATACACAAACATACGTAGAGTTTGCTTATCAAAAAGAAAGGCATTTCGATAGATGGTGTGCTTCCAAAAAGGTCTCCACATTTGACACTTTAAGACAACTGATGCTGGTCGAGGAATTCAAACGGTGTGTGAATGATGACATTAAGACTCACCTTGAGGAAAATAAGGCTGACAAATAAAAGGAAGTGGCAAATTTGGCTGATCAGTATGCACTAACCCATAAATTCAGTAAAGTGGGTCAGACTCAAAACAAGGGTCAGTTTAGTAGGCCAAATAAAAAATATGGCAATAGTAGTGGCACAACAGGTAACAGTGGATCTCAGTCTGGTTCTATCTCTCCAACAAATTCTGGTAAAAAACAACCAGATTCAAGTCGTCAAAAGAACGACCAGGTCAGCTCAAACAAAGCTGCCTTTAAAGACATAAGCTGTGGTTTCTGTCACAAAAAGGGCCACACAATGGCAAATTGCTTCACATTGGCAAAATTAAAGGAGACTGAAACAGCCTCCAATGCCTTAGCCAATGCAGAGAATTCTTCTGAGGTAGTCGTGACTTTACGGCCTAATTCTAACGACAAAATTAAGGAAGAATACCTTCCATTCGTGTCTGAGGGGTTTATTTCCCTAGATGGGAATTCAGCTCATCCACCCGTCAAAATTAAAATTTTGCGTGACACAGGCGCAACTCAGTCGTTGCTTCTTGATGGAGTTTTGCCATTATCGGACTCTACTTCCACAGGGGCAAATGTACTAATTCAGGGGGTTGAGTGTGGATTTATTTCGGCCCCTCTCCACAAAATTAATTTGAAGTCAGATTTAGTTTCTGGGTCGGTCATAGTAGGGGTCAGACCTACTCTACCTGTAAAGGGGGTATCTCTGTTGCTAGGCAATGACCTAGCTGGTGGAAAGGTAGTAGCCAATGCAATTTTGACAGATAAACCATGTGATTATAACAACACAGAGCAATTAGAAAAGGAATTTCCAAATTTATTCCCTGCCTGTGCTGTCACTAGAGCTATGTCACAAAAGCTCGCCGTGGATGATAATCTTAAACATCCACCCTCCAAAAGTGAGGATACAGTTCCCAAAAGTGGAACATGTAGGGAATCATGTGAGGATGATAATCTTAAACATCCACTCTCTAAAAATGAGGGTATGATTTCTGAAAATAAGGATGATAAACTTAATCATCCGCCCTCTAAATATGAGGAATTAGTTCCTAAAAATGGAACAACACTCCCAAAAGAGGAGTCAGAATCTGGAAAAGATTCTAGTAAAAATATTCATGAAAGTGAAGATTCTTGGTATGATCTCAGCCAATCTTTTATGACTAATCTTAATGATAGTCAGGATTGTGAGTCTCCTGGCCCCACACATAGTGAGGGGGTAGAACAGGAAAAATCAAAAATGTCTGACACACTCCACAGAGACCAGTTGTCAGTGCAACAAAAACATGATGAAGAGCTTCAGCCATTAATAGCTGGTGCACTCACTGAGGATGAATCGAAAGACGTCCCAGTATGCTTTTATTTGAAAAACAATATTTTGATGCGTAAATGGCGACCACCTGATGCACCATTAGATGAAGAGTGGAGAGTTTACCATCAAATTGTGGTACCTAGGACCTATAGAAGGGAAATACTGAGTATTGCTCATGAATTGCCATTTGCAGGGCACCTAGGAGTCAATAAGACTTACCACAGAATTCTAAATCACTTTTATTGGCCAAAACTTAAAAGTGATGTGGCCAAATTTTGTAAGACCTGTCACTCATGTCAAATGGTTGGGAAGCCGAATCAGAATATTCCGGCTGCACCCTTAAAGCCAATTCCTGCTTTTGAAGAGCCGTTTAGTAGAGTCATCATTGATTGTGTAGGCCCCCTACCTAAGAGTAGGGCAGGGCATCAGTATATATTAACCATCATGTGTGCTTCTACAAGGTTTCCAGAGGCAATACCTCTGAGGAATATTAAGGCTCGGACAGTCTTACAAGCATTACTTAAATTTTTCACATTGTTTGGGTTGCCAAAAGAGATCCAATCAGATCAAGGGTCTAATTTCATGTCAACTGTATTCCAACAGATGTTATATGAGTTAGGCATAGACCAAATTAAGTCTTCGGCTTATCATCCTGAAAGCCAAGGGGCTTTAGAAAGGTTTCACCAAACATTGAAGAATATGTTAAAGACATATTGTCATGGTAATGAGAGAGATTGGGATGAAGGCATTCCATTTGTAATGTTTGCTGCCAGGGAGTCTATACAAGAGTCACTTGGGTTCAGTCCATTTGAACTTGTCTTTGGACACACAGTTCGTGGACCATTGAAATTGTTGAAGGAGAAGTGGTTATCAGATCCAGGTGAAGACATACATCTACTTGATTATGTATCCCGCTTTAAAGATGGTCTTCATGGAGCATGTGAACTTGCTCAGGAAAATCTGAGACACTCTCAGAAGAAAATGAAAGCGTGGTATGATAAGACCACTGTGAAAAGAGAGTTTAAGCCTGGTGATAAGGTGCTAGTGTTTTTGCCTGTTTCTGGTCAGCCACTTCAAGCTCGCTTTCAAGGACCTTATGTCATTGAGAGAAAAGTCAGTGACACAGACTACGTCATTTTGACACCTGACAAGAGTAAATCTAAAAGAGTATGTCATATTAATATGATGAAGAGATATTATGAAAGAGAAGATTGTGACATTTCTAAGGATGAAAGTGTACATGATGTAAATAGTAACACTAATGATACAGGTGCTCAAGTGTGTATTATCAATGCTGATCATGAACTCAGTAATGATGAGATCAAGGCTAATAATGTTCCTGACATGTGTATTAAGTTACAAAATTCTGATGTGTTGAAAAATCTTGACCAGAAATTAAGTCATCTGGATCACAAAGAAAAGTCAGAAATGAAATCATTAATCTATGAATATGCATGCTTGTTCTCAGACGATCCTACTAGGACAAATTTGATTGAACATGATGTTGATGTGGGAGATGCTACACCAATCAAGCAGCATCCTTACCGAGTTAACCCTCGAAAACGACAACATCTCAGGGATGAGGTTCGGTACATGTTAGACCATGACATTATAGAACCTAGTAATAGTGAATGGTCTTCCCCTTGTATATTGGTCCCCAAGCCAGAAGGTGGGTACAGATTTTGTACTGATTACCGAAAGGTGAATACGGTCACAAGAACGGATTCCTATCCGATACCCCGTATCGATGATTGTATTGACAGGATTGGGAAAGCTACGTATGTATCAAAGTTTGACTTACTAAAGGGGTACTGGGGGATACCACTCACTGAGAGGGCTCGGAAAATCTCGGCATTCGTGACGCCAGATGGGTTATTTCAGTATAAGGTTATGCCGTTTGGTATGAAAAATTCACAAATGACCTTTAAACGCTTAGTAAATAACCTTACGTCAGATTTAGAAAATTGCGAAGTATATGTTGATGACCTTATTGTATACAGCAACTCATGGGATGAACATGTACAACATGTTAAGGCATTATTTGACAAGCTTGCCAAAGCTAATTTGACTGTCAATTTGGTCAAAAGTGAGATTGCTTGTGCCCATGTGGTGTACTTAGGGCATGTGGTTGGTCAGGGTAGAGTTAGACCAATTAAGGCCAAAGTTGAGGGCATTGACAAATTCCCTGCCCCAACTGATAAAAGGCAGCTCATGCGCTTCTTAGGCATGGCTGGTTACTACAGACGTTTTTGTCCGAATTTCTCTGACATTGCTGCGCCACTGACAAAATTATTAAAGAAAAATGAAAAGTTTGATTGGACAGATAATTGCCAAGCAGCATTTGAATCATTGAAAAAGGCACTAATGAGTTCACCAGTGTTGATTGCTCCAGATTTTGAAAAACAATTTAAGTTGGCAGTGGATGCCAGTGACAATGGCATAGGAGCAGTTTTGCTTCAAGCTGATGAGCATGGTGTTGATCACCCTGTTTGCTATTATTCTAAGAAATTTGACAAACACCAGAAAAATTATTCAACAATTGAAAAGGAGACATTAGCTTTAATACTTGGTCTTCAACACTTTGATGTTTATTTGGGAACTACTAGTTTCCCTATCACTGTATACACTGATCATAACCCTTTGACATTTTTATCTAAGATGAAGAACAAAAATCAAAGATTGATGAGGTGGAGTTTATTTCTGCAATCATATAATGTAGATATTAAGCACATTAAAGGGAAAGACAATGTTGTACCAGACTCTTTGTCAAGAATTTGATCTGATACAGTATGTTGAAAATCTCACTATAAGTTTTGAAATTTTGTGTTAACTATGGCACAATGTGTATTGATGATGTTACTGTATTCATGTATCATCACCTTGCAAAGCAAGTTGTATGTTATGATTATGCATTCCATTGAATATTGGACTACATAATATACATGCTGTAGTTATTACTGTAAAGTTATACATTGTAAATATTGTAACTTAAGTTTTGTCCGAGACGTCCAAAACTTTTCCAAGGGGGGGGGGAGTGTTACAAGACGACCCGTCAGGAACACCGGATTGAATCCATCGACGAGCGAATGGAAAGTTCCAGAGAATTCCAACTTCAACGCAGCCTTTCTAGAACTGTCTAGAAGTGAGAACTGTTTACATTATGTCCCAGTTATAGCAGCGACCTGGCAACACTTCTAAGAAACTGCAATTGTTTACAACTACTGTGTGTTCTAGAAGTTTCTATTAAGGAACGTTCTCGTAATTGCTAGACTGTGTACACTAGAAGTTTCTGTTAAATTCTGGAGAGTTCTCGATTAAAAGCCTAGCATATAAAAGGCAGTTCAACAATTGTTGTGAGAGAGACATCAACGAGACCAGACTATCATACTGCTGAGATATCATAAGCCAGCCACTGACACTGAACACTTCTGATAAATTGCCTTGCGCCGTTTCTACGCTGTGTATTGAGATTGTTATCATCCATCATCGCCTAGCCTTGTCGTTATTCGCTCGTGGAACCAGTTCCTATGCTACAGCACGCTGCAGGTCTACTACTGTACCATCGTCAACGTGCATGCACTACCAGCCCTTGGACCAGACCAGAAATATTAAGTAAAGGATTGTGAGTAAGTCTAATTAATTATTGTAAATTTAAGTAAGATAAGGTGATTGTAAATAATCATTAAGTTGTTGAATTTTAATCTCGTTCTTCTGTGATCTTTCGCTGTTATTGGTTTGACTTGCGACCACAAGCCGTAACAATATATATGTTCTCAGAAAGTATTCCACATGGCTCCTTATCGGGTCCGCAGGCAGTACCTTCTGTAACAATTTTTTCTATAACTTCAAAAAAAATTCGCGGCCTACGCGCGCATTCATCTTCAGCCTAGTTCTATCTAGCTGTAACGGCCGCCATTTCAAATATATTGGATTTATTTAACGTTGAAGGTTCTACAAATGTTGCAGCAGCGTAGCTACGGGGTGTCTGGGGGGTAGGCCCCCAGATATTCGTCAGCCCTCCCCCCAAAAATTTTTGTGTCCTAATAAAATGTGTAAGAATTAAGAAAAAATAAATGTTTGAATGAAAATATAGTTTGAAGTATTTCCTTCAAAAAATAAATACATAAACAAAATGTGAAAGAATTAAGAAAAGTAAGTGTGTGAAAAACACATTTTGCGCACGTATGAAATCATCTTATAACTTTAAAATGCCTGCATTCGCTAAATTAGGTATATAATCTGCACTGTCGTTTAGTTCGCATATAATTCACTTGGACGATGAAACGAACGTCCCGACGACAAATTCGGATGTGACATTGTCAGGTTTAGACCCTTTCTGCCTTTCGGATGGCTGGTTGATTTACTGAAAACATGGCAACCATACACTGAAGACCATTCTTACACGACCATTCCTATACGGTATCACACACAAAATATGCCGTACGGTAAGGTACTGCTTTCTAATAATTCTTCTATCCTTAATTAAATGTCGTGTCCCTCTCCTTGCCCATGACAAGTGCACTGTAGAACGATTGTTTTCGTCAAGTCCTCTTTTTAGTGGTTCGCACTGGCGTCACGGTCCGGACGGATTTGTAAATGCAAACAGGGTCCGGAATTCTTGTTTCCCACATGATCCCTACTTCTGCTTTGCGGGTTCAATAGTTTGAAAGATTTACTGGTGGAATTATAGGTCTGACCAAGTAATAAACCGATGACTTGAGTCCGTGAACAAATACAGCACCACTTTGCATCTAGACACTATGTCCTCCTTACTAGAAAATAAATACGGTAACCCTAGGTTAGAGACAAATGGTATGATCTAGGGGACATATAATTGAGCAGTGGATATGTAGCCTATGGATAGGGTGATGGAAAAATATAACAGAGATATACTAGAAGGAGAGTATGGGAGAATTGCAGGCAGAATAAATGAAAAGGGATGCATAATTCAGTATGATTCTTATATTATCTCAGCTCATATGATATCCACGGCCGTACACAGCGGGGACGGGCAATTACCCCCAGAAATTTTCAAAGTGCACCGTTTCCAACTTTGAGAATATACAGAGAAAACGCAGTAAAAATATAAGAAATAGCTGTGATCGTAATGGTAGAACTTAATTTCAAATAGGCAGATCAATATTTTCATGCCTATATCTGTACACATCACCAATCATTTACAGCTCTATTAGGATGTATTTCTAGCCTACTTTTCTAAAATTCTCGCGCTACGCGCGATTATGCATAGCTATGATGTTGATGTTGTTGCTCTAGGTAGCTTCAATCATCAATGGCTTAAAAACGTTTTTAAACTGTGCCACTTTAGTCATTAAAACGTTTTATAACCAATAACACTCCCCCTCCCTCCCTTAGACCCTCTCCCACAACGGAGTTCAATGGCTGAGGTCATGCTTCACATCATAGGCCTATCCACCACGCCCTCAAAAATGACTTTTGTCGCACTTAGTCACAACTACTTTTCGTTTTCCTTTTAAAGCTGAAATACCTCAGATATTGCACCATTTGCTATCGATACGTCCTCCTGGTATTACAAATTTTCACCAAGGGCATAGGCGTCCGAGGCGAGGGATCTGGGGGCTGCAGCCCTCCCAGAGCAGGGAAAATGCTAATTTCAGGGCACTGACACTTGTATTTTCAGGGCAAGATTGCAGTGCAGTGGGCAGTGCGGCGGGCAGTGGCGTTTGCCAGCAGGGCAAAATGCTTATTAGTTGCACAACGAAATAATATCTCCCGAAATAATCTTTCTTTATAGTCTGTGGTGAGCGGGGGGGGGGGGGGACTCATCCATACCCGTCCTGAGTGCTATCGTGGTAAAAGGGGAAAATCAGGGCAATCTGAAAAAATTTTCAGGGTAAACACCCTCTGCCCCTGTGAAATGTCTTCCCGTACGCCTATGGCCAAGGGGGAGGGAAACCCGTTCCCTTTAGTCCCCTCCCCCAGGCCACAGATCAGTAATGCCCACTTTTTGCCCCCTGGCAAAAAAGTGTATGTGCAGTCTTGTGTATTACCATTTTTCATGGATTGATTTTATCCCATTATTCGAATTTCAAGGCTGGGTACATGCAGCTTAAAACACGTGGGAAGTGCGTTTCCGGCCATCTGGAGGGATTGTAAAGCCAAAAATTTTCTTGCGCCTTGAGCCTTATGCTTTGAGTTCGGTATTTTTTCGGCAACCCATTGCATCTTTGGGGCACCATTTTGCATCTGGGCCCCTCCTCTTAGGCTCCTCAACAGGATAGGAGAGAAGCTTTAGACCAGATGTCCCCCCCCCCCCACTTCCAGAAACAAATCGACCCCCCTGCAGTGGGTTGCCTGGAGTTTCTTGCACACAGGAAGTGCCAGTGACCTGTAGGCGGTATTTTAACTTATTTTCCTTCGTGCCTCTAGACGACATGGTTATATGTACAGCAAGGGAGGGTATCAACGAAACGCAATGTTTTCATGAAAATGACAAACATACAAAACATGAAACATTAAGATGGCCTAAGTGTAGATTGTAAGGTCTGAGAAGGGTCAATTTTTCTTGGCTCACGCCGCGCCAACCGATGGTCGCGCTCCGCTTAGATAACGAGACAACCAAAAATCCCATGCATGCGATCAAGCCTACCAGTTGAATTCTGAGGCCCCAATACCAAAATACTTGCAGAAGATTTCAAAAAGAGAAACCAAATTTTCTTTATTGAGCAGACGCGAGCAACTTTCAGTGAGTTACTGTGAGTGCCTAGAGAGAGCATAACAAATGACTCAATGCTCCGAACTCCTGACGCCCAAGATCGTTATCGGGCTGTAAAGCATGCATCTCTCACAAGAAGGAAGACAAATTTCTGACAGGACATTTATCATAAAATTTCTGACACAGCCTGGGAATTTCAATGAAAGCTTGTTTTTATACGGATCAAAGAGCCTAGGAAAGGCGTGGAAAATGCCATTTCCTGCAATCTGGGGGTCTTCTGGACCAAAAATTTTCTCTGTACGCTTCGCCCAACTCATGGTGGCGCTCCGCTTAGATAGTAACTATATCGCAACCCCCCCCCCCCTTTAGTCAAAACCTGCATCCGCCCATGCACCAGCGAGGTTTAAGGCCCTTTTAAAACCAGCCTTGCGTGGTAAGTCAGTGTGGATTTTGCCGTCCAGAGAGATTAATCACTTGGTACAAAATACGTCATCTGCACGACCTTTATAGAGATTCTTCATGTGACGTCATAATGGGCTCGATTTTACCTGTACCGCCATTTTGGACGTCAAACTTAGTGCACGAGCAAGACCTACACTGTGTAGGCTACACACAGTATCAGACAAAGCGTGAAGTGTTTTGTTCCTATTTTTCAGAGAATATTTTCTATTAAGGATCGATTGTACTTAGTGTACGTGTAGCCCTTCGCGTGGGCTTCATGTGTTTGGTTTAAAAACTTCAAAACGATCACAATGACAAACTATATCTTTGGGCGATCACAGGAAATGAAGTGAGCACTAGGCAATTTAGTGTGTGGACTCCCGAGTTCGATATTTTCTGCAGAATTCCAGAAACCCATCTAGCTCTACGTTGTACATTTGTTGGAAATAGATAATAAAACTGTTGGCCCTGTAATTTTCCTTGACGATTACGCAACAAACTTTCGCTATCATCAAGAAAACATTCTTTACAAAGAATATTCTGAACATTTTAACCTTTGACCGTTGCATTTTAGCATTTGTACAGAGACGTACATGTTGCGAGCGGTAAGTTTGACGTCCATAGTGGTTGACGCTGCTGTTGTCACATGTATTTGTGACGTCAGTGAAGAACCTCTATACCTACACTGTTGCGGAGATTGAATCCTCATGGAGACGCAAATATCGGAGTGGAAGTATGGATTTGACATACTCGCTTTTCATTCGGTGATGTGCGTAAAATAGTAGGTACTATGCACAGGAAATTTCATTCCTAAAACAGCGTGGCTGCGTGGGCGTTGTGTACGCGCAGGAATACCGTTCTCTGTGTTTTATCCGGAATCTTGACTTGACACTTCTGCGCGCTCGGGAAACAAACGCGCTAGTTGATTTCCGGGTGTGAGCGCGTAAGATATTAAAGGCTCATTTAAAAGTGCGTTACCTGAAGATTCAATAAAAACTGACCAATAAATAAGCCCATGAACTGAGCTTCAAACGTGCCATTGTGCCTACATTTTCAAGTGCATTTAATGCGAAATGCCGCAAGGAAGAAATAAAGTTCAAGTGAAATCTATTGAGGAGTGATACTTTTCGAAATAACAAGAATTTATACTTTTGTAAGACATCCATTTGCCTGTTTGTTTTCAAAACGACTGAACAGTGATCAGCACTTCCGTCCCGATATTTTGGCTCCATGGCGAGTCAACGCGCCATATTAAGTTTGGAATCTATGTTCATATAATTTCTTTGTATCTCTTCATTCAGCGCACACCCTATTTACAATTAGCGCTATCATAACTTGTCTGTAGGCCAATGGAATTTTAGATTCGTATTCTTGGGGTTCGATTTACTCGTAATACAAACACAAAGGTAATAATAAGTACCGGTACTTTCGTTTTTGTCACACATTAGTGTTAAGTACTACATTTGCGTCAGATACTGTGATGTGTAGCCTTTTCATTAAGTTGCTAAGGCAACCCATGTACTAGACACGGTGCAATGATGTGCATGCGAGCAAACGCGTGATTGCTCGAATTAACGCATTAGAGGCCGAAGACGCGTTAAAGGCACGCTACAGGTGTAGGGCGCGTTACCATGCCCACATTGCTTAGCGTTACATTATTTCCGAAGGTGACCTACATAACGTGACCTCCAAGTCGGCTTCAATTTCGTAGTATATTCCACACTTAGAGCAGGATATATTATACAAATAATGAATGTTTATGATGAATGAAATTATTCATACTATCGCACGAATGAAAAACATTCATTATTTGTTTTATATAACACCTTATAATTTTGCTAGTAGTTGGTTAAATTTGTGTTTTGGCGGTCACTATGGATTCGTGTTTGTCAGTGAAGTAGCTCCATGGTTTGTCGTTTTCTAACTGCGCGTTTATGCAGGCCTGCCTGATATAGAGGGATTCTTTGTGACGTCAAGCGCGTTGGACTCTCAGGCACTGAAGGGCAAAACGCACATACACAGTAAGCGTATTTACAGCACACGCGCACGGCATTACCAGATATACTCCTGTGACACAATGGACGCTTGTCCCACTGAGCTATATAACTGGAGGACGCAAGTCAATGCGGAATACGCGACGAAACTGAAGCCGACCTGGAGGGTCACGTGATGTAGGATAGCTTACTCAAGTCGATTCCATTGCCCTAAAAACGCGCAGCTACACGTGAAAATAAGGTAACGCAGAATCATTGATGTGCACGCTAAAGCAATCCTTTGTTACTCATTACGTCGCCAGTGCTTTTGTTGTAATTACTTAGTAGGACATCTGTACACTATGATTCATGATTGTGTGATCAAAAAATTGTTTTTTTTTTTTTTTTACAAACTTTCCTTGTGTTTAGGAGTGGTCCTGCGTGTGACCGCATTTCGTATGGTGCGTCGGGACGCGATAACTGCGTAACATTCGCGATAGCACCGTCACTGAACAGTACACAGAGTAGGCGCGCTTGTTACTGACTGTCCATAGCTGTGCACAGATAATCTATACAACGTGTCGGACGCTTCCTCTTGACAAAAAGGCGCACGAAGGGAAAGTAACACGCGCGCACATGAACGCGTGCATTTTGGCCAATGATGTGCCTCAAAGCTTCCTACACGGTGAGCGTTTGGTGCTCTGTAAGTTATACGGCTATTGTGATGTATGCCTTTTCAGGAAGTTGCCAAGGCAACTTTACCTCCGCGCAATGGCGTGCATGCAAAAGCGTGGTAGCCGGCAAATTAGGTCCAAGAGGCCGAAGAGACGCTAAGGCCTACTACGGCGCGTTAGCATGTACATCATTGCCTAAGCGTTTTCACTTCTAGGTACGCGTTTCTACGGCATTGGCGACTTGAGTAAGCTAACCTACATCACGTGACCCTCCATGATGGCTTCAAAACCTTATTGTGGAATGATCCTTCCTAGCATATAGTTCAGTGGCTTGTCCTTCAAAACCAAAGAGACGCGCGATCATTTGACGTCGGTGAAACAATGTACAATCCCCAGTACTGCAGTGATTTATTGAGACGCGGCAAAGATTGCACGTAACGCGCTCAATGCATCGCTGACTCATTGCCGTGGGTTAGTATACAAATAACGAATGTTTATGAGTGCGATAGTATGAATAATTTCATGAGTTGAAAGATTGAACGTTCTATTCAACGAGGCGAAGCCGAGTTGAATAGAATGTTAAAGCTTTTAACGAATGAAATTATTCATACTATCGCACGAATGAAAAACATTCATTATTTGTTTTATATAACACCTTATAATTTTGCTAGTAGTTGGTTAAATTTGTGTTTTGGCGGTCACTATGGATTCGTGTTTGTCCGTGTAGTAGCTCCAAGGTTTATCGTTTTCTAACTGCGCGTTTATATAGGCCTGCCTCATAAAGAGGGATTCTTTGTGACGTCAAGCGCGTTGGATTCTCAGGCACTGAAGGGCAAAACACACATACGCAGTAAGCGTATTTACAGCACACGCGCACGGCATTGCCATAGATACTTCTGTGACACAATGGACGCTTGTCCTTCAAAACCAAAAAGACGCGCAATCACTTGACGTCGGTGAACCAATGTACGATCCTCAGTGCTGCAGTGATTTATTGAGACGCGATACAGCCTGTACGTAGCGCACTCAATGCATCGCTGACTCATTGCCGTGGGTTAGCAGGGGCGGATTTAGGGGGGGGGCCCAGGGGGCCCGGGCCCCCCCTTCCAAAAAATTTTGAAGATTTTTTCAACTTCATAAAACAAAGGACAAGGCCCATTTACAATTAAATAGGCATACAGTATGAGATGTGTCAGAGTGAAACTCAAATTTGTCCATTATTTTCTACCTCAGAAAATAAGTGTTATTTCAATAACTCTGCTACTGACTTTCAGCTGGTAACATTTTGGCTTGTATTGGCCTCAGCAACTTTCTCTGGGTATAGCAAGGAGTTACTCATGAGCGCTGTATTAATGGATTGCTAACTTCAGTCTATTACCGGCCAGGCCCACAGCATTTGGAGCACTGCTTCTAATTTCAAGGGAATTTCAGAATTCTTTAATATTTAGAAAACTATTTTCGACAACATCAGGCTTTTAACTATAACTTGCTGCAATATTACCCTGTAATGTCTCATTTAAGCATTGTAATTTATTTTAATGGAATGTACAGTACTGTGAATTTAGTGTACAATTAAAAATTCACTAAATTATGAACATTTTCCAGCGATATATGATCAGTTGAAAAATATACTAAAGGCATCACCATTTTGCATCTAAGCAATCTTAAATTAACAAAAATTTCTCAAAGGGGAGGGGATATCCCTCCCCTTAGATCCCTTTCCCCAGAAAAGCATCTTTCACCCACCAAAAATTAAAATTCATTGAATTATGAATGCTTTCCAGCCATATATGATCAGTTCAAAAAATATACCACAGACATTACCATTTTGCATCTGAGCAACCTTAAATTAACAAAAATTTCTCAAAGGGGAGGGGACTCCCCTCCCCTTAGATCCCTCTCCCCAGAAAAGCATCTTTGACCCAACCAAAAATTAAAATCCACTGAATTATGAACGCTTCCCAGCCATATATGATCAGTTCAAAAAATACACCACAGACATTACCATTTTGCATCTGAGCAACCTTAAATTAACAAAAATTTCTCAAAGGGGAGGGGAACCCCCTCCCCCCAGGACGCCGATTACTCATCACATGCTTTGCCACCTATCAAATACCCCGCACTGCCCCCCGAACATCCCCCTCCTTAGACCTCTTCCCGGGACTTTTATACAAACCACTATGACCTGGGCCCCCCCTTTTGCCAAATCCTGGATCCGCCACTGGTTAGTATATATTATATAACACCTTATTTACTTCTCTACATTTGATTGGAGGATTGGTGGCCAAATGCAATGGGTGATTCGGCACTATCATCACGGTCGTGTGTTATCCATCGTGCAATAGTGTAGTATAACACACGGTCGTGCAATAGTCAGTATAACACGCGGCTGTGACGTCACAATCACCGCGGTACGTACAAACTATGCCGCAACTCAATAATCAACTCAGCTTTGGGGATCACACATTGCATATCGTACCTACTAGGCACATAGACGCTTAACTAGCAAACGACAAACCATGGAGCACGAACAAACGCCAAAACACAACTCTAACCAACGACTAGATAAAGGTAACGTTAGATAGTTATAAGGTGTTATATAAAACAAATAATGAATGTTTTTCATTCGTGCGATAGTATGAATAATTTCATTCGTTGAAAGATTTAACGTTCTATTCAACTCGGCTTCGCCTCGTTGAATAGAACGTTCAATCTTTCAACTCATGAAATAATTCATCCTATCGCACTCATAAACATTCATTATTTGTATACTAACCAACGACCGTGGGTTAGTATATACTAACCAACGGTCGAGCCCCGCAATCTTGATGATAGTGCCGAATCACGTATGGCATGTGACCACCAATCTTCCAATCAGATGTAGAGAAATTAATAAGGTGTTATATAATATATATTATATAGGTGTTATATAATATATATATTATATAACACCTTATTAATTTCTCTACATCTGATTGGAAGATTGGTGGTCACATGCCATGCGTGATTCGGCACTATCATCAAGATTGCGGTGCTCGACCGTTGGTTAGTATATACTAACCCACGGTCGTTGGTTAGTAAAGGGTTAATCAACGCTGGACCGTGCATTAACTAGAGGATAATGCACGATCGGGGGTTAATGCAAGCGATGCGCGAGGGCGCAGCCCGAGTGCATGTAGCGATAGCATTAACCCCCGGAGTGCATTATCCTCTACTTAATGCACGGTCCAGCGTTGATTAACCTTGTTCGTTCATACACAAGAATTTGATGAAAAAATAGTCAAAAGAAAAAACAATTTGTGTTTGCAGATAACCACATTTTTATTGAAATCAAAACCCCGAGGAAAGATGAGACCTATTCACAACCTTTCAAAACAATAGGCCTATTCGTGCGCAGTTAATAAAGTAGCCTACTATTAAACAAAATGAATTCAATGAAATATTCATAAGTCATGAAATATAACAACGATGTGACTAAATTTGAGAAATGGTTTTCTTCTAGACTTCAACAGCCGAAAAGGACAAAAAATTAACAGTTGGTAAAGTAACTAGAGGTATTATGACTCCATGGTAACCCCTTAGCCACGAAATCTTGCATTTGTATCATGTACATTTGCACTGCACACAGAGCATATTGTACGTTGTGTACGCTGTGGGTGCACATGCTGTGTAAATAAACACATGCACGTACGACGTATAGGCTATACTGCAGTACGTAGTGACATATCCACCAGTATGCTTTAAGTAGCGCGGTCTTTTTAAAATTGCTCGTCATTTGTTCAAACCCTAACGGACTTGTTCAGGTATTCTTGAGCTTTTAAGTTACTTCAAATGATGGAATTTGCCTAGGATTCAGCTACTGATTTTGGGAGATAAACAGTCACAGCATTTCAAACGTACATTTGGAGAAAAGTTTGGACATGTTAGAGATCTCAGCCCTAACAGTGGTAACTCGTTAGTAACGCTGATTTCGTTCGAGGATTCAGTGCTCGACAAGGAACTTTTGTGTAAGTTGTAACGTTACTTAGGCTTGGGCCTAGGTTATTTGACTTTGAATTATAACCGTTTATGGATCCTTTGCCTCTATAGGGTTTCACGTAAGATTTGGGAACAAAAGTGTTTCTTAGAAATGGAAGCGTTTTCTTAGGCCTTTTGTGACTAGTGAGTAGTGTCACACCATAGGCCTAACGTTGGATATATCATATCATGCTCAGCTAGGCCTATGTGTGTCAAGCCAGCTAGCCATATCTAAAGCTAGGTGATCTTATAAATACAGTGTATATAGTACGGTATTGTATTCATCCGCCGGTGATTTTATTCTTAATTTACCGTGGGTTATCCTAGGATAATGCACGGTCACCTGACCTTAATGAACCAATAGAAGTTGAGGATTTTAACTAAGTATGAATGAATATATACTAACCCACGGCAATGAGTCAGCGATGCATTGAGCGCGCTACGTACAGGCTGTATCGCGTCTCAATAAATCACTGCAGCACTGGGGATCGTACATTGTTTCACCGACGTCAAGTGATCGCGCGTCTCTTTGGTTTTGAAGGACAAGCGTCCGTTGTGCAGTTGTGTCACAAAAGTATCTATGGTAATGCCGTGCGCGTGTGCTATAAATACGCTTACTGCGTATGTGTGTTATGCCGTCTTCAGTGCCTGAGAATCCAACGCGCTTGACGTCACCAAGAATCCCTCTATATCAGGCAGGCCTGCATAAACGCGCAGTTAGAAAACGACAAACCATGGAGCTACTTCACGGACAAACTCGAATCCATAGTGACCGCCAAAACACAAATTTAACCAACAACTAGCAAAATTATAAGGTGTTATATAAAACAAATAATGAATGTTTTTCATTCGTGCGATAGTATGAATAATTTCATGAGTTGAAAGATTGAACGTTCTATTCAACTCGGCTTCGCCTCGTTGAATAGAACGTTGTATACTAACCAACAACCGTGGGTTAGTATATACTAACCAACGGTCGAGAACCGCAATCTTGATGATAGTGCCGAATCACGCATGGCATGTGACCACCAATCTTCCAATCAGATGTAGGGAAATTAATAAGGTGTTATATAAATTGCTGTATGATTTCACATTGTGTGCATCCTCCAGTTATACGGCTCAGTACAGTGCGTGTGCTAGCGATGGGATAAGCAATTCCGTGGATTGCCCCCTTGTTTGAATTTTACAATTTCTTCCATACAAGGACCGGGTTATTCTAGGTTGAACAATTCTCTGTTAAACAATGCTGATTATGTGTTAATGATAAAGGATCCTATTCGTACTGAATTAATTCAGTGTAATCTTTTCGACCTTTCGTCTCGCTGGGAATTCTTGAAATTTAAAATTCGTGAGTTGAAGAGGCTTATTGGGTTAAAAACTATTATTTTGTTACGAGTTTGAAGGAAATCGTTGCATAACATTGTTTCTAATTAGCCTCATTACTCATGTATCACTGCCTATATAGTTATCAAAAATGTGAGAAATTGTAGCTTTTGTGGACAGGGGTTGCATATGATTGATACCAAATGGTAAAATGTGTTTGGTCACGAATTTGTAATAAATGATTTTAATCATTAGTTACCCTATCATTGCCATTTCAGTTGTGTGTCAGATCAGGGAGTTGTCAGGGACAACTCACTTACAACTCCCTGGTCAGATGTACAGAATCTCTTAGTTTGACCATTTACCATCAAGATGTGAGTAAATTTCAACAGGTGTGAAAATGAATTTAGTGAAGCAACTCAATAAGCCCCTTTAAGTAGTTACTCAAAAAAAGAAAGATAGGAAAAGAAGATGTAAAGAAAAAGAGCTAATTGACAGGACAGCCGATCTTGAGCAGCGGCTATATATTGAGGAGTCTCCCTATTTGCGGTCTCAGTTTAATTAAAGCTGCTCAAAACGACCTTTTATTTTACTATAAGTTGGAAGGAACCATAATTAGATCTGGTGCTCGGTGGGTAGAGGACGGAGAAAAGAATACTAAACATTTCCTCAATTTAGAAAAAGGAACAAATCGTTGAATTCTATTTGCAACCTTAAGCAGCTTTCTGATGGGAAGCTCATTTCTGATAATGATAGCATCCTATCTGAAATAAGAAACTTCTACGAGAATTTGTATAGCTCTGAGCAGAGAGTTGTTATTTGGAAGGAGATACAACGGAAAGTTTTAATTTATGCTAATACCCTAAGACCCACTTTATCCCGAGAAGATTATAGATGATAAGCTATGCATTCGGCTTAAGGGAATTTTTCGTTTTATTCGTTGGCTTCAATTTGATATCAATACGCTAGCAACATCATTCACGTCTAGTAATCCTGTCACAATTGACCTTCTTAGAACAATGCTTTGATGCTTAGGTTGAAATCGCCACCAATTAAGGAGCAGGTGCTTCCAAATTAGAAACGACTGTTTCATTGAAATAAGCCAATGGGGTTTGCCCTTCCTATAGAACGAACCTCATGCAAATGAGCTGCAGGGGTAGAAGTCTAATTTTTGTCACAACAGTCTCGAAAGTTTCCCGAAGTTCCCGGAAATCACATTTATACATAAAACCTCACTGGTATACTCTCATCCGCGTCAAAGCAGGGAGTTGTTATTTGGAAGGATATACATTCGCTTTGAAGGTTGAAGGCGAGGTTTGACACCGCCAAGGTCACACAGTAATCTATCTCTTGTATCTGTCTTGGCATTTCTATTGGGCTTACACTGGATTAGGTAGTTCATACAACAGACATTTGTCTTCTATTGCATCTGCTGTAAGACTGTGGGTTTTTCGCGACTGAGTCGCTAGCAGATTAAAAAATGTTGCATGTTTGGACGCTCTTTGACGCGGACGAGAATACACCAGTGAAGTTTTATGTATAAATGTGAACATGATTCTATACCTGGTATTTCCGGACTGACTTCGGGAAACTTTCGAGACTTTTGTGACAAAAATTAGACTTCTACCCCTGCAGCTCATTTGCATGAGGTTCGTTCTATAGGAAGGGCAAACCTCATTGGTTTATTTCAATTAAACAGTCGTTTCTAATTTGGAAGCACCTGCCCCTTAATTGGTGGCGGTTTCAATCTAAGCATCAAAACATTCTTCTGAGAAGGTCAATTGTGACAGGATTACTAGACGTGAATGATGTTGCTAGCGCATTGATATCAAATTGAAGCCAACGAATCAAGGAAAAAAATTTCCTTTCGCCGTATGCATAGCTTATCATTGATAATCTTCTCAAGATGAAGTGGGTCTTATGGTATTAGCATAAATTAAAGCTTTCCGTTGTATCTCCTTCCAAATAACAACTCCCTGGTTAAAGAGCGTCCAAACATACAATATTTTGTAATTTCCTAGCAACTGGTAATGCTGTGACAGTAGCTAAAAACCCAGTCTTACAGCAGATGTATCAGACGACAGATGCCTATTGTATGAACTACCTAATCCAGTGTAAGCTCTATAGAAATGCCAAGAAAGATACAAGAGACAGATTACTGTGTGACCTTTGCGGCGTCAAACCTCGCTTCAAAGCGATGTATCTCCTTCCAAATAACAACTCCCTGTTCTGAGGGTTGTAACCCAGACCCTTTCTTTGATTCGTTTATTGATCACCATGGTATTAATTCATACCTGTCCATCTGTAAAGGTGAACTTTCTTGCAATGAATGTTTTTAAGCTCTGATGTGTATGAAAAATGATAAAGTCCCGGGTTACGACGGGCTTTCGATCAATGTTTACAAGACCTTTTGGGATGCAATCGGACAACTAGTTGTAGATTCTTTAAATTACTTGGGTATCGAAATGGGTGCTGATCAAATGAGCAAACTAGGGGGCTGGTAACCTTAATCTTAAAACCAAACAAGGATCCATCTACCATACGGAATTACCGGCCTATTATACTTTAAACACTGATTACAAGATAGGAGCAAAAGCGCTCGCTCTAAGATTGCAATCAGTCATTCAAGATCTCATTGGTTTTCAGCAAACCGGGTCTCTAAAAGATAGGAGAAAATATCCGCTTTATATTAGATTTAATTGAGTATGCTCGTGTTCACAATGTTCCGGGTTTCCTTTTCTTAGTTGATTTCGAAAAGGCTTTCGATAAGTTGGAATGAAATTTTATCCATCGTACATTAAGTTTTTTCAAGTTTGAAAGTAGCTTTAAAAATTGGATAAATGTTCTGTATAAAAACAACAGCAGCTGTATATGTAACAACGGGTTCTCAACTGGTTTTTTCTTCTTCACAGAGGAGTGAGACAAGGCTCTCCTCTCAGTCCTTATGTTTATTTTGGCTGCTGAAGTTTTAACACTGGGAGTTCACCATACCATGCCATTAAGGGTATCACCATTAGTGACAGTGAATTTAAAATTATGCAGTATGTAGACGACACCACCCTTTTTCTTGATGGCAGTAGAGACTCCTTAGTAGAGGCCCTCAAATCATTTAACCAATAAAGAAAGCATCGGGGTTGTCCTTGAACTTAGAAAAGTCTAAATTTTTCCCCATTAGGTCCCTTCTTCAATAGTATTCCAGCCTTTGCTAACACCTTAGATATTAAAATCACGAAGGGACCAGTTAATTTATTAGGCATTTCCTCTACAGGCAAAGGCAACGATCTGTTGCGTCATGATTACGTGCCAAAACTATCCAGGCTCAAAGACTCTCTCCTGGTCTGGTCATCGAGGGACTTGACCCCAATTGGACGTAACCTGATTGTTAAGACCTTTGCACTCTCACAATAAGTATTTATTTTCCAGGTCTTACCAAACCCACAGAAGGATTTCATAAAACAATTAGAAAAAATAATGTTTGATTTTATTTGGTCTGGAAATCCAGATAAAGTTAAGCAATCTGTTATGGTAAATCCTTTTAGCGAGGGTGGTTTAAAAGTAACTCATATTTCTAGCTTTATTAGCGGTTTAAATTAAAGTGGGCATGACACGGCCAAAATAACTTTTGTATATTGCAAGATTGGGTACAGTAATGTAAAAGTATCATCTCACACACAATTAAAACCGGCGCAGTTCGGCATAAATAGAATTTGAAGAAAAACGTCCAGAAATCCAATTTCGAAAAATGCCGCAACAGGTCACCTGACTTTTATGACGCAATTGGCGGCACCCCGCACTGCGCTATGTAAGGATGCGTATCTAGATGTGAAAATAATGCAACGCTTTGGGAAAGCTTCATATCTTAGAAACTTCATGAAAAGGATTACATCACAATACCCGCCCAAAATACAGAGCGCAAAGCGCGGAACATGTTGGGGGCTTCGAAGCATATCAATTGGCCAATAATGTTTCGCGTGCATATGCGTTCCGTGTTTTAGCTTCCCTGCATATAATAAACAGCTTTGTTTTTTGTGCAAAAAGAACGCGGGTCCGGGCGCGGATGTACAAGAACAGCTTAATGAACATGTAATGGACAGTCCATAAACAAGCGGCGCCTTTGACTCAGTGGAGCTGTTCCAGTAACGTTGCTATTCACCGCGCAATGACGCATTAGTTCACCGATGTGGTCAACCTGGTCCACGCGCGCTGCTGTATAGTATCCTAAGCACAGGTGTTTGGCAAATTGAATGTACCTGCTAACACGCGTTTGAGGCATGCACATGATTCGATGTGTAATAAAACCCCGGATGTGTGAGCTGCCCTGGTACAGTGTTACTAGAACGTGGCCCATGAACTATAATGCCTAGGAAGGATCATTCCACAATAATGTTTTGAAGCCAATCCATGGAGGGTCGCACGTGATGTAGCGTTAGCTTACTCAAGTCGCCACCGCCATAGAAAACGCGTACCTAGAAGTGAAAACGCTTAGGCCCCCCTCAATGATGTACATGCTAACGCGCCGTAGTCCGGCCTTACGTCTCTCTTCAGCCTCTTGGACGCTAATTTTTTGGCCGGCTAACCACGCGTTAGCATGCACACCATTGGCGCCGAGGTAAAGGTTGTCTTCTTAGCAACTTCCTGAAAAGGCATACATCACAATTAGCCGTATAACATTACAGAGCACCAAACGCTTACCGTTGTAGGAAAGCTTTGAGGACACATCATTGAAATTATGACACCGACAGTTTTGAAAGAAAAGTCGCGATGCCTGATACCTCCATACCTCGCTGAAAGTAAGTGCCATAGAGAATCTAGTTTCCCAGGTTGAAGTACATCTTAAGTTGCATGGAAGTAACGCCAAGGGATTATTACCATTCGTGCATATAATTATGAAATGAAATAACAGCTATTCGTGCCTGTGTTCCATTCTTATGAACAGTCCCGAAACTCAACGTTGGCGTGTTGTCGAGGACTGTCAACAAGATTTCTACTTTGCTTGTCAGCACATCGAGGAGAAAAATGAGTGGACTGTGAGTGATGTGGCGGGACCATACGAAGTAACCAATGGATACTGCCCATACATGTATAAATTCAGTCTACCAACCAATGGTTACATGAAACAAAAAGTGAGTAGTTTTTCTCTTCTTTGAAGAGTTTCTTGTTTTGAAGTTGTCTACTGGGTATAAACCTGGAAATAGTTTTATTTTAAAATTAATATCTTTTTTGAATAAAACTGGGCAATGACAATGTTGCACGATGTTCATTCCTAAAGACGACTGATATGCTTCTCCCGTAGATATTATATTTGTAAGACTGGTAACCATGGTAACTAGTAAAGGTAATGAGCATCAATGACCAACGCGGTACTTCAGTAAAAACGTAATGTCATAGACCTTATGTATATGACGTCACAGAACACAAAGTGCTCCCTCGTTTGGATGAAAGCGCGTATAATTGCAAGTTACACCAACAAATGCAGACAGCTGATTTGTGAACCAATAGACCTTATGCATATGATGTCACAAAGGAGAAAGTGCTCCCTCTTTATACACTCGTAAGTCTACTACACGTCGAAATCCACGCAGTTCGTGCACGTGTGCTGCATTGTTTTCACCCAAAATGACGTCAGTGTGATGTCAATGCATACGGTCTATTTTACTACTAAGCACAGACCTTATGTACTGACATCACACTGACGTCATTTTGGGTGAAAACAATGAAGCACACGTGCACCAACAGCGTGGATTTCGCTGCACGTGTAGTAGACTTACGCGGGTATACGTTTAATTGACAAATCAGTTGTCTGCATTTATTGGTGTAACTTGCAATGATATGCGCTTTTCCGCCATTTTCCCCCAAAAGAGGGAGCACTTTCTCCATTGTGACATCATATGCATAAGGTCTATTGTTTTGCCTTCAAAATGAGGTCGCGTGACGTCAGTGTATAAGGTCATGTTTCACCGACTTCACGTGACTGCTCGTGTCTTTGGTTGTTAGACAGTTTGCTGGTCAAGTGTCCATTGTGTCACAGTAGAATCTATGGTTACGCCGTGCGCGTGTGCTGTAAATATGCTTACTGCTCGAGTGCTGTGCCCGGCACGCGAGTTTTTTTTTTTTTTGCTTTTTCGTAGGATGAAAATGGAAGAATCATGCCAATGGACGAATCAGCTTCTTGGAAATTGGCCACACCCCTAATTTCAAAATAACAGCTTTTCGACTAATTTTTTGTAATTCTGACGCCGGATTGTGAAAGAACAGGTCAAATATCCCTTGTCCACGTAACCCTAACCTTAATTCTAATCCCAACCATGATTTTGAAACAAATTCAAAAATTTTTGAAAAACTGATTTTTCCATTTTCATCGTACGAAAAAAAAAAAAAAAAAAAAATAGCGCCCGGCACGCGCAATTTTTTTTCCCACGAGGTTATGGGCAAATCACGCCAATGGACCAATCAGCGTCTTGGAAATAGGCCACACCCCTAATTCCCAAATGACAGCTTTTGAACCATTTTTTTGTAATTCTGACGCCAGATTATGAAAGAACAGGCCAAATAACCCCAGTCCACGTAACCCTAACCTAACAAATAACCCCAACCATGATTTAGAAACAAATTTGAAAAAAATTTCAAAATCAGATTTACCCATAACCTCGTGGGAAAAAAAATTAGGCGCCCGGCACTGCAATCCCAATCGCGTAACGTCACATGAAATACCTCTATACAGGACTAGAACTTTGTTTGTGCAGGTGTTATTTTCAATTACTGTATGGACAGATCTTTTTGAAAATTGCTTATGTGTGTAAGACTTAATGACAAAGCTTTGAATACTGTAATAGCGAAATGAATAATACTTTCTAAGTACTTTGTTAAGTTTATTTTGAATATTCAAAAATTATGAAATGTGATGAGCGTTTAATTTGGAAAAGTTCACATTAAGTGTCTAAAGGAAACTTCAAAATACCTTTATTCTTAAACTTCAAAAAAAGAAAGAAAGAAAGAAAAAAATGCGTGTGTGTATTCTCTTTTGGTGGAGAGGTTGCATTGACTATGTTATCCACGGATTGGAGTTCCGCATCTGAAAGAATATTGATGGTCTTTTTGGAGATAACATCAGTTTAACAATGCACTTAATTTTAATACTTTTCTAACAATTGTCGGGATACAGTTCTCAGCACCCCATCCCTATACACCCATGTTAGTATAGTCCATTGAGCGTAAATGATCATTATAGTCAGGCTCGTAGCCAGGCAAATGGGGGGAGGGGAGATAGCTTTCAGGGAGGATATAAAATAAAATGCAAAAAGGCAATGGTAAAATTTGATTTTCTAGGGGAAAATTTTTCCAGGGTGTTTGTCTCCCCCTTGACTACCGTCTTGATTATAGTTATGGTCAACCATTAGAACCGAATGTCACGCATGCGTTTTCAAAAGACCTTGGTGAGTTCACTACATGGCTTGTTGAAAATATGTTTTACATATGACTTTACTTGTACAGGAACTCTCATTTAAATAGCCACAAACCATAAATAACACTTTGTACAAATTAATATCACAATTTAATGATTACCTTCAACAGCTGTTGTCGTTTTCTCCCATGAGGATTGTGCAATTTCTCATATCTTTTCTATCGTGGATGCAGATAATCCTAAAACCAGCGCCATCTATTACTGTAATCACGGATAGTTATTTGGAGCAAATCCTAACGGGACCGGGACCAAGGCTCAGAAAGTGGGTGGCAAATAGCAGGGGTGGAACCAGTATTTCCCCGACAGAGGGGCAAGCTCCCTGACGGGGCCCAGCAACCCGAAGGCCTGACAAGGGAGACGTGTGGAAATGGGGAATCTGTATCTCAAGGGGAAATCCCTCACATCCTTCCCCTTGGCGCCACTATACTGAGAATAAGGCATATATATATATATATATATATATATATATATATATATATATATATATATATATATATATATATATATATATATATATATATATATATATATATATATTAAATGGCCATATAATGTTTTAAATAGATTCAGGCTTCTTACACATGTCACGTTATCAGATACTAGTAAGATTCTACATAACCAAATACCGTTTCTTTTCTCAGCTACTAGAAGCAGCTGAAGGGAAACCCGTCTGGATAAACTACGGACCATGGCTGCCTGGATATGTCGAACCTGAGCCTAACTTCTCTCCCACCACTGAGTCTAAAGCTGTCAAGCTCGGCATTTCCTTTTTCATGTTATTTATAGTTTGTTTAGTGCAACTTTGCACGAGTCACTTGTGAATCATCAGATTTTTCATTTCAACATGTTATTGCCAAGATATGGGTGGGGGGGGGGCTTGACTGATGAAGGAATGGAGAAGGCGAGGTCATGATTAAAGAATATGAGACGAAACATTAGGTATTGCAGCACTCCGAGTCTTAAACAAGTGCAGTTCATTTTTTTTTTCGTATTTCGGTCAGTGGGGTGTAGTACGCACAATTGACTCGTGTACAACCTTAACTATGGGGCTCTAATATTGACATTACGCAAAAAATACTGAAAACAAAATTTGACCCCATATCTTCGCTCTCGGGGAACCCCCTACCCCCTTCACTACGCCATTGACATTGATCCTTGAATGATCCTTGGGCTAGTCAATTGTGCAGATCTTTTCATTTTGCTTTGAGCTGCAGTAAGTGTTTCTGTATTACAGACAATTGATGATGATGTAACATACTTTTGATAGACCGGCATACTTACATAATTATGATACAGGTAAAACTCTAGCAAGTCAGTTGATAGAGGCAGGTAGGTGCCTTAAATCACCTTTCTGAGAGAGTTACATGGTTCATTTAAAAAAAGTTCTTATATCATCATATTCAGATGATTGATCACTTTTATTACAAACTAACCAGGCAACTGTTTGTTAGGTACCCTAGTATGACCACCTCTAGGGTTAAAATTGTTTATTGTTAGATTTAATTATCATGATACCTAACCTATGTTTCCATGGTTACCTATGAAGCATTTAGTTGGTACAAATTTTGTGTACATTGCCTTATTATTTCCTAATTTACTAACGTAGTAAAATGTGGTATAAAATATTAATTTGAAATAAATTTTGGTCATCATTTGATCGGAGCAGAGACTCGGAGTTGCATCAGGGAGTTGCAACTCACTGATCAGAGTCACTGTCTTCCTCCACGATAGTAAGTGTAATTACTACTAGTGTCATCGTAAGATAAGGGAGGAGTTATGGGAGGTATATGTGGTTAAATGTAAATATTTAAACGTGAATATAGTAGTATATATTACGATCTGGGTTTGGTTGGGGAGTTGATTCAGACCGATACAATAATAACTAAGAACCAAGTGAATGCAGAATACACTGTTTATCATCTGATGCTTGATGCTACTGAGAAATAGTTATAGATATGCTACCAAGTTGTGAAATCTGGTCAATTTGATCTGACTTGGCTAAATAGATCTAGCTATAAGAATACTGAACCCAACACTTTCCCGGAGGGTATTAAGTCCTCATTCAGATGGCTGGGAAAGTGCCTGGTCTAAATGCTCTGGCCCAAATACTTGAACTCGCAGGGTCAACAATCCCAATGTTTTACAAATATCATTTTACATCATTTTTACCTTTTTGTATTTCGTTTCACTAACGTCTGGAATAATGATAATGATATACGTACATGTGCATGACTATATATATATACATATATATATATATATATATATATATATATATATATATATACATACACACATAAACTTTTATGGCTGTTTTATTTACCAAATTTCAAGCCTCTACTGCTATCATGTATCTCTTTTGAGCCATTCATTCCTGTAGCACTGTTGTTATACAGTATTTCCGTTAACATAGGCTATATATATATATATATATATATATATATATATATATATATATATATATATATATATATATATATATATATATATATATATATATGTTGTGCGTGCAAAAGGGCCAGTAAACAAAGTAACGAACAAAACACGAACAAATATCTCATAATCATTGGTTTAGTTTTTTATTTCACTGTAAAGTACGAGCTGTAATGATTCAACTGAAAATGTTCATCATTTTTCGGGTGCAATTCGTGCCCTCGAAATCCTAATTCCGTGTGCTTGCACATGCGTAGCCTATAATTTTGAAAATATTAGTGTTAATACACTACTGAGTGCCCCTGCAGACGTATGTGATGTCAATTGAGCCTGTTGGTAGGCCTATGCACCTTTGGACCAAGTGAAGGTGAGTCATGCTATACCTGGACCAAGCGGACATCTTCACGAGTAGACCGAGTGTGTGTGTCCACTCTTGGAACTCTATGGAACATATTAACCGGTCGTTCTACGTTCGTTAACATTATAACCCTCAAATGGAGTAGACAGAATCTGAGAGGAACCGTTTGAATCCCTCCTTCCCCCTCTCTTTGTCATCTGGACTTTTTCGTCAACAGAATGATTAACAACAATCATATTTTCTGATACACCACCGAATAGACCGGTTCTATCACCACGGGATTCGTAACGGTAGTAAAGCGTAGAAAGCCTTGCGCTTCTGCTCACATGCAACAGTCTTTCTATCACATGTAAATCACGGTTCCTAATTAAAACAGTATTAATTAAGGTACACAAACAAAACCCCTTGTTGTCTATCAAAACAAGCACTTGAAGTTTAAACTTTGTTCCTTACTATCGGACTTCCCTTGGCCTGCACTCAAGCAAAAGATAAAGCAACTCTGAAGTTGACTTCAAGGTATCCCCTTAATGTAAACACGTCCCCCTGTTCTGTAATAGTCTTGTAGTAACTTTGGACTGAAATATTGCAGCTGACGAAGGTATAATGGAGCTTTCAATATTTTTGAAACTTACATTTATTTTCCTGCTAAACTGGGTAAGTATTGCTAAGAAATATATACTAGGGTATACGGTGTTGCAGTCATTTTAGGTCGGTTCATACTTCCGAACTTAAAAACCTGAAGCCATGAAAGTTAAGCATTGTTCAACTCTAAGCTATGTCCGTGATTGGCCCTGAAGAGCACGGATGACCATATACTGTTCTTACAGCTTTAGAGCGGGTGAAAATTTGGAAGTACAAACTGGCTTTAGCTCTTCCTTAGTGTAACAATAAGTAGGCCTAATCCAAATATGATTGTCTGCCTCCTCTCTGGCAGTTATAACCGTATTACAGTATTGGCCTTCATACAATAGATCTACTGGCCTACGATATGTGACTTTGCGAAGCCCGCCACGTAGCCGAAGGGACCAGAGGCGGCTCCCCCTAAAAACTTGTCATCCACTAGAAAATTAGAACAATACCATTAGCTGAATGCATTCAACATATCTCGCCCCCTAAAATATGTCTGGTTACGGGCCAGAACTTTACATTATAAAAGTTAAAGGTAACCCTTCCTCGTTATAAACAATTCCATCCACGTAAGGCTTTGTCTCATTTCCTAAGCTAGTGTGACTTCAAATTATTGACAAAAGATGACTGTCTTTGAAGAATGTTTTCAAGTAAAACCTTACTTTTGTGTTGATGAAGCGACATGTCTAACAGCCGATAATTATATAATTATAAGCTTTTACGTCAGTACTTTCATTACTAACACGTGTATTTCTTGGATGAAAAAGGGATGAACACAGTATAAAGAATTCTGTCTGAGGCGTGCGTACCAAGTGGCAAGGGCCTCTTAATACCCCCTCCCCATTCTGTTCCGGTCACCCCTGATACGCAATGCCCAAAGTGGTTTTCAATCTTTCAAAAATTTAAATTTATATATATATATATATATATATTGCGACACATGCTACAGATATTTTGCGACTTAACTAGACTATTTTCCCTAGCTATGGTCATAGTGTATCACTATACAGTCGGCTACTCAAAACTTTATGGTGAGTATATCTATATATACGTACCCATACACATCAAGCCTCATTCAATAGGTTATGCTTCCTCTCTCCTCTATCTGTGTTAAGCTGAGACACTTAACCTAAGCATAAACTCTATTTGAATGGTGGTAGGCTATATTGGATGGCATCTTGTTTTTGGTTATAAGTATGGAAATAGCCGTGCATTTCATAGGCGTAGTTCAATGGAACCTCCCAGCAGCGTAGGCGTATCCTGGAGATGGGCCCCTGTGGGCTGGGGGTTGTAGAATATGCCCACGGTATTCCCCGCCTGTCGTAAGAGGCGACTATAGGGGAGGACTAGCACCATTTTTGAAGTGTATTTGAAACCAAACTTGAACTTAAACCGTAGTTGAAACCGTATTAAACTTTACCTTTTTATCTAGTTGACACTATATAACACGTTCGTGTTGGTGTGTCGTTAAATCTTATCTAACTAACCTGGAGATGGAGTGAGAGAAGGGGCTGCATAAACTTGACTTAAAATGTTTTGTGGATATTTCAGTGTGTATCTATATTTTCCTCTCTTCCAAGAAATCCTGGATCCACCCGAGTTGTAAGATTGCAGATCAGAAGCACGTCGGAAATACTACACAATGATTTTTAACTATTTTTACCATGTTTTAACCTGTTTAGGCCTGTGTTAAAAATTAGATGAAAGATATTTAAATTTGCATCCTATCACTTACTGTTCACATCAATTGCTTCATCTGTGGCTTAAACCATTTTTCCGTCTGACTTATTTACAGAATAAATTTGGTCCAAATGACGCAGGTGGTTGTCAAATGCTTAGTATTGACGTGGGCTGTCCAGAGGTAAACACACTGTTTTATTGCTAGTCAGCGGCATATTGTAGTCTTCAAACAAAGGGGGGGGGGGGTACTCACTGGGCAGAGGGTATTCCCGGAGAGATAAAGGCATGGCCGTACAAGACTGTATTCTCAGGGATGGCGGTAATTTTTGCCCGACTCCAGACCTAATTTTACTGTCCAATTTTCCGCTCGACTAAGACAAAATATCTGCCCGATTTAGTAAGGTTTTCTGACATTTGGGAACATATTGTTATGCTGTAAATGTTTCTGTACTGTTTTCATTTTGAAAATGCTAAGCGTGGGCGTCGAAGGTTAAGCTTACCTCCAAGCGCCAAGTATGGTTTCTTAGGCAGCCGTCAAAGCAATATTTTGCTAGAACTTTAAACAAGATTATTTATCCGTGCATTTCTTTCAGCTTTTCTTAAACTCAATTAAATCCACACAAATACTACTATTGTATCTTTAATTCAGTGGCACCACCAAGTGGGGGGGTTCACTATCCCTCTCTTTTCGCCAGTTCGCTCCCGTACAAAGGTATACATTTTAAAGGAGCACTCCCAACATTTTGCCTTCCCAACATTTTGCTTGAACCTTCTTTTCTAGTCTCCCCGTCGCCCACTTTCAAAATCCTGGCTGTGCCACCGCTGTAATTTTATGAATTTACTATTGATTAATACCTGTCCTTATGAAACATATAAAAGACATTTATACGAAAGAATTTGGAATTATATTGACTCAGATAACATTCCTTCAGACCGTTTCAAATACAAGTATTGCAACCTGTCCATAGCTTACTTTCGTAACTCTCAAGGTCCAGTTTCTTTTTGTATTAAATCTCTTGATTTAGTGTACTTACAACGGTCACTGCGTACCCGGCTCTGTTCCCGTGGATACGTGGACAAGCTTCGCACTGCAAACGCAAAGAGAGCTTCAGGTGAGAAGGTTACCGCTTTCTGCTTTGGGAGGCCTTCTGTACAGAGAAATATCGTCAAGCTTGTGAAAAAGACAGACTTAATGTAAAACCTTGCACGAAAATTTCATCTTACGTTAATAATTGTTAGAATGGGATAATTAAAACGTGTTCGGGGGCAACGGATCAAATGATCGCGAGCGGGTCAAGCAAGTGAGATTAAAGGGCCAATTTTCTCCTGCAGACAGTTAAAGGCAGTAGGCAGTCACCCCAAAGAGAGTGAGTGTGCCCTATTACTCTAGTTCATGATTGGCGTATTTTGATCATGTGACAACATTTTTGTTAGTGAATTGTGAAATTCAAGGAGAATTTCTCCTTGCTTTCCATATTGTTTGTAATGGTTATGTTTAAAACATCTTTAGAGGTGCTTGTAATGCAATAAGAGGAGATTTGCAAGAGTTTGCTCATTTTTCAAAGAAAATTTTGGGGCGACTGCCTACTGCCTTTAATTAAAGTTCTACCAGCTATGTCACTTTTAGTCCTCCCCCAATAACAGAAAAAAATCATGTTGCCGCACCTCCTAGACAAAAGAAGCCTGTACAAGTTGTTCAAGGCCATGTTGTTTTCGTAAGTAAGCTTACACTATTGTGTACATGGCTTCGAGACTTGTGTAATCTGACACTACATCTCATTTTTCTTATCTTCTGCGCAAGTCTTGACAGACCGTGTAGAACACCTTGAATATTTGGAGCTATTGTTTGAATTTATGTCAAAATGCAGTCATCAATTATGATTACAGACATCCACGTGTTGCAACAGCCCCTTTAATGTTTTCTGGGTTAAAAAAAATAAAATAAGTTTCTGTTTCAAAAGAGTAAATGCTTGAAGGGTGTTTATACCTTACAAAAATAATTGGAAACAACAAATGTGTATAGAAATGATATTAAAATATCACTGTTTTTATTGTTAACGAACTTAACTTGTACACTTGATGTCACGCATTGTGTTTGAGACGGTCTGTTGCTTAACTCTCACAGTTGAGTGATGTTTGCTAGTGTCCGAAGAAACAAACATGATATTATACTGTTTCTAATTTATGTTCTTCACGCTTTATAAAACTGCTAAGAGGTGACTCACTCGGAATACTCTTAACTTGAAACGGACGTGATGAATTTCGTTTGTAATGTCTGGCAAAATTTTAGTGATAAAGGCAGCTGATGCGCACTGTCTCGTAAGGTATTTTTCGATTGGCTGATGGTATTGTATCGTATCGATTGTATCCTTTGTTAAGGTTAGGGATTAGTCAGGGATTAGGGTTAGCATTAGCCAGTCATAAAAAAAATCTTTTTAGACAGTGCGCATCGGCCCGATAAAGGTAATGACAACATCGCTTAGTTTTCACTCGAAGTATATGAGATAGCCTATATGATACCACAGATCATGTTAAAAATTTAAAATTTGTGTGATACTGTAAAATTTGTCAAATTTGTAAGCTTAACATGTAAACTACCATTTATGTGCCAAATTTAAATACAGGTAGTTACTTGTACCACAGGTATCGATACCTGTTTTAGCTCAAATTATAACGGCACACACACACATACACACCCACACACGCACACACACACACACACACAAATCCAAAAGGTTGCCTTCTAAACATGCGAATGAATGCCGGCATGAGACCCGGTACAAAAAGCTCTCAAAGACAGAGAAAAATGTTACTTTCGCACATATAATAATTTGAAAACTCTGGCATTTTACCTAGAACAATCAAACTGCCAAGCCTTAACTCTTACGCCTACGAGGAAAATTACGTTTTCATTCTTTTGTTTCAGATTGACGAGCCGTTTTACCACGTTTCAATCTTAGATGCAAGTCAAATTTGATTTCTTCAAGTAATTCATAAACTTAATAAGTTCACCTGTGACAAATTATCAAGATTCTTTCAAAAATCATCCAATGTGACGATCTTGAAAGTAAGGTAGATTTTCAAGGGAAGCACAAGACCGTAAGCTTGTTGTTCACTTGCCTACTTCTCACATATACTTCTTTAGTGACTGACTTTGTTTTGTTGTGTTGCTAGTTGTATTCTGATGATGGTCGAGGACAGACCGAAAATTTAAAATGTACTCAGGAAAAGGGAAAATGAATCTTTATACTATTCACTTGATGTCACACTTAAGAGTCGGAATGGCTACAACTAATCTTAAATCTAAACCTACGATGGCTTTCTTTTTTGCCATATACAGGCTCACAACGCGTACAACAACAGGGCGGACGGCTACGGAAGTAAGCACGTCTTTTTTCTGGTCTTGTCACTCTTGGAGTATAATGTCCAAGAGTTCACTGTAAAAAGAGACGTCTTCAGTTTTTAACACATTATGGCGTTTAAGAATTAGAAAACGAACAACAAAATGGACAAGCACAGTAAATGACTGAAGGAATATTAACACATCATAAAGATAATGACATCAATTAAAGTGCACTCCGCAAACACGTTTATATGTTTTATATATATGATATTTTTCTTTATTAAAAACAACTTGATGTTTACAGTAATCATGAAATGGCCGCATAAACGTGTTTACGAGATGGCGTTAAAGTGGCGTCAATGTGTTAAAGTTGACGTTTTAGGTTTTTAATTTGCCTATGTATTTCATCACTTCAATCTCTACTTTACCATGTAGTCCCCTGGGGGGGGGGCTTGACCTCCACCCCAAAATTAGTACCACGCCCCTGCTAGTGTATTTTCTGCGAGAGAAAGTTTTATGTATTTGCACCAATAGGGAGAAAGAATGTGAGACAAACATGTCATGACATCATGGGAGTTGTAATGAACATTTTTGGGTAAAGAGAATACCCCTCTTGACACAATTGAAGTTGAAAACAACGTCCCGGCCCCACCCCACCCCTCCCCGTAGGAGCCACAAAGAATGCATATCAACAAGGAAATGGAACATGTCATAATTGTGCCTCGCTTCATAATACATTACAATGTATGCTGTAGCAGAGTGTTTCAATTGTTGCATTAAGGTTGCAGACTACTTTCGATCTTCCCATACACTTAGCCAGGACTGTAATCAATCCACGACTTTAGTCGGAATCTTTCAAAACTACGTGGCTTCACAAATTGTATAGAATTTTCCTCCATTGAAATAAAACCAGTGGCAAGCGCCAATGACTTGATTCGAGTCACAAAAATAAATGTAGCTGGTTTGCCGAAGTTCCCGTAAAAAGAGTGATTTTGTTCCAACTCTGCAGTCTGCACTCATCTGTGTGGTTACATCTTTGCAAGCAGTAGTTCTGTTCTTGCAGTGCTAAGTTTGAAGTGGTAGATGTTTTAGACAGGGGATGCAGACCTACTTACTCCTTTGGCTTAGTTAGAGAAACTGATGATTTTTTATTCAATACTGTGTTCTGTTTTGACGGGATCGGACAAAGACAGATTCGTGCAGTATTGTAAATCGTTATTATAAGGATATGGATGATTTTTGGAGATACCACAGGGTCACCTCGAATTCAAAAAGTTAAAATGCATTCGTCATTTCGTCTCCCATCTGAAAAAGTTGGGAGCATAATATCTTACCGTCTCTCCTCTTCACCCCAGAAAATGATACTTGTGCTTGGCCACCGCCATACAACGAGTTGTGTCTTGGAGTAGCAAACCAAGAATTTAGCATTACAGACATGCTGAACATGGGTATACGTGGAGTGGAGCTTGACAATTGGTTCTGTAAAGAAGAAGTAAGTCGACGAAACCGTTTAAATTGCAACCTAGGGCATTCATTATAACAAGGCTTAGCCTCACTGGATATTGACTGACTTTTTTGCTGATGGGCCTTCGGCATCGGTAATTTTCTAAAAAATTATTTTCTTTTATAGATATCTATTTAATTGGCAACTTTTTTCAAGCCCTTTCCACCAAAATATTATTCCGTTCTGCAAACCTTCGGTATAGGTGGTCCTGACTTTTATACTGCTTGATAAATGGTATTGTGACAAAAATTTAAAGCTCGTAAACGCCATTCATTTGCAGTCAAAAGAGGGCTCCCTCTCTCATCAAGAGAACACAGTGCTTTAAACAACCATTCATCCAATCATATGAAACTTGTACTTACAGACTGAAAGGTGGCAGCAGTACTTTATATGAGTACCAGAAAAACTTGAAACTTCAAAATCCAGTATGGGGAAAGGTTTTTCTTTATTTATGTAGGTTTTTTTGGTAGACTATGACGTGTTTATATTCAAGGAGAAGCGAAAGGGTCGGTTGAATGGAGTAAGAATGTATATAAATATACTACGTACACTTATTACACAGCAACCCTTCTCTCAAAATGTAAAAATTCACTCTTCGACGATTGCCTGCAGTGACCACTCTTTTACCGAGTGGAAATTGACTATATTTCCACTCTTTTTAGATGGAAAATCAACTCTAATTGAGTAAAAATGTCACTCAGTGGAGAGTGGAATGTCACTTGAAACGGAGGGTGGTCACCGTACTTACTCATTTTCGGTAGAATATAACTCTTATACATTTAGAGAGTTCATTGCCAAAGCTTGAAATCATCTTCAAAGCTATGTTTAGTAAAATTCTTTCTCCAGATGCGATTGGCACACTTGGGAACCGATCTAAGACTGGCATGTCAAGAAGATGACAAACTGTTTTCAGAAGGAATCAAGGAAATAGCTGATTGGTTGAATAAGGAGACTAATTTGCATGAAATTGTTCGTATTTATATAAATGTGAGTACTTATTTCGTGGAACGTTTACAGGCTTTTGACTTAAGCATGATATGTTTAAGTGATTATTACCATTCCATTTTTAAGAGAAAAGAGTTAATTGATTCAGTGGGACGCAGGAGAATTGCTGGGCACTGTAGTTAATGAGAAAAGGTAAAAAGGAGATTTTTTTCTGCCAGAGCCCCCTTTTCAATAAGGATAAAATTAGTTCCATTGCAATTAAAAAAGTAGTTCTTTAAATCGATGAAAAGGAACCCAACTGAGGGCGCTATGAGATAGTATTGAGTAAAGATACACTTTACAGAAACCTGTAAAGGTACTTACGATCATCAGATTGTTACTCACACCGTTTCTTACGTATATCGAAGATGAGCATCCACGCTAACTTCAAGTATGTCCTCGTACATCTTAGTGCTGTACCGATGTAACCGTAATAACCGATATTACCGATATCGATATTTTATTTCTCAATATCGGCCGATACCGATCCGATACGAATAAACGCATTTCAAGTAGAATCATTAGGCTATTGTTCATTTCTACGAATTGTTTCATGAGGTAAATGTTGGGACTTACTAACCTGACTTAAAATAACGTTAACTTTTATGAAATATAGGTTAGGTCTAGTAAAATCAGTTGGCTAGTATCCGCATTTTTACTGAATTTTGCAGACACTGCATGATAAGGGACGAAAATGAAGAATTCAGACCGATAACGATATTGAATGCGTTGATAGGTCTACCTGTCCAAGACTAACTTGTCCTCCATGATCAGAACTAATACAATAAGCATGTTCGATATTGTTGAATTCCAGAGCATACTGGGAAGGGTTGAAATTGCACTGCAGTACCAACCACAGACAACGTCTGTAGTATTTTATATTAGCACACACAATGTTCCGTTAAAAAAAAATCGTGGTATTCGGCATTTATCGAGGAGAAAAGAGAATTCGTTTTGAAGGAAATGTTACCTTTAAAGTAAATCTCTCCAACTTGAACTGATAAGATTGAAATGGAGTTTTGTTTTATTGTAGAGAAGAATAAGAAACAGTCACGTGAGGTGTGTGTATATCTGTGCAAAACAAACTGCTGATAAACTTACTTTGAATGTTCATCAAACTCTGACGCTGTCGAGGGGATTTCAAAAAGTACTTCTCCGTCACACTCAAACTGGCCATATATGAAATTAAATGGAATTGGGGCCTACAAAGCATTTCGGAGGGCTGTTTGAAAAAGAAAACAGGCCAAACTTTGCCCGCATATACTTTAAAGTTTCTTATGAATTTAGAGGTGTACGTTCCCTTAAGTAGATGCTCCAAAGAGAATATTTTTGCGTAGTTTGCACTAAAACGTGCGGACCTTGTAAAAATAGTTAGGAGTTAAGCAAAAATGCAATGAACATGAGTATAAAGAAATCTGATATTTGATGTCGTAATTATGAAACTATTGTTGATAGACAGAAGATTTTATTTGAGGGCTTCAAAGTTAAATCAATTATTAATATTATACAATACAACTTCATTGCTTCAAAATATATTTGGACACTTAGATGTAAGAATGTTTATTTAGGTTTAAAATTTCTAAAATTTGTAGTTTTATCTAGTTTACATAAAAATTGATACTTCTTTGTCTTACTTTTCTCAAATAGGAAAAACAAGATCAAGGTCATGACGAGCTGGTAAATGGACCAATTGAAGAATATCTCGGGAGTAGGGTATTCACACCACGTGACCTAAACGAAACTTACGGTGGCGTGTGGCCTACAATCAGACAACTTAGAAAGGTGACTTTTCCTTCAAGACTGATACTTGAAACGTTTATTTATGTTGCTCATACCCTGTAGCAGTCCCTGTTCAGTTTTGTATTAAATAGTTTAAGCAGTTTCTAGTGGCAATACTGTGATAGGGTTCCTTTTGGCCCCATGCACTGTTTATATCCTCGACCCAGCGATAGATGTAGACCTAGAAACCAACTGACGGGCAGACAGAAGCAACTTCTTGTCATTCGTACGGTGAAGGAACCCTGTCTTTGGTTTGACTTAAACAGGGTGAACATCAGGCCCATCAGGGCAATAATCGAGATTTGAATGATTCAGCCCCCCCCCCCCCATCCTAAATTCCATTCATGATTCAAAAATGTCAAAACTTAATTTCTTCTTCAAAATTTCATAAGATTTATTTTATTTTCATCAATCAGGCCCGTCGGAAAGCTCCCATGACTGGGGACAGAGACTCTCTATAGCTCCTGGATTTTGACATTTTCTCAGAAAATTTTTGGCCGTTGTCAGGCACAGCTGTAATGATACTTTTTGAAAAAAAAAATCAGAACAAAATTAGAGTGGTAACCCCGTATCAGCTCTAGACTCCGACCACCCTATCAATAAATGGCTACCCATACCAATATATTCTTAAATATATTTTGCTATCTCATAACGTAGATTTATTTTTGAAACAGGATGGGAAAAATGTTGTAATTGCTACAGGCAGCACAGCCGGATCAGGGGAACTTTATACACACGGAGATGTTTTCATTCATAAGTTATTTTGGAGCGATCGAAGGTTTAAGTTGGTGAGTCAAAGTGCAGTTAGCATATTAGTTTTTCTTTCAAGGTTTTTTTTCAAACACAGATGTAAATTAATAAGAAATGTTAGTCCGACAGTTGCGGATAAGTCACCGAAATTTGGATATCAGTTAAATATAAAAATTAACACTTAATTCCAGAGCTGTGTTCCTACAGTCCACCTAACCCGAGTCCGAGCCAATTCCGATTCCAGTGACTTACATTCAGGGCCAATTTTGAGTTCGGTATCCACTGAGTGCGAGCAGAATTCCGACTCCAGTATCCTCAATTCTGGACCAATTCCGAGTTCATTGTTAAGGGCCAGTTTTGTAGTGTGACCATTTACACACAACACTGTGTGCCAATAGCAATGGATTTTTAACTTATCTTCTTGTAATTTTCATTGGGATCTGCTCCGAGTCTAGTTGGAGTCTACTCCTGGCTAATTCCGATTCTGGGAACTTCCATTCAGGCCAATTTCGAGTTCAGTAAAACGGTCCCGATTCCGGATATAAGTCCAAGTCCGGACTCTGGCTTTACAGCTCTGCTTTGAAAATTCGTAAAATCTGAAGTATGAAAAGAACAGAAATGTTAATTAATGTAGGCTGCCAACACATTTGATGCCTATAGCGCAACAGAATTGATTCATAACCGTAACTAGTTAGTACGTAGACTGTTCTAACAATTTAAGAAGTTAGGAAACTTTACATGAAATTGCGTCCGACATTCTACTTTTCTTTTGCATTTTCTGTAAAGTTTACTCCATACCCAGAATGTGGTGGCAAAACAGATGAAAATGCCGTGAGATACTACAGTGACAGTACACATTGGCCGTAAGTAGAAGGGATAGATTATCTGGTTCAAATATTTTGAAGGTGTCATACAGGAATTTTTTGGGGGGCATCCTCCATCGTGCTAACTTGTGACTATAAAAAATACTAAATTTAGGCAAATGTACTTAGCCCCGCTGAAAGTGGCCCCACTACCTATATGCGTTTTTAGCATTTAAATTGAAGTGACAGAACCACGAAGAAGGATCACCCATGGGTTAGTTAGTTAGATGAAATTTAACGACACACCAACACAAATGTGTTATATAGTGTCAAGCAAAGTTTAAATACCGTGCAAGTCCTTCCCTTTAGTCGCCTCTTACGACAGGCGGAAAATACCGTGGGCATATTCTACAACCCCCAGCCCACAAGGGGCGATCACCCATGGGCTGACGGTAGATCACAAAATGTATATTCTGTTTACAAATCACTCGACGCACCTGATGCGGCTTGCTTTCAAAACATATCGTGCTAAAAGCTTAAAAAGGTGGAGCAAGAATTAGTCTTTACGATGTTATGTAAAAAAGTTTTGACACAGCTCCTAGTCTGGCACTTTTTGAACTTTAATACCTCGATAAGGAAAGGAAAGATTTGTTTACTGTGCACTGTTTGCTCGATTTTATTTATCATTTAAATCATCGTCCTAAAAGAATACCGTAGGCTATTTTAATATTGGGGTCATTTATCCTTCTGCTTCTGCTTCAGAGCAGGGTGGAGCCAAGATTTGCCCAACAGGGACCAAGCTCCCCAACGGGTATAGCCATCTATTAGCCCCGACAAAGGTGACAAATTGCCGGGAGGGGTTTTCGATCGCCTAAAATTCCAGGTTTTTATTGAAAAAAATTCGAAAATTTGGAGTTTTGTAATAAAAAGTTTAAAATTTTAGGGTTACTAATGAAGAAACTGCATTCCTTTGGAGCAAAATCAAGTGGCCCGTCGGGTTTCTAGTCGCCGTCGGGATTACATAATTTATATTCCCCTTTAAGGCTCCTAGACGAAATCCGAAAATATTCCCCGACGGAGGTAGCCTTCGTAGGTGAGGACCATACCCTATCCCCCACATGGCGCCATTGCTGCGTCAGAGAAATCTGTCAATCTCTTAATGTACATGAGAAATTTCTGATTGCAGATTAATTTCAGATGGCCCAACAAACGTGGGCGTAGTCACAGATTATTGGGAGCTTTTGAAATGTCGCATCCAATACCCGGCAGGAGACCATGTCAACCCCCAATTGATGAAGACTGCCGTCTTTACCTGGGCTGAAGGAGAACCATCGTCGCCTCTCTTGAGCAATACCTGTGTCATGATGAAGTAAGTGTAATATAAAGAATACATGGTAGGACTGTCACCAGAAAAATGAGCTGCAGATAGGAATTATGCAAATTTCACCATGCAGAATGCCTACATTATGAAGTACCCCTCTAATATACCAAACCCAAAGTTAACCCTCACCCAGTGTATTTTACTGAATAAGGACACTGCAATACTTACAGGTGATGATCAAAGGAAGGGGATTTCCCTTTTACACTTTTTCCCAGACCTTAACTTTTTATCCGAACAAATACTGGGAAATAATCTCTCAATAGTGCACCATGTAACATTTTGGGGCTTGTGAAAAAAAAAAATCTCCAAGGGGAGGGAAAGATCTCCCACCTATAGATCCTTCAGTTTCCCCTCTTTTAGACATTACATCATGTCCTGGTGATGATGACAGTTCATTTACAGTATCTATATATTATAGTGATGCAAAAAGTTTTAGTGATTCTGGATATAAAATTGTGCCACCAGAAACAAGGCCCTGCATTTGAAGTGATAAGTATGTGTTCAAGTGTGTGGGGTGTAGAGGGGTAATGTCAGTTGGCCCATATCCGTTTTTAAATCAAGTAGGCTACTTTAATTCACCTAATCTAACGCAAACGACTGAATCGTCGCAACAGCCTCTCGGAACTAAAATCCCTTTCAATGAGGAATAAAGTATGGTCTGAAGAGTTTCTACAGCCTGTCATTCTTTCATTACCAGGGCCGCCCAGGGGGGAACAAATGTCCCGGGGCCAGGGGCAATTTGGGGGGCCCGGGAAAATTGGTCATAAAATATATTATATCATACCGAATTATTTCCTCGTGAACACCACACTGACTTTGGTGAGAGGGGGCCCGCATTGAAATTTTGTACCGGGGCACGGGTCGGCTGTCGGCCGTGTCGGCTGTCGGCAGCTCTGTTCATTACAACGTCTCTTTGACCGCTAACAAATGAACAAACTCAATAATTTATATCAGATTGAATTTTTCACTCGAAAACGTGTGCGAAAATCGAATCCAGTCCAGGTGTATGTATACTTGTTGTGAACAAAAGTGCCTCAAACTATATTAAAACAGACGTTTCCTTCGAAGTATGGATATTGCATTTCTTTTCAACAAGAGATTGCAAAGTATTTTTTGACGAATTGACCCCATCCCTTTTCGTGATCTGTTCTTTGGATCAACTCCCAAACTGCGTGAAATGAGGAAATTTCCATGAACGTAGAATTAGTGTTCTAAACTTGAATGTATATGGGCATACTGTCATCTGAGTTTGCATGAAGTTGGAGATTGAGCCAAAGGAGGACGTCTGATGGCCGGGGGGATAGACCGTTTACAACGGTGGGATTGAGATTCTCCGAACAGACCCGGCCTACAAACTCTATGGGCCAACATAAAGCCCTCATTTTTCTTTCCTTGCTAAAGGGGAACCGACAACCGTTGGTACGTTGGTGAATGCGACGAAGAGATGTACTATGCATGTCAACACGTACATGACCTCAACAATTGGATACTAAGTGAACACCGTGGTCCCTATACATTAACAGAACATGTCTGCCCTCCTTATTACAAATTCAGCGTTCCACAGAATGGCTACAGGCATCAGAAGGTGAGTTACCTCTGTGCTTCAGTTAGATCACAACGTACCAATGACACATATCGCTGCCTCAAAGGCTATTCCTCGAGTTCAGATTTTTCCTTCGCTGAAAAAAGTTCCTGATGAAATTAGTCCCTAAAATTGGAGAAAAACAGGGCTCATCAGAGTCCTGGTCCTAATGTGTAATACCCTCGCACTTTGCAGTGGTGCGTCGTCACTGGGGGAACCACCACCCTATTACTGAAGCTATGGTTGCTCAAAATCCTAATGTACAGTGTAAAAAGTTTTGAAAACAGTGTTGGCAGGCCTCTTTGTGGTTTTCCTCATATGGTATAGCTGGCTAAAATGTCTACAATATTAGGATCATGTAGGTCATACAATTGACCAAATTTAGTTTGGCAATCAATATGTGAAAGAGTAATATTGCGCTACCATCAAAATACTTCCATAGTATCGTCGCAAAGGTTAATTAAATTTTCTTGAGACCGTTTAGATCATTTTGATGAGGTAATATTTTACTAGATTTTAATATCGAACTTGTAGCAATGATTTGATAAGAGAGAAAGACCCGAGACAAACTATTTCATGAATTTGACTGATTCAGAAATTTATATTTTTTCCGTTCTTTCCTCTATGAAAATTCGCAGTTTTACCATCATGAGGCAAGGAACTTGAAGGAAGACGTTACAATAATTAAAAGAAACTGAATGCAATCATCTCATTTCGAATTTATACACCCCATTCTATTAAAGGCACTGTTCTTTGTAATCTTGTGAAAAAGCTTTGTTGCTGACAGTGACCCTGTCATACTTTTGAAAGTGGGGGAGGGGCCAGGTAAGAAAGAGCAAAAATGTTTGAGGGCAAAATGTTTTCCGTGCACATTGTGTTTGTGAACTGTAAGCATTTGTACAGCAACGGAGGGAAGAGGGGAGGGGGATCAAATGAGGACAAAACATTGTATCGGGGAAATGCTCCCAAACACCACCCTATTGATGACTGAATTGCTTAAGTATGCCTACTTGGTTCACCTTTTCTTCTAACCACCATGAAAGCTAAGAGATATACTATTACTTCAGAAAAAGTGTGTTACGACTGTTCTTTCACTATAACGTATAAAGTACTTTTACTGTGGAAGTCTTCACATCTGACAACTGTACAAGTAACAATTACGACTCCATGGTTATATGTTACTTTTATCTTTTTGTTTTCTTTAGCTAATCGAGGCAAGTCGCGGAGAATCTGTGTGGATTAACTATTCCCCGTGGCTTCCATATTACGAAGAACCTTCCCTTGAACCGCTGACAACTCCGAAGTCGGGATCAGCAACAATGCATGTGCTCTGGAAAATTTGGATTGTGTTCGCTGCTGCCACCATGACCAATCTTATACTATGGGGTTGAAATCTCCTTGATTGTTTTCTAATATAATAAGTTAAATAAAAGTTAATAAACTGTTGCGGTATACAGGCCTACTGGAGAGACCAAAAGATCGCGTCTTACACTTTGGAGTTACAACGGGTTGGAAATTGTAGGAAGAGGGAGCACCCCCCCCCCCCCACTGCTAGCAAAAATATTCTGTTTTCAGGTAGACATCTGTCATTTTTGCAAAGACCTTCTGTGCAAATTTCTGTGAGAGCTGCTCCGCCCCCGGTCATTGAAAGTAGTCCCTTACTCTTATGCTTGAGTTTGTGATAGACCCTTTTCCAATATCACTCACAAAGGATTGTGGGATAGAGTTTTGGCAAGCGTCGTTTTTCCGCAGTAAAATGTCGTTGACAAAAACTACGCGTACCAAAAGTCAATCCCAGAATCAAGTGCAGTCTCTATTTGGCAAAACATTAAACCTCCACTGTTTTCTTTTGGAAATATTCCCTATCTGCTAGTGGAATAAGCTGATACCGATAACATGACATTATCAACATGGTATAGGAGAGTATGTGTTGTGTGTCAAACAACTATGATATGAGGCATCAGTGCAATGCAGTCGACATTTTATGCCATGGCACTGGCATTGTTACAGAATTATTGCTAGTGTAAAGGCCGGTTTATACTTCCAACTGCTTTTTCCCACACGATAAAGCTGTAAGAACCATATATGGTCCTCCTTGGCTCTTCCGGGTCAATCACAAACATAGCTCAGAGCTGAACAGTGTTCACCTCATAGCTTTTTAGCACTATATTTGAGCATGAACAGGCCTTAACCCTAGGCCCACTGGTCACGTTCTTATCTCTTCGAAACACATGATGGAATTTGGATTCATATTTACTGTGGACCTCTAAAGCAAAATAAGAACTAACTTGAACGTCTTTATAATTCATGCTACATCTTTACCAAAGTTTATGCTTTGAACTGAGTACACGATTGGTGGCGCATTTACCATTAGCTTATAGGCTATATGAGCTCATTTGGAAAATAGAAATGTATGTTTACTTTATTTTGAGCACAAATAATTGGAACGTCATGGATGGATTACAGTTATTACAATAAATTTCTCAAGAGAAGTGTTAGCCTGCTTGTAAATTACGTTATTTCTGGAATACTCAGCACGTGCATTTTTTGCTAAAATTATGGTTAACAGCAAGAACGTGGGGAAGAGACCGAATAGGTGAATTCAACTGAGGGTGGTTTGTAGTATTCCTACCGGGGATGAATGGACGCAATAAACCTGTTAACGAGGTATCTTAAAAACTAGATAATCCATGTTTGAAACTGTCGGTTAAATGTCCAGAAATTCATGAAAAACGATCACTCTACCCAATTATCATGACATTTCTGTGTTCACTGTTATATACAAGAAAAAGAAGAGCCATTAAAATGTCCGTTGCCTCAAACGCCGCAAACCTCTTGCACGGGTTTACGATTACATTTGAAGTCGCGTCATAACAAACAAGGATAGTAACAGCATATAAAGGGCGTGATTATCAAAAGACTGGCAGAGAACTTGTCAGTATGCAGATAGAGAGGCCTGAGCCTGGACACCCAAGCGAAAAGCACAACATACGGGCGTATTCAGGCAAGATTTATATACTTGTGACCTTGTACGCATGATCTGTACAATGAGTTTGGGCCGAGTTGAGGTGATGGCACTGTCTGATTATCGCTTGAAGGAAATGCAACTTCCTGCCAGAATCAAAGAGTTATTCAAGTTTTCCAACAGGATGTTAGGAGATAAACGTTAAGCAGTCCATCTTTTATTTGCTGTAGCATGTGCATTTGTCAGGCCTAGTCTCTTGGGTTCCATGGGCATCTTCCAGAAAAATGCATTGGGAGTATACATGATATGTAGAGCTGCTTAAATATGAGGCCTGTTAAACTTGTGTTGTTTTCAGTGTTATATAAAAGGTTTAACTGAAAAATCCCGTCAGCCAGTTCAGGAATGGATCCTTTCAATCATATAACAATATTTTTGTCACTTATTTGTTAAATCAGGGAGCTGGAAGACACTTCCAGCTCCCTGGTTAAATTCATGCAGAATAACTCCTTGGTTTACTTCCAATACCCGATCTTCTTAGATAGAAACATAATGAAAGATACTTGTTAGCGAAATCGAAGGTGTTCTGTAAAATTTAGCAGACTTTTGCAAATAAATTTGGGCGACTACTGGATTCACTTTAAATTTCGTGGTAATTAGTTTTGTCACACCATTGTGTGACTAATAGGGCCCACAGGCTGGATTTACCATCGGGCCAGATGGACTTGGGGCCTCAAAGGGTAGAACTACGAAAATGAATAAGAAAAACGGTAAAGATACAAAAAAAAATGAGGAGAAATGCCAAAAGCCACAAAAATATTTCATAATGAAGTCAGTTTAGATGCTACTGGCAAGGTCGCATAAGCTGACTAAGTCCCATTTTCCGACAATCTGAGGGACATTTTGGCTAAAATTTCACGCCAGCTGCGAAGGCGCTTCAGTATCCCGCTGGACAGTAAATACGTGATGAGATGAAGAACATTGCAGTATTTAGTATACGTATGCATATGTAAACATGGTTTCCTTGCAAATTCAACGTAAACGCTCCTCTTTCGGTGAAGTCATCATGTTTACTGTAATGAGGGCGGGGTGCTATGAGTCCTAGGCCGGTAATAATGCGGGGCCCTAAGTTATTCCTAGTCAGTTTTATTAAAATTTTCTTCCTTTTGAGTTAAGCCGAGGGAAGGGGCATGACTTCAATTTTGACAAACGCTTAGCCGGAGTGTTACATCTTATGAGAGAGTGTAGCAAGTTTCCTTATTTTTCCTTCAAACGGGGCGGGGATGGGGTGAGTGAAGACCCTCCTCTCTGGATAAATGCCTGATAATTAAAAACATGATTAGCAAGTCAAGACTTTTACTGATGGTCGTTTTCATAATGTTGTGTTAATCAAACCTTTTAGGGCAGGGACCTCCAAACGCGGAGCAGGCTAGGCCATGGCTTGTTTGGCTCCCTTCTAAACCCTGCACTGCCAATGAGGGAAGACTATGGTAATGGGTGTATGATAAAGATACCTCCATTGTTAACATTTCAAAAAAAAAAAAAAACAATAGAAAACATTCACTCTGCAATGCCATATTATTCAAATATTTTAAGTAGAAAATTGTGCTAATTCCAATGGCTTCAAATGTCTTGAAATTTCATCTTTGCTCCGAATTTATTCACCACATATCAGTATCAATATGATCTGGGGGTAATCGTCTGGGGGCGGTGTTGTACGAGAGATGATTTTGTTACTCTTTGGAAGGGACACCTCCATTAATTCCCTACATGCAACTTCAATAAATAAAAAAGTGAGCGCTCATGTGAAGATAAAAATAATAAAAAGATAAGGGTACGAACAAAAACAAGAGGAAATAGTTGGGGATTTTAATATAATGGTTAAGTATTGCAATTTACAATCAAATGGATATCTAGTAATAGTCTTGATCAATTGTAGAAAAGCTTGACTAGGATTATTACTTCAAAATCGATCCAACCCGACCGTCAGTCCTAATCACACTCACGTGCCCTCGTATCATCAAATTGACCGACTGGATTTTGTCCGTTCAAGTTGGCCTATAAATGGTCAACTTGTGTTTATGTGGTCTGTTTAGTCGGTGCTCATCATGTAATGTCGTTTTAAGATAACCGAATGTCCCATTGCATGTCATGGTCATAATTCTGTAAATACCAGGACTTCGACCTCCTGGACCCTCACTGAGACATTGCTCTTGAATCCTTCCAGGGTACGGTACTAGAAGCAGGTCGTCTTTAAGGTGTTATGCCTAGAGGGTCGATATGTCAACCAACTGAAGCCCCCCTGGTTTCATTATTGTGTTGCTCCCCCTTTCCTACAGAGACGGATGCAATCCCACGAAAGTTACAAACTCCTCTATAGATTTAGCAGACACGACGCATTACCCCGCCCAGCCCTCTCCAGTCCAATACCCGGACCAAACCAGCTGGACCTTGAGACTCAGGCAAAAGAAACCAACGTAGATATGCAACCCTGTACAATCATAAGAATAAACCTATTTTGGATAGTAGGCTACTTTTACTTATCTAACCAGACTGAACGCTGGGTCGAAGCCTGCTTAGTTCGGAGAGGGGTATAGGCTTTTGAGATCCCCGAGATTTGAAAACTTAATGGAAAAGTTGGCCCTACTTCATAATACTGTAAACAGGATGAAAATTTAATTGCCCTGATTCTCACTGAAGCCCCCACCCCCTTATGACAAAGCACATATACGAGTTGCTTTCTCGCATTTTTCCAGGAGGTCTCAGGTGCCATAGATGCACTATTATGTGAGATACTCGCTCTGGCGGGGAAACCCCTTGCCCAAATATTGGATCCACATGGGCGTAGGAGTCCAAGTTGATGGGGGGAGGGATGGAACGACTTGCCCGAAAAATATAACCAAAAATTTCCGCGCTTTCCACTCACGTTCGACATGTTAATGTACATATCATATAGGCATGCATCGGCTATCACACCGCATGCCATTTACATACAATGATTTGCCGTGTTACTGCCTTCTTTATTGGTTTTAATTTTGGCGGAAGTCGTTGATCGCCGGCCTGAGGGAGGGGTCTAAGGGGAAGGGTTTCCCCCTCCCCTTTGAAAATTTTTGAAAAATTAGGTGTCCTTACATGCAATCTGGTGCCAAATATGCTACCTTTGAAGTAAAATTTGTGTTAAAACATTAACGTATTTTAGGTACTAAAAAAAGTTGGCATTACCCCCCTCCCCTTCTTGAAATTTTTTGAAAAATTAGGCGTCCTTACATGCAATCAGGTGCCACATATGCTACCTTTGAAGTTAACTTTGTGTTAAAACATTTACGTATTTTAGGTAGAAAAAATCAGCATCAGTGAGGGTGGGGCATGGCCCGATGGCCCCTCAATACACCACTAATAATCATAATATAATTTTAACCATTAAAGAGTTAGAGTTAGAGTTAGATGAGGTTTACGGCTCAGTTTCTAACCATTAAAAACACACTGATGAACTAATACTTAATATATAGGTGCAGGTGCAATTCATATCAGAACTTTATATTAATTACCAAGGAAGTATTTTAAACTTTTAATACCCTTTAGCTACATCATTGCATTATTTTTCTTTCTTTTTAGGTGCCCGAAAAATTCTCAGCATTTTGCCCGAATTTTCAAAAAAATTTGGTTGGGGGCTGCAGCCCCCAGCCCCCTCCCCCCGCCTCCTGCGCCTATGGATCCACATATGACCGGTTACGAATGAAGTTTCCTGACTATATTGTACACAAAAACACCTGTAGGTGAAAGCTATTCATTACTAAGTGTCAAGTAGTGACACAGGACCTTAGCGTGCATTTATTAAAATTTACTTTCAAAGAGCTTGCAAAGTAACTTTAAGTCACATTTTCCCTGACAAAGTGATTTGACTGAATAAGTTTTGAAATGTACCGTTTCATCTAAAAGTCTAAATTTCAAAATAAAGAATGTTTAGATGCTTTTTAAATGGTCTAGAAGGTGCTGATTTGCGAGGGGCTCTGACAGAAATTTTGTTAGCAGGCATACGCTTCGCACCAACTAATGGTGACACTACAGTCGTGTATTAAGAGGGATTGTTCAGTGCCGGGAACCAGCCTTAGAGGGTGCCAGCCACAATCGTCAAAAGTGCCCTAAACACATAATCAGCTCACCATTTTGCATCTTAACCACCTTATATAAATGTCAGCCTCTGCCCTAAGAATAAGACCCTTTACCGATACGTCACCAATGCATTTAGTGACAAAGGAAGAATTCACCCAGGTGTCAACTATTCTAAATACAGCACTGGGGGCTCCGCTTTATGTCAGGTACCGATATTATGACGGCCCTGTCACTGCAAGTATCTTTTTTTGTAATTGCATACTTGGGTTTCAACGGTTGTTGGTTAAGAGAGAAAACGGCCCTTTACGCTTTATAATCTGTTAACAACAAGTTGTTATACAATGTATTTTGTAAATGTCACTTACGCCCCCACCCCCTCTTCGTTGGACAATTTTTATGGGGCGTTGAACAGTTTTTGCCCCTCAACACCTTGCGTTACCTGAGAAATTGACAATTTTTCAAAAATCTGTTCTAGGAAAAAGGAGGTAAGGTACGTCCTCCAGCTTTTTGGGACTGATGCGTATGGCACTCTCTTCCTTGTTCATGTTGAAATCAAGAGTGAAAGACATATTTGTTTCTGAAAAATTCTTTATTTATAGGTTCTTTTGTAAAGGGGCGAAATAGTCAGGTTTGCATTGCAATTTGCTACCCAAGAAACCCCAGTTCTGAATCCGTTTTTATTTAGCTTCGAATTTGCTGCAAACCAAAATTTTTTCACGCTCTGCGCTTACTTGTGTATATTTTATCTAACAATTATCAACTACTAATCAAGATGGAGTAAAGTTTTATCAGTCCAAACATTGATTAGCTACTATTGCAAACCAAATCTCTCTCACTAATTTGTCCCTTGTTTGTTTTACCTTTAAGACGTGACCCCAACCTTTCAATTCTCTACATTTTTTTAGATTAACTTGTAATAATACAGTTATGATTGTAACCATAGATACGCTATAAATCTGATATTGTACTGAAATTTCATGTTAAAGTTTGGTTTATCTGAAGCAGAATACTATATAGTAGATTCAAACATGGTAAATAAATCTTATTAGTGACTGGCGACTTTCTTAAGTGTATGAATCTACTCCCATCCATCCACTCTCATTAATATCATTTCCATTGTTTGTGCATATGCAAGCTTAAATTTGTATAGTGATTTCTTGTAAATTTCCGTCAAGCATTCAAAGAATGGACTGTTTGTGTTTGGCACCGTAATTTATTAACCTATGTGAACTTTCAAATATATGACCACGGCCTGTTTCATATTGAGTTAAGATCGATCTTGTTTGATTTCAATAGGACGATTGCATGGCAAACTTAAGATCTATCGTAACTCTATATGAGACAGGGCCCGGACCTCGTCACATCGAAGAGGCAAACCTTCACTAGGCTCGACAAGCAAAAAAAAAATGCTCATCACGGATCTGTTCATTTGTAGATTTGTGACCTGGGCCCGGGGGAGAGGGTAAGAGGAGGGGCTCCCTTTCCTGTTTGATTGTTTTGAATTGTATTGCTGTAACGTCTATAAGTGACAATGATTTCTTAGAGGTTTAACCCCTGAAACTGGCCAAATTTTACTGAATCTTGACTGGAAGATAATATACTTTATATTTTTAATATTAACTGGGTATGGGAAAACTATGTCAACTAACCATTTTGAGAGAATACATAAAGTAAGCCAGACATACGATTAAGTTCATTATGTCTAAAGATAGGACACAACCCCGTCCGTCGACTATTTCGGTATGTTTGGACTCGGAGGATGATTAACAAATATCATTAAAAGAAAAAGAAAAACACAAAATATGATATTTAAAGAGTTCAATACTATTTTAGCTGTTTAACATACTTGTACATACATTTCATACCCATAGTCGCTAAAAGGTCTCACATAACCCAGCCAAAGTATAATTTATCCAAGCCCGCAGACACAAGGCACTGAAGGGGCGAGATAATTTTCAAGGGGGGGGGGGGAGAATATACTTCTAGGGGTCAAACATACATGGATTCAGGCAATAGTAGTTTTAATTTTCTGGGGGGATTTTCTAGGGAACAACTCCCCCTTGCCTTCCCCTTTGCCTTCCCCTTTGTCTTCCCCTTTGCCTTCGGGCCTGATTTTACAGTAGCCTCATCTTTCTTTGTGAATTGTAAAAAAATCGAGGTAAGTTCACGTACGTGATGCCAATGGCACACATTGTATCGTGATGGTCCATTCTGGGGCGCAGTATTGCATTACAAAAGAAAACGTGAGACTTCCTGGGCGGAAGCTCGTCCCGGTCAGTGTGTGCCATGTAAACTGAAGACGCGGAAGTCCTGCAAGTCAAGCTCTTTGTTCCGACTTGTAACATTTATTGTACCATTCACAGTGACAGGATGTCACTGACGGAGAAGCTTCCAGTCCTTTCATGAAAGAGCAGAGTTGATGGCACCCTCCAAAACAAAGCCGTGCCTCCAATAAACTAAGGTAATACCCAACCCAGACATCCTTTGTGTCGATAAGCCTTTAAAAGAGTCAGCAAGCAGCCCCACTTTTATTACGACCAACGCCTCACTCATCGTTCCATACTTGCTGCTGGTTAAACCTGTGACCAACATTCCAGATACTTCAAATCTACTCAGCTTTGCTTAAAAATGGAAAGTTTACAGAAAACATGTATTTTCTTCTTCTTAAACCTTGTAACTTTTTTACTTCCATCGTTCGTTGAAAGTTGTACCTGTCCACCGTCTACGCAGTCCTTTGAGATGAACTTTTGCCTCGCAGACTATTGTAAGTTTTGTTTTAATTTTCATTTTCTTTCACTTACTTTGTATTTGTCCCTGTATGAAAAGCATTCAGTCTTGATTTTTTCGGATTATTGGCTACTATTAAACTAGCTAGACAATTCTAGGTAGTTACTAAGAGTGTCTCTTTCAAAATAGTTTGGTTGCATTTATTTATTAAGTTTCAAAAATTGTCTCAGAAGAGTTTTTATTATGAGAAGGACACTTCATCTAAATGTGAAATTAAACTTTGTGACACCTCTTTTTGTACCAGTTTAGCCGTGATCCATTTTTCAACAATAGCTTATTCCTCAGCTTAATGAGATCCAAAAATAAATATTTCAAAGCTATCTTGGGGTGGTCAATTGGTACTTACTGCATTAAAACGTTTTTTACTTCACTCCCCCCTCCCCCGTTTTCACCCGTTCATTTGCTACAAAAATATTGTAACCCTCAAGATATGCCCAAAATTAGCTCATGAAATGAGACTGAAATTTTCAATCATCGGGCCGGATCATGGCCACAACACGTCCGGTTGGGCTATTCCATTGTAAATCAAGGGAATTTGCAAACTTTAATTTCCCATTTTAATGGTAAATAAAGTATCGTTCTCAAAATAATTCTTCTGAGATTATTTTCAAAAATTTGATAATATAATACAAGCAATAGCATTTTGGGAACGACACTCTTAATACCTGTTACTTGTTACGGCAAAATGTCTTAAAACTTCATTGCCATGATCCGTCGCGCCAAGTTGTTCTTATGCCAAAGTTTGCCTATGTATATGTCATATCGTACTGCCTTGTTTTTGAGGGAGGGGGCAGTCACTACTCACAGACTAAGTGACATTCAGAAACATTTGTGGTAGGACGCATAATGTTGGTGTATTTTGCATGAATGAATTTTGAATGACCAGGGAGGTACAGGATTTCCCGAACTATTTATATTTGCTTACTTGAAACTGCATATAGTTTCAGGTACCGTACCTTCACCAGAATTCCGTTAGTTTCCGGACCCGTTAGTTTCCTCCCCTAAAAATTGTTAGTTTCCTCCCCTATACTTCTGGGAAGGAAACAAACGTTTTTAGGGCAGGTAAAAAACGCTGAAATGTGTATGTTGTAAAGACGCAAGTAAGTTTAGTTTATGGAGTATGAGAACATGCGACTAAGGAGAAAACGTCATCCTATTGTTAAAACGCCGGGGTTTTGATCAGGGGTTCCACCTGGGGTTCGATTGTGCCTGGTGTTCGGTTAGGGATAAGGTTAAGGTTAAGTCAGTTTTGGGGTTAGGGTTAGGGTTAAGTGGCCCATTAAATAAGCAATTTTCGAATCACAAATAACAAGGATATCATACGAATGGGTAATATTTAACCATATTTTGGGTTAGGGATGACGTTCTCTCCCTAGCTTCATGTAGTATGAGATAACAGGTTAGATTGATAAACCACATCTTTTCTCTGCCTGAATTTAAATACCTATTAGTAATGCACACAGAGATTTACCCATTTACAATATATAATTTATTCCTTAGCTTCCAATAGTTCCAAATCCTATGAAAACTTCCCGATCTATTCATTACCAAGCACATGTATTCACTATCTAGGCTATGCCTATTCATTACACAGAGATCAATAATGCTCTATACCGCGGAACTGTACACTAGTACACTGTTGACATCCGTAGCAAATCATACAAAAGCAGTTAATTCTTTTAGGCCTTTGTTAAGGTTACTAACCAACCTTACATACACCAACCAGTAAGTACATGTTACTACTTTCCTACTCAGTACAATCATTCCTATTATCTGGTCTATGTTCCTAAATAAACAACCTTTAAATGTTAGTTTCCTCCCCTGAAGTATAGGGGAGGAAACAAACGATTTTTAGGGGAGGAAACTAACGGGTCCGCAAACAAACGGACCCCCTCACCAAACCCCCTTCGAATCGCAAACACTACGTATGTATGGAAATAGGAGATGGCGCTTGGGGCAAAAATGATATCAATATATCAAATTAAAATTGGGACGAGATACTTTGAGATATTACGGGGATTGAATTTTGACTGCGTATCCCCGTAGACTCTCACAAAAAGAAATTGACTTCTGACTGCGTATCGTAGTAGCCTAAAAAGCAGTTAAGTTGCCCAGATGCCTCATTCATAGCCAAAGAATATTGGCTCTACAATTACTCGATATTGGCACGATTGTATCCAGAGATATTTTAAAGCATTTGGCAAATTTGTTCTCCAGATTTTCTTCCTGGCACCCCCCCCCCATCCTTTGGCTATTAGCCTAGATGCGGGTACTTCGTGCAATCAAAATATATGTTACAGCTTTTTCATCAAGGTTGATCTTCAAAATAAAAAAAATTGAAACCTGAACTAAAGTTTGAAAAAAATAATCAATTACATATAAATGATTATATAGGTTCAGTATTGCAGCTCAATACTTTTCTTATTCGAATGGGTCTTTGTATCACTTTATTTATCACTCATCTTAAATGAGTTCATTGCAAAAGTCTTGTAGGAAAAGTGAAATGCAGAACCAGGGACTCCTGCAATGGCCAAAGTATGTAGTAAACTGTGACGTCACTACCTTTGTGCGTAAAATCCGAAGTCTTTCACATTTTTAGATGCGCATGCACTATTTTCAGCATTGCTACCCGTTTTTCTTCCAAATTCACCACAGTTTTTACATAGGCTTACGAGTCAGTCGGGGGGGGGGGGGTTGCAGTCCCGTAGTTTGCGGAATTAGCCAAGGTTTCAAAATAAACATGGGGCAACTGATTATTCCCTTTAAAGTTTCATACTTGAGATTTCTGTGAAAGTTGTCTTAAATCACTTTGTAATGATGAAATTATTCCGGAACATTGCCCAGTCTTCCCGTCAGAGACACCCCACACTCGCAGGCAAGCTGTTCGGCAATGGATCTGCTTTAACTACAGTCATATACTAAAACATTCTGTTCAAATATTACAGTAAATTGTGCTGTACGCTGATGAAGACTACACTTTGTTATTACTGTATCAAATATTGGTATGTTTTCTATTTGGGGGAGGGGGCTATAGTATGCAACTAATTTATCATCTTGTATCTTTGTTAATCTTACTTTTATTGTGTCACTTTGTTTTAAACTGTTTCAAATTTTAAGTATTCCACTCGCGAGGTAACACCCATGTGTTCCTGGGCAATAAAATTATTTAAGACTTTTTTCAAGTAATATCCGTACGAACTCCATTGAATTTTATTGGCTTCGGAATCATAAGAAATGTTGCAAATGTACGGGCTTACTTTAGTAGTAATTTACAATATAGGCCTACTACTGTGGGGCCATATCAAAATGAAATAATATGCCCCGTGTACCACTCATCAGGTTACTTGTATTTGGAAAGGGAGAATGCATTTAAAAAGTTAAAATTAACCACTCATTATCATAACATGGTTGATTAAACAGGTAAGCATTGATCCATTTTAAGGTCTCCTTACAAAATTATTAGATTCCGGGGGCTTAAAACCAGACGCTCATCACCCCAAGAGTATTTCTGGTTAGGGGCAACCAAAATTCTCAATTAATGACTGCTCTTTGATTGACATCAAAGTCAGAAAATTTAAAAGATGCAGAGTAGCTCACATTTCACTGCACATGCAGTGCTTGCATAAGTGTGTACTTATTACACAAAGGAAAAAGGGGGTCACCAGGAAATGGATAAACTAGGTTTGTGTCTGTACAAGGGTTATTCCTTGTTTTAGGGGGAGGGGCTTAAAAGTTAAATTCATGTCAACCCGTTTTCGAATTTCAAACATTGAATAAACACCTAACATAAATTGTAACAAAAAGATATTACTCTCTACTGTTTCATTAAAACGATGTCTTTCCTTTTCGTATAACAGCTTATAAAGGTACAATTGTCGATGTCGTATCCGACGAAGGAGCAGGTTACGCCCTCTATGACGTCATTGTTAATGAGGTATTCCATGGAACGGAAGTCGTGGATGCAGAGTCAAGGATAGAGGTCACTACATCATTATCAGGATCTGAGTGTGGAATGCCTAGTCTGCCGAAAGGAATCTACTTATTTCAAGGTAGGCTAATGAAATTTCGTCAACATCAACCTCATTGTAAAAACGATGACATAATTTTTAGGGCTCAACTCCGATCATCGAAATCGGACATAGGGAAGTTGGCCAATTCCACATACATTAGCCAAACATGGCCGTTTACCTATGATAAAAGAAGAGTTTTCAATTTTTCGTCAGATACTTTGTTTTCATTTTCTGTATTTTACACCATTGTTCATCAGAATCATCACAATGGCATTGTTAACATTAAGTATTAAATAATAAACCCTTTAACTAAACCCTCATTTCTCTGAGGCCTACCCACCGTTTGGTACAAAACTTCGACCGATGCAAATTCCATTAAAATTTTCCTAATTTCGGGTGGTGTACTAAGAAAACATCGGACATCGGACGGGCTAATGTTATCGCCGTTTCGGTTGAGCTCTAGTCTCCTAAGTATAAACTCATATGTTGAATTGTGCACAGTGGTGAGAGGACACTTCTTCAGGCGTAATTGTTGTCATTTGTTTTGGCCTATTGATGTTTGCTTTGATGTTAATTGTAACTCGCCTGCGTGTTTGCGTCAGTTTAAGTATGCTTGCAGGATGAATGTCTCGGATTACTATACTACGGACACGAAATGTTCATATCTTGACTTGAATTGAAATTCCGTCACATTCCGACGTAATCACCAGTCAAGTGAATTAAACACTGTCACGAGCACAATGGCGTCGCCACTGACGTGAGGGGGGAGGGGAGGACTGGGACATTTTCCCCACCGTCAGTGCCCTTGTCCCCCCCCCCCCGGCGAGTCTGCTCTTGAACAAATGTGCAGAATTTAAAGGAGCAACTGACACTCACAACTTGTTGTGCCCAACATTTCTGCTTGCGTCCCTCTTTCGCCCTCCACTTCTGAAATATTGGTCGCACCACTGACTGAGCAACTTGTGCCGCAACACTTGGGAGCCAGGTATAGGATGAATTTTAGGAGTATTGTAAATATTACGAATAAACGGTGTCAACTGTGAATGTCGGGGAAGGATGGGGTAAGGTAGGGTGGGGTAAGGAGCATAAGCGTACGAGGCGGGGGGCATATGTCCTCCCAATTCGGAAAAAAATAGTGGATCCATTCGGGCAAATGAGACAGCCAAGAATATAAATTATGTCCTTTTGCAACCGACACAGCGGTATCAAAATTCGGGCAACTTGGTCCAAAAATCTAAATTTGGGCAAAAATATCCCTGACCCCCCAGAAATATTGACCCCCGTACGCCTATGGTGAGGAGTGCGTGTTTCTGTCGGACAGTCACTGCAAATGACACACCTTGGGAAACCATAACGAACGCTATTACATTTATTGTATTTAGGAATCCAGGAGATTAATTCTCCCATCAGAATAATTATTTTTTATCACTTTCTAGGAAAAGGGTCTCCAAAGGAAGTATCATCCTGCAGTGTTGTGAAACTATTTTCGGAACTGAGCCCTGCAATTCGAGTTGGACTGATATCAGGGGACTACTCGAGGACTCGTGCGTACTTCTATGACAACATCCGTCCTGTCACGGCTATACCAGAGGTCACGATGGAAGAAACAACCCGTGCATTGTCACTACGTGACATGGAATATAATTATTAGTCTTAAAAATCCAAAGTTTTAAATCTTTTTACCTCATACACAAACCTTGATAAATAAATGTCTTTACGTAAACGAAGGATATGAGAGACAATTCGGCCATGATCCGACAACGTTCCAGAAAATTTTGGTTTTCTGCAGTTTTAAACTAAATAAGTCAAATATAATCGTAAATTGAGTTTTCTGAATAGGGCAAGGTTTCTTAAGTGTTTTGAGCTGAGGGAAACGTTGACTTGACATTTTACGTAAAACGTTTTGAAGTAGCAGGTGTTAATTGAACTGCCGGTTTTCTTACAAAAAAGTTGGGCTCCTCGAATATCCCGCGGGTCATTCGCGGGTCATTTGAGTGGAGGGCCCGGCCTGCAAATGACCCGAGGACCGCCACTTGCGAATCTAGGGATGAGCATACATTATAATATTATGCCCGGGGGATGGCCGAACGACTGCTTGGAGAGACAGTACCTTATAGCTGTCAGTCAAGAAAAATTTTCATAAGACTTAATATTGGCGAGATTGAATTACCTTCATTAACAACAAAGTGAAATATGGACGAAAGAAAGAAAGCTCTACGATAATATTATCATACAAAATTATTGCTAATTCTGGGAAACTATTATTTACTGGTCACAAAGTATATTGCAAAAATTGACACTGGCAGAAATATTTACGACCTGAGGGATGAAAGGATAAATGCAGTCAATTCAAGCCTGCTGAGCTGTCCCTCTTCCTTAGTTAGTTTAGCTCTAAACTGCTAAAGGAATTTGGGCTTGTATCTCGTCTGTCGGGACATCAAGCAAGATTGGCCATATTATAGGCCTATAGAATCGGGCCCGCTTGCTTTTAATTGCACATGGGTGGCTACTTATGCCTTTAAGAAGATCTACACTCCACAATTTATCGCCGCTGTAAAATACAAATTGACGGTACATAGTTGTATTCATGCCATGTTTATTTCATTGCGGCGATAAATGATAAAGTATTGACGGGGCTTTTCGCCTGTAGGCTACCCTCCATTGCTTGCATCTAATAAGTGTCATTTCAAGATGTCTCTACTTCATGTAACATGGCATGTTTATAAAAAGCGTAAACGGTTTTTGCTTTACGCAACGCTGTTTAATGGCGTCCTGTTATAGTGTACCTTAAGTCTAGAACTACGGGAATAGGTATTTTAAAGTGTACCTTAAAGTCTAAAATTAAAATGCTTATATGACCTTTGAAAATATACTGTTTTCTTGCGTAGCACTCTGTACGGTGAGGGTTTTAAAGTCAAGTCATCCTGTAACACTTACACATTGAACACGTTTTGGCACAAGGTGCAGTGACTTTCGAAAAAACAAAGGAAAACAAAGATGGTAATTTGAGAGGTACAAGAATGACATCACAAATTTTTGCTCAATCTACCATTTCAAATTGAGTGAATAAGCTTCACCATTTTAAATCTCAGCTCAGCAAAGTGAAGATGGGAGTTGGACCATTTGGATTCATTTTCAAGCATTGTAACATATTTTTGAAATTTTAGACTTAAGGTGTACACTTAGGTCTCTCGTCCCTCTAGAGCTGTAGCTCCTTTGGGAGTTTTAGCTTAGCTAGCAGTGGGAGACATGGAAATTAAAGTAAGAGAGAATGACGTCAGCCGATCTGGACTGAAGCCATTGATTTGGCTAGGCTGTACGGCAACAGAGCACCTGCGCGTAATACAAATATCACATCATTGCTTTTGTCCCAAGTATTGGTAAAGAAACTACAAGTTTCCAAGTTAGGAGTAAAAAACAAAATACTTTAGGCACCATGACTTATTTCTGTTGTGAAAATTATTCCTAATCTTTCGAAAAACGGATAAAATAAGCTATAACTTCTGCAGCAGAATGCACACTGTACGTACGGAGACACACCAACCAACCGGTCCTTTGCCGTATAACGAAAGCGCCCTAACAATTTTCGTGGCTTCACCGGTTAAACATGGAGGGATGCATTGTGTCAGCGTTCTCCATTACTTTTATTTCTATGGAGGGAGATAACCGGAAGGACTTTAAATGCAAAGCTAAGTACGTATTTCACTCTACACTCACTGACCGAAGACTTAGGTGTCTTTGGACATTTCTACGAGAAAATTTGCATTAACTCTCTCTTGTTATAAATCTTCTTTTCTATTTTAATTATATCATCTTGTATTCTCGTACATGCAATTTCGACGGAATGTGTTGCTTGATTGATACGTATTCATTTGTGTTTGTAATTCTGATGAGAATTATTATAAGAAACAATAACCTCATTAACCGAACAAGCGTCGTTTGTTTCAGGAGTGTTGGATAGGGTACTACTTCATTAATGCTTAAAAAGTTTTGTCGGTGTATATACATGCTGTTATTACTACCAATAGAATTTCTACATGACAAACTATAGAGCAGGTATTGTTAAACTTTAAGAAGACTCGCGCCAAGTTATTCAACCGTAAAATGATAAAGGGCCTAAAATGGGGGACAGAGTCTTTACATCTACTAAGTTTAAGTATTCCTCGAGGGACAGACTTATTCCAAGGACGGGCCGTAGGTTAACGAGTGACTATCCCCAACTATACAGTGTAAGCACCCATATCGGTATAAGAAATAAAGAAGTGTCGTTCAGACTGTAGTCATAGGAAGTGGCGAGTGGTGAGATATAGGCTGAAGAGACTAAAACCCCAGTCGAAAGTGTGGGGGCTCAACCCGCCTTTACCCACTTCTCACGGTCTAATTAAACCCTTTATTCGTCCACATTGTGAAATATATCAAACAATTTCAATAAAATATCAAACATTTCAAAAATTCAAAAATTTTAGAAATTGTAGCATCAAATTGCATTTTAAGGACTCTCAAATATTCAGGGGAGGGCCCTCTCCCCTTTGATCTCACCCCAGAACGGTGGTTTAAAACTTTCAGTCTTCCAGCTGAGAACAGCTTTTTAAGTCTATGGTTCAGACGATCAAATGACACTCTAACGAAAGTTTTGGCGACCCATCAGATTCCTTTGGGGACCTTCCCCCTTCCACTGATCAGCTGGCGCAGAACTGCTCAATTATGATAGCATACACTTAAAACACCAAGTTCACAAGGATGGTTCAACATCAAAGGGCGGTTTGTTTAAAAAACAAAACGAATCCATCGACAAACCCCTCGAACCCCCCGCACCTGCATGGCAACCAACGTAGAAAGAAGAGCTCAAAGTATCGGAGGTCCTGACGAAAAAAAAACTCCCTGGAATGATACAAACAATAGCAAAAAGGTTTCTTTTATGTAGCAAAAATACTACTCCACTCTATTCTTGAGAGTAATCGTGCACAACGTAAAACGAAACCTACCATATTGTTATTTCACGTCTTTGATAAGAACCATGCTAGCTGCAACCTACTAGAAGACAACAGTGGTGCAGGGGGCTAGGGAAGGGAGGCCATCATCGGGAGGGGCTAATTACTTTGCTGTTATTTATGATTTTCAGATTTTGTTGTCACTTCATGGCCACAACAGTGACGTACCCAAGGGCATAGGAAGCGGAGGGGGCCAGGGGAAAAACTTGGCAGTAATCTTTTTAATTTGCTTTAATAATTGCACCTTCAGGACCCTCAAATATTCAAAATTTTCCTTAGACCCCTCCCCTAGGACGGCAGTCCGAAACAACGTTCAGCCCCCACTCGAAAACAGCTTCCTACACCTATGGACGTACCTATATTAGTTGGTAACCCTGATGAATTTCTCGCTTTTGTCAACCCGTCAGAAGGTACCGTCGGGGGAAACCCGTATATAGAAAGGGGGTTAAACTAACTTTTGAGAACTTTTCGTGTATGAGTGGTAGCTAAGAGGAGTAAGTGCTTCAGTTTGCGGAGGACAAGCTGGCACGTTTTGCTAGAAATATTTAACATTAATCGAATTTCTAAAGCCGCCCTTTCATCCAAAAACTTCAAGAACTTCAATCAAGAATGGACGGAAAAGGATCACACCTTTGAACACTCAGGGGTGAATCTGGAATTTGTTTCAAGGGGTGCTGGGGCTAGGCCAATGGAAGTGATGGCAGGGAATGACCCTCCACGGGTAGGAGAGTCCCCTTAAAAACCCTTAAAAACTGTATTCGTTTTGTAACGAAACAAGATAATCATACCTCCATAAAATAGAATGTTTATGGACCAATTCGATAAATGCACAAATTCAGAAACCTCATCGAACACTGTAATTCAAATTCTCGGGAAGAAAAAATCGGAGCTCTTTTTGCTGGAGTGGAATTGCCTCATTCAAGCACCTCAGCCATTACTGCCTTCTGTTCGAGACATTAGGCGTATGAGGCGGGGATATGGGGAAGGGGTGGGGCTGCAGTCCCCAAGCAAAAATGGTTTTCAGGTCAAAATGTCTTTGTCAGGACAAAAGTCATATCATGATTGTATCCAGTTATGGAATACTTTAAGGCAAACACTTTTTGCTCCCTCGTAAAATGTCTGTCCATGGGTCTATGTTTAGACAGCTTGAATTATGTTTCAAAAAACCATTGCAACCCCCTGCCAACAACTTCCCTTACCCATTAACCTTCCCTCATCAACTCGGCCAACCCGCAAGTTATTATTATTTGAAAAGAGATATGATTGGTTATGGTCTCTTCATTGCATATGCGATGCATAAAATCCGTAATGGAGAAAGCTGGGGTCGAATGTTAAAATAGAGCGCCTCCACAGGGATGGGAGAGCTAAATCGACGAGACACAGAAATATCTTAGCAAAAGTGTCATTTTACCAGCACAAGATTACCACCTTAGAGCATCAACGTCGTACCTTAAAGAATGAGCTCTACTTTAAAACAAACGAACTAACCAAACAAGACCTACTGGAGAAACGAAAATGAGGCCCTTCAGTTGCCCAGCTCTACAGCCATGGCACAAAGCTACGTTTGTGAACCGGAAAATGGCGAGCTTCATCGGGAAAACCTTACGAGTTTGCACCATATCCTAGAACCTTTATAATACATATTATCCGGAGCAGTGATATAACATTTCTTACTACAGAATAGCGAGTAACGACGGCGGAGATGATTTCTTCGTTTTGTGACAGCCATTATTGTCATATTATTGATCACTTATGACCTTTCCACTCCCTACGGCAAGGGCGTGGTCAGAGCATTTATCATGGGGGTGTGGTGCAGTATTTGCCGACTGAGAAGAAACAAACACCGACTGAAAGTGTTGATAAGCAATGCGGTTAGAGCTGAGAACCGTTAGTCCAACCGGTAGTGGTCCAGCAGGGGTGCCGCCAGGATTTGCCCAAGGGGGGGGGGGGGAGGCAACGAACCGAAGCCTCGACAGCCTCGATGCCGTCAAGGGGTTGGTGAGGGGAGATTTGAAGAAAACCTGTGTACTATATCGTGCCATTGCGGGCATATATTGCATAAAATTTTGTCACACTAGAGGAAAATAGTTCCGCCCGATTTAAGGTTTTCCCGAAATCTAAACTGTGAATTTGCAAAGCGCGCGAAGGGCGAGAAATTTTTGAGTAAGCTTACACTAAGAAGAGGCTGTACTTATTTAAAGCTTATATAGGTCAATTGTCCAGGCAGTTGGGCCATATCGGGCACAACTTACATTGCACTTCCCTCCTCGAGTCACTAGCCGTACCGAAAGACAGACTCAAGAGAACATTAACTTAGTTTAGCGAAATGAGATGGAATTCCCGGCATTTACATAACAGTATAAAGGCTACTTATTAAGTTACTTGAAAAGATGGAAAGGCTTTGCTCTATATTTAGCTATTAGTAACGAAACTGAGGACGAGTGGGTAAGGCATATCGAAAATTTTGGGTTTTATCGCAGGAATGGCCCTTTTGAAAGCTAAAATAAGTAAACCGACCATGGGTGGCGACAGAATTTTCCCGACAAGAGGCCGGGCCATGCCAGCGACCCCAAGTTCCGACAGCATGTCAAGGGGGTGGGAAGGGGATATAAAGGAGCCTAACTATCCCATGCCATTGCAGAGTATATTTTGCATTATATCACTTCATATGTCAAGAGCCGAGTTGCGCACTGATAGTGTTCTTTTGAGTCTGAATCGTGAAATTGCAAAGGGCACGAAAATTTTTGGTACGTTGACGCAAAAAACATGTTATCATTGAGAACAAAAAGAAAAAAACTAAAAACTGTAGGGGTTGTAGACTGTATCGGGGACAACATACAGTGTGTCTGGCGAAACCACCTGGACCACCCGATGAAATAGTCAAACGTTGCTCCGTGAGTCGCTCACCAACTGGCCGTACCGCATGACACACTATAGAGAACAGCAACTAGGCTTTGCGATATGGGATGAAATTTACGACCTATGCATAATAATAACCAGTGTTGTAGTCGAGACCAGCATATCCGAGACCGAGACCAAGACCGAGACCAGTGGGTGTCGAGACCAAGACCGAGATCGAGACCAGGAGCAGAATTCGATACCGAGACCGAGACCAAATGTACATAATTATGTAGGAAAATGAAACAAACAGTTCAACTTTCGTAATACTTTTTTACCTGACTTTACTACCTTATGCTCTACAAACGACCTATAGCACCAAGAGTGCATCAGCTCATTGATATATACACCTGTTTCTATTATCATATGCCCAACATAGTTAACATAATTAATAACATAATCATTTGTTTATGATGTGACCCTTCTCTTTACAGAGTCAGTCAGTGCTACAAGTGTTCAGTATCGATGGACTTGGTGCCAGTTAATGCATCATAGTGACTTTGTCCAGCCCACAGAAAAATGAGTCACAGAACTCTAGTTAGTGCCAACTTTTCCTTCGGACCAAACTTTACCATGGACTCGCAGTTCAATAACCGGACATTTTGTTTTCGAGCCTAACAGTGACGCCCCCAGATTTGGTGATGGGGGAAGAACAGATGACGACGAAACCTCAGTCCTCCCTACGTCTGCGTAAATTGTACCTTTTTGTGCGTCCCTGCGATTGTACACAGCAGTGTGGAATCCTTTTTGTCACTACATAAAGGTGCCGTTCTGGGGGAGGGGTCTAAGGGAGGGGTCTCCCCCTCCCCTTTGAGAAACTTTGTTAATTTCAGGTTGTCTCATGGGATATTTTTGGAACTGATCATATATGGCTAGAAAATGTCCATAATTAAGTGAATTTTAATTTTTCCGACTGGCTGTATGTTTTTTTCCAACTGAGTGGCGGCGAGTAAATTGCACCTTTTTGTGCGCCCTGCGTTTGATAGGTAAAGCGTTTCAGAATGTTTTCTCTCTTTTTTTTGTCTTAAGTGTATTAACAATCACCATCTATACCTGTAATGGCTGTGCGCAAAGCGCTCGGTTAAATTTTTTGAAAAATATATAAAGGCAAATACGTACTTTCAACCTGTCACACCATGCTACAAATTAGATTGAAAGGTCCCATAGGCCTACAGAGGTTGGAGGTGTACCTCTGTCCCTCTGAAAAGTAGAATTGTTCCATGTATTATTACCTTAAAAATGGTCATGAGATGGAGTGAAAACCGTGACGAATGCGCGCGAAGCGGGCCGAAATTTTTCATTAAATAAGATGACTGCGATAAAACCTGCATTCATGCGCTTCATCGAGACACTTTAAATTCACCAACAAACCTATATGCCAATCACAAAGCCAGTCTTTTACCTGAGAATTAGTAACAGCTTTCAACTTTTGTTGTTCCCGCTACAGAAATCTATCGCAAATGCCTTTTGGGATCATTTTAAAATTTTCAAAAAACAACTCTAAAATCGATTGATGGGCACGCGCCCCCATACCCCCGCCGTGCCGGTGCCACTGGAGCCTAGGATAGGATTGCAGCTAGCATATAATATACATTAAACAGTGTGTAATATTTAGGCCTAGACTCATAGCCATCAGAGTTACCAGATGGCTGTAGTATTATATCTGATCATGATGCACTTTTTCCCATCTAAGAAAGAATTCTGGTCGATAACTTAAGATACTTATATATTGAACTGGTATATTATTTCATTCTATTTTTTCGATAGCCAAATGATCATTAGTAGCCAGATTCGGTTCAACATGGTCATGAAAAAACCAACAGGCAATCCTGAAGAGCTAGGAATGGAGAAGCACCTAACAAACACTAAAAAGGGGATTTCAACACACACACACACACAGTGAACACGCAATGCAGTGCAGTACCAGACTGCCACTGTTCTGATTATACTGAGTAACCTGACCTGTGTGCTAGTCCAATGCACGATTATCCCCATTAACCAAGTTAAGTTAAAGACCTACTCACTAGTTTACAGAAGAAAGTTCAACCCTTAATAGATATATTGTATGGACTCGCTGGATGAATGATTTTTTCTCAATGAAATTTTTTCAATGAAAGTAAGTGAAGTAAAAAATAGTTTGAAATAAATGAGTTTATTGAAAAAAAAAATAAAAAAAACCGGCAAAAGTTTTTGGCCGGTCTCGAAGCGAGACCAGAAAAATTTCCGAGACCGCAAGGGTCCGAGACCGAGACCAAGACCGAGACCACAGGGTGTCGAGAACGAGACCGAGACCGGGAAAAACCGGTCTCGAGACCGGTCTCGAGTACTACATCCCTGATAATAACCTGTGTGCCCTGTGTATACATGTTACTTGGTAAGGTTGACAGGACTTATAATATCTAGCTATGTGGAATGGAACTATTGAAGAAACTGGAGTCACTGTGAGTTTACAGCGGGCGTAGCGCGTCGAAAATTTTGGGTTCTGATTGCAGAAATTGTCCTCTTTCTTTCACTTCTTTTTTCTTTCTTTTCCTCATGTTTCCTTAATTTTGCCGACTGGTTCAGAATTTACCGACTCAATGTCAGAATACCACATGAACGATGGACTCCTATAGTATACAATGATACTGAAAAGCCCTATGTAGCTTTTTTTTGCCGACAGAATATGTTTTAAGTTTCAAATAGTGTTACTTACGGGCTTTGAAAATATTGTGATAAACGTTGTCTATAAATGCATTCCGATCTCCTGTCTTCCGTCTGCACCAGCCCCTTTCTCTTACCCTGCTTTGCCCTCCCTCCCCTGTTCTTTTCTCTGTTCACTCGGTCTTTCTCTCTCCTTCTTTTCTTTCCTCTTTTTCCCTCTTCCTTCCCTCTAACTTTCCTTCGTTTGCACTTCCCTCTTTCCTTCATTTTGCCGACTAGTGTAGGATTTTGCCGACTGCGTGGATGATTGGGGGTGTCAAACCCCCACATCCTACCCTAGCGAAGGCCCTGCCCGACGGTGGAAGTTGTTGAGACTTTCTCTTTCTTTCTAGTTTGGATTTTTTACCTTTCCTTGCCATCTCAAGAGAAATTGTATTTGTTAATCAGTTTGCCATGATCAAGGGTATGTTATCATTTTATAAGTCTCAAGTACTCTCAAATTCTGTATCGTCGTACAATACTATGGGCAGAAAGGACAGTAAGAGGCGATGGAAAATAGTCACTTATTTCCTTAGAAATACTTTAAACTTTATCTTCCTACCAGAAGCTCACTCTGTAAAGACTGACAAAAACCTTCAGTTTCCCTTTCTGCATGGTATTTCGTCAACGATAATGCCGTACATCATCATCGCCACCGCCACCGCCATCGCCATCGCCATCGCCATCGCCATCGTCATCGTCATCGTCATCGTCATCGCCATCGCCATCGCCATCGCCATCGTCATCGTCATCGTCATCGTCATCGTCATCGTCATCGTCATCGTCATCATCATCATCATCATCATCATTATTAACACTTTACACTTTACATCAAGAAGGGTCCCTTGATGGATCTCATACTCAGCATGTGAATTACCTAGATTGGATAATAGGTCGCTTTTGTTTTTTTTGTGGTGGTCAAGGTCATTCGGGGTCAACGAAGGTCAAAGTGTGAAACCTTGGAAAGGGCTAAACAAGATATCTCAAGAAGGGTAACAGTGAAGGATCTCATACTCAGGGTGTAGATGAACAATTTTGAGTGGATGATCCCTATTGTTTGTGTTAGAGGTCAAAGGCCATTTAAGACACCAGAGGCCAAATGGTCAATGCCTTGTAAACATGATATCCCACTTGAGAACTTGGTAACCTTGGTGAATCTGAGAGGTGATATTATGATATCAATCTGTTTGATCTCTGTTCATGGATCTTTCATTCTGCTCGTAAATGTCAACACAGTAATTTTATATCTTCATAATGAAACTGTACCAATTTGAAACCACTGTAATATTTTTATACTGTAGTCCAGAGGCAAGCAATTACTAAGCCTTTGGCTTTCTGGTACGGTTAGAAATTTGGGGTAATGGGTCATATTTATCCGAGTAAGTGATTATAAATACTATACTGTAACGTTTCAGTCCAATGCATTGCATCCACTTAACTAACCTAATATCCGTCGTGGGATGCTAAACCACATAAATATATCACATTGTTTGTCCAGAATTGTTTGATATTAATGCCTAGAAAAGCGTTATTTGAGCTTAACGTCCGCAAAACGAATATGTGTTTCCTAAATACCTTCAATTCGTACAGAAAATAGTCATGTTTCCTTGTGAAAATGTGTAAAATAGTCATAGGCTAAAATAAACATAGGCCTACTGTTCAGTTCTTTTTTTCCTCAATTCAGTGACTGTCTTACATGTGAAGTGAAAACACGAACTGCTGTTATAAAGCTAAAGGTATTGGTAAGATCTAGTGGTGTTCCTAGCTACAATCTACTTTAACGAAAGTAGGGATGGAAAACGGTACAGCAGAGGTTGAAGTTACTCCTCAACTCCATCGGATAATACATTCTGTTCTATTGATAGCAATGGCGCTGGTGGGTGTCTGCGGTAACACACTGGTTTTCATCGCTTTCTGTCTATCTCGCAGACTTCAAACGAAGACTAATATATTTGTCGTTAATCTTGCGGCAGCCGATATCCTAACTTGCGTTTGCTTACCAATTATTTCATTGTCTTTGTTAGTAGATGAAGGTATACATACAAAGTCCTGGCTGAACACACTGTGTGCAATTGACATTGGGGTGATTAAAATATCTCTTCGCTGCAGTTTCATGATGTTGGTATTTATTGCAGTCAATAGATATGTTTTAATCACAAAAAGTCAGGAAACGTATAAACGGATGTTTCAAACGAAATTTACCGTCATTTTCCTCTGTATTTCGTGGATGTACCCGATATTATTCGTCACTTCGCAATCACTTTCTGGAGTTATCCATATGGGATACGACGTAAAATCACATTCTTGTAATCTGGGTAGCGATCATCATCTATTATATGGTACGCTTGTTTTCAGTACTATCGCTTTAAAGATTACCGTGATCGCTTACTGTTATGGAAGGCTGTACCTATTTCTGAGACGTCACAACAAACAGATGCAAAAAGAACGGTACGTATAAATTTACTCAGACTATATCCGTAAAATCAGCAAGAATATGTATGAGTTTATGCTCGAAACGAATTTTCCACAAACTTTTGAGCACTTCTTACTACTTTTTACGTTTTAAGATGTAAGCCATATATGTGGAACCTCAGCTCTGTTCTACCAGCGATACAACCCAGTCCATTTTTTAGCTAGGGAGGGTACCGATAAATCATCCGGCAAGAAACGTGTAAATCAACAGGCTAGAACAGATCAACCAATGTTAAGGAGAGTTGCAGCAAGCTGGTGCTCACTCATTGGCGTAGAAAGCGGGGAGGGGGCTATGGTGGCTAAAGCCCCCAATCAAAAATGTGGTGGGTGGAAGTATCATACTTCCACCCCCTCAATTCGAGTGAGAAAACTCCATATTTGTTCCCGCTGTAAAAATGTAAGAACATGTCTGTAATTTTTTCTTAAAGTTTGCCAAAGTATGCACCAATTGCATCACCCTCAAATATTCAAAAATTTTCCAAAGGGGGAGGGGACACAGCCTCCCCCAGGACGGTGGTCTGAAGCAAAGTTCAGCCCTTAGTCGAGAACAGCTTCCTATACCATTGTGCTCACTCAAGGACTCACTTTTTGCAGTCTTGAAGAAGTTAGAACCACTAAGGCTTGAATGTTTCTAGCTGTTCGTTGCATGTTGTATTCGTTGAAACATCTTTAGTAGACCCTTTTTCAAATAGCAATTACAAAGGATTGTGGGATAGAGTTTGGTACATGTTGTTTTTGGCCACTGTAAAATGCCATTGAAAAAAATGATGCACGCGAAAACTCTTTCCCATAATCCTTTGTAAATGCTATTTGGAAAATGGTCTATTGTAAGAAAATGTTAACTCCATAAAATTCCATCTACTTAAATATACTCCACAACTGGAAAAACTGCTATTTTTCACGATTGGCTTATAACAAATATCCAAGGATCAAGCCAGGCAATAACAAAGTATCAATTTTTATCTTCAATATTTCATGCCTCGTCCCAGAAGCAGTTGAAAACCCCACTCCCGTTACAACGTTAAAACGAAAGTAGAGAAACAAAGCCTTTCTTTCTTTCTGGTCCTTTCTTTGGAAAGTAATTTCTTTATAATTTTTTTACATTTGTGGGAAATTTTAATCTAGCAAAATGTTGATCAATTAATGAAGTAGTAATATCATTTCTACTATTTTCAGGTACAAGAGAAATGGAGGGAAAAGAAACGCATGTCTTGTTACTAAGAACCAAGTAGATATTACCAAAAACTTATTTTACATTTTGGTAATCTTTTTTATTTGCTTTGGTCCAGTCACAATAAGTGAGGTGATGGGCGCTAACGACATAATCACGTCGTACACACGGCTCATGATTTCATTCAATAGCTGCGTAAATCCTCTTCTCTACGGGGCAAAACATCCACACTTTCGGCAAGTATTTTACAACATCTTGTCTCGACAGTGGAGTGAAATACCAGAACCTACATTCAGATGGATGAATTCTGGATTAACGCGTTCCGTCGTTACGGGATCAAGAAGTAAGGACTTCGATGCTGTATCGATGGCACCTTTAGAAAAGACTGACACTGTGTAGGTCATGACAGAACAAATGTGCACCTTGACCTATATGAAACACATAGCAATAAAAATATGGAAGGTCACAAAGACATTGAATGGGGTGTTAAGTAGTTTCTTCAAAAACAATATGCAAACTGATATTCTTAAAAGGCTATAGTCCTAATCTGATATGTTTATTTTGAGGTCTGACAAAGGCAATGCTGTTGTAATACTGGACAGGCTTTGTTAAGATGTTACAATTATGAATATCCTCAACGAAAACTCCACTTCACAAAACTGTCGTCCAACCCCACCGTCAGTGAGGAGAATTCACTGAACAACCTCCTGGTTGTAAGCCAGATTAATCAAGAAACCATCAAAAGATGTACCTGTATATGGTCAACCTACAATACATAAGGATGACCTTTCATTGAGGCCCATTGTTGGCTGTATTGGGACTGTGATGAGAATTTGGCAAAAACTCCTTCTGAGCTTTTGTATGAACTTATATCAACTGTTTAAACTCTAAAGGATTTATATGAACTTTGGTGAGATGTTCACAATATCGCACTTAAAAGTGGTATGATGCTTCTGTCCACTTTTGAAGGCGTTGCCTTATTCACTGATGTCTCTGTTAAATTGACTTTTGCTGTTATTCTAGATTATGTTTTCAATGAAAAACGTATTTGTACTAACATTAAGACAACTGATCTTAAAAAGTGGTTCCCTCTCATTCTTGGTTTCGATGATAAGAGAAGCCTATGCATCCATGATGACGTGTGTGCATGTATGTGTGTCCTTCCTTCTGCTCATACAATTACACTCATTCTTCCGCGTAATGTTTTGTTCTTCTCCGTGTGTTCATTCAGTTCACTCAAGCTTGACGTTTCTAAATTCGAAAAGCGCACTTTGTGACAGTGTCCTAATCAAGTCACTGAAGTTCGAGTCGAGGCAGAGTCGAGTCAGAGTCTTTCACTTGCCATGTCGAGTCGAGTCATCAACTGAACTCGAGTCGAGTCGAGCTGAGTCGAGTCTCCAACCACACTCGAGTCGAGTCGAGTCACTCTGTCTCTCGAGTTAGTTGAGCATATTGACCTATACAATTCTAGATCAGACAAGCAAGTTATTTACACAATTGCTCTACATGCTGACTCGGTCACTTGTGGTTTTAAAGTATCGTTTAATCTACAACCTCCAAAATCGACACTACCTTATTTTTCACACTAACAAAAAAAAAATGTGAGGGGGACATGTCTCAGGCCATGCATCTACAAAAGTGAAACATGAAAGGAAGAACCATAGAGCAGGATATAGAGATATTTAACCTGAAGTCACCCGATTGGAATTGCCCGGCAGTGCCGGGCACAGCACACGCGCAGTAAGCGTATTTAAACACACGCCATAAACATAGCTACTACTGTGACACAATGGACGCTTTCCCGCAAAATGTCTAACCAGGGAGCTGTCTAACCAGCTCCCTGGTCTAACAACCAAAGAGACGCGCGATTATGTGAGGGCCTTCATAGGTTCCTTTATCCTGCTCTATGAAAGAACAAGCACCTGGGAAAAGTAGGAATTTTTCTTATGTAATGAACAATACTGTATTAAAACTAAAGAAAAACAATAGGCTAACAATGAGCCACTTCAGATTCCTGATGCGTTCTAAAGGTGAAGGGTTCTAAGGGTACGGTCTTTCGATGAGTGAACTCTTCCATTATCATTGAAACCACCAATGTCCCATGGCCGTACCCAGCGGAGAGGAAAGCTTCCCCCTCCCCCAGAAATTTTCAAAGCAAAATTTTTATCACCATCGATGTAGGTAAATTTATCGATATTTTAAAGATTGTTTAGATGGAAGTTGAAAGGTGCGGAAAGTGCCATTTCCGGTACCGTAACATGGGACAGGCGCTTAAAGAAGGGGGTGGGCAAGAACCCTCTCTTGAAGATGCTTTTCTTAGCTTTTTATTATTCATATAACTAAAAAGTCTACAAGTTGGAATTTTTTCAGCGCGCTTCGTGCTCACCCTCTCTGGGTTCTAGATCATCGATTCTTAAAGGTCATGTGACATGAAAATAACACAGTTGGATATTTGATGTAAAGAGCATTTAATATCCAGAAAATAGCCGCACTTCCCATTAAAGTCCATCAAATATTGACCATTTTATAGGGTCATTTCTATTTTACACTTGTATCATGAATTAACATGAGCTAAATATGCAAATATGTGACATCGAAAGATGGACATACCATATATGGCTCATGTTGGCCTTTTTTTTCATCCTTAATTTCAAGGACATTGTTATCCCCTGAGGGGTTTATTATGAAAGTTAAAATTCTTTCCTTTGGAAACAATATCACTCAACAAACTGGAAACTTTGGAAATTATTGTTCCAAAACCCAGGGAAACCCTCAAAATAAGCCATTCCCCCCTTCTTCCCTCAAGTCCTCTGCATTATCAATCCCAGTCGACTGTTAGTCATACGGAGTACGAATATAATTGAAAAAGTAAAATTTTGATTTTTGTTGTCTGTTAAGTGACCATCTTATGTTGTTTGAAGTTGAAGCTAAAATGCATCATTTTTAACGCCTACAATGTCGTAAATACCCCAGAGCTTCCGGGGCCTCCTCCTGGACTCGCGCTCCAGCGACGCCTTAGGCGCAAATTGGCAGTCCATCCCGGTTTGTCCTCCTCCCCCACTTTCAGAGTTTAAATCCCGCTCCTGGTTTGGTGTTTTAAGTCCTGTAATTTTTGTTACTTTTCTTTCTTTTTTTTTTTGTCCATATACTTTATTTTGTGATGCGGTTTTGTATACAAAAGCTCAAAAATTATTCTTCAGTTGGAGTGAAAATTTCGTAAATGAAAATGAGAACAACTTTGTACTTTGGATAAGAGGTGGAGAACGGCTCTCGTCAGAGGAGAAGGTTAAATAATGTACTGAATTTGTAGAGGGGCCGAGAATTTGGAATGTTCATTTGTCCCCTAAACGTGCAGAATGGAGATCTCTCTGCAACAAGAGAAGGAACTCAACTTTAAGTTTCGTAATTGAGTAATCATATAGATGAAAAGAATGTTTGCTTCAAATTTTAGTCTAATGCCTGTTTCTAGGATATACTGTTAAAAGCTTTGTATATAATAAAAAGATAGTTAAAAACGTTGACGGAAATATAACTAACATTTATTAAGACTGTAAAAATATACTTGAAAATCTTGCTTGTAACCTCGATTATGCGTATAAATAAATCCTAAAAACTAGCATGTTCCTTCAATTGCGTCCCTTTCTTGTCCTTGTCTGTCTTGTTTGTCTGAAGCAAAACAAGGATAACATAATTCTTCAGAACCATCCTTATAACCAGGGAAATAATAAGAAAGAAAAAAGTTATAGTATATATATATATATATATATATATATATATATATATATATATATATATATATATATATATATATATATATATATATAGATGTAACTCACCACCACATTATTAGGCCATACGACCAGTGGATAAGTGGTCCAATAAAAATATACGACATTTGTGACATGGAAAGAATAACATTATAATTCTTATTATATGTCCTTTCTTTATGAATGGAAACCATTAGTTGCATGAGGGAGGGGCATGGGGAGGCGGGCATTTTACATCCATAATAATTAATGACTGTACATTTGCAAAGAGTAAACATTTTAAGGTAGTACTTTTTAGTTCTTGCAGATTTTAGTTCCAACCATAACTGTGAAGACCTTGATATGGTCTTAGTGTCATTTGGAGGTCAGGTGAAAGCTCCATGCCAGTGCCCTATTCGGCTTCCGGAGGAGTTTCCCCTTGGTTCCCACCATAAACTTACTCATGAACCACTGCAGGGCCATGTCTCGGCCCATGGACCCTTCGCTGTTGGCAAAGTACTCCATGCTTTAATTGAACTTGCTGGGCCGAAGAGGCATATATTTAGCCTTCTTGTGTATACGTTGGAAGACTTTACGCCGCTGTGTCGCAAGAGAGAGGGAAATTTGCCAATAAGGGGGAAATTTTTCCGCTGATGGCGCGCATGTGCATACTTAACAACTATTTCCTGAGGCTCTCTAGCAATAGCTATGTATATGTATTTATAATACATACTATATAGCTTTTGTGTGAAGTAGAAATAATTGTCAAATACATCAAAAGATAAGAGAGTCGCATCATTTAGTATATTCCTTGAAACAATCTTCTTGGAGCATCCGAAACACCAAAACGCATGAGCTTCAGGGGGCTTCGCCCCCTCTGGACCCCCAGGCTTTCCACTGGACCCTACCAGAGGCTTAACAGTGGGCTCCTTGACCCTACCGGTTGTGGGTTTTGAGCTCGACGTGCACACTTATCGTGCATAATTTGTCCACATGCACTTCTAAAAACGTTCCTCCGCCAATGCCCTGACCGACCTTACAGTTGCGCCCCCTCTATTGAAAAATCCTTGATACGCCACTGCTCATAAAACATAAAGTACCGGGTGGGAAAGGTATTGAACGAGATAAATAATAGTGGGAAATATTGCAGAAACGTGCATCAGATCCATGATTTCACAGAGGACACTCCTCACTTAAACTTCAATAAAAACTCGTACTTCTTTTTGACTGAAATACATGCTTCAATGTTCTCCTTTTGTCAATGTATTGTATACTTTTTATCTGAGTTACAGACAAATCAGTTTGAGTTTATAAAATGTCCCATAATACGGGCTTCTTGAAGTTCCTCCCTAACCTTCCCTTCCACATTTCTCGGAACTGGAAAATGAACGTCACCGGGCTTCCTTTGGTGACCCCCTACACCGAGCGTCAAGAGTTTAACACACTTAACTATGATGACGAGAATCGTTTTCAGTACCCTTGTTTCATCTTAAAGTGACCACTAAACGCATTCTTGATTTAGAGATCTCCATTGCAAACTTTTGAATGCACTGCTGTCAACACAATGCTCCAAGTTCAGACGCGGATCCATGGTACAGGAGGAAGTGGCATACTTTGTTCAGTTTCAGTTAGTTTATTCCTTATTCGCCTCAAACAAGGAACAAAGGAATGACAAAAATGTAAACAGAAGCAGTAATCACATATAACTGTAGATAACACAGACTTGGCATTACCTGTTACTAAAACTGACTTCAGCCACTAATTCTAATGCAATTTGAACTAAAGCCCATTACATCAAATTGAAAGTGTATCCATAATTATCTCACAGAACTTAATAAGATTAAAAAAGTCTTCTATTTTTTGTTTGTTAAAGCTCTTCCATTTAAATAGTAGGGGATGTTCTCCGAAAGTAAGGTTTAAGTAATAAATTTCTTTCTTTAAATATAAAGTAACGGCACTGAAAAACAAAATAAAATATATCCCCTAGGCTCCCTCCACAGCAAAATTAATAGGACCTGTCATAATAAACAACCTTCTAATATACTCATAACCACCGGTAGCTTCCTACAACCACATCTAAATTTACAGAAAATATTACGACTACAGTGGTCAAGGTTTAATAACTAGGGTTCAAAATTCAGCTTAGTTTTAAGTATCTTATAATGTTTATACTGTGAGTTTGATATTCCATACAAATGACAGTCTCGATTTATCCTAAATATATTTTGCTTTAAGAATCCTGCAGGGCGAGCTATATCCATTGGTTTCATGGATGGCTCTTTAACACTTAAACCTTAAATGTGCCAGCTAATGACCAACCAGCACAGCACCAAAATGAGACCGACCTCGATTCAACAGTTGATATCTCATATTCCTACCTGTAATGTATAGGGAGATGAGATGTACTTCTCTTAGCATCAGAAATGTGAAGCTGTGGGTGAGTACTTGAGTGTTTTACTGTGAGCAAAAACTGTTTTGCGAACTCCCCCTAAACCATTAATTTGATGAAGTTCAAACTTGGTGTGCTGGTATCTGACCATTGAACTAGTGCATACGTAATAGATGTTGCTACAGGTCAAAGTTTAGAAATCAAAGTTCAAAGTAATTCCCTGAAAAGTGATTTTTCGCCATTATTTGCCTATCAGTATGGTAGAAAAAGTAATAAAACCACATGATATGCTAGGTCTGATAAGTTAATGTTTAAAATATTGCTTTTTGGTTGCAGAAGGTGGGGTCAAAGGTTAAAATGTAGGTAAAAGATCAAACTTACCAAATTATGCGACAAAATGTGTCGCAAAATTCCTCCTAAACCGTACGTCCGATGAAGTTAAAACTTGGTGGGTAGATATCTGACCATGAAAACTCGTGCATGCATAATTGCTGACGTCAAGGTCAGAGTGCAAATTTGCTAAAAATTGTTTATTCTCTGGTATTATTTGCCTATCAGTATGTAAGAAATATTCATAAATACTTTTTGAGAATGCTGGCTTGTGATTGGTCAGTTACCCATGTTCTAATCTAGTGTAGAGACATAGGGTGTATGGAGAGCAACTTTTGATCAACATGATTGTAAACACAGCTCTAACACTACAGTAAGTAATAAAACCACATAATATGCTAGGGCTAATAAGCTTATCTTTAAAATAGTGCTTTTGGGTTGCTAAGTGTGGGGTGAAAGGTCAAAATGTAGAGAAAAGGCCAAATTTGCCTAAATTTTGGCGAAAAAGTGTTTTTAGTACTCCTCCGATGGCGTTTAAATTTGGTCGGTAGGTACCGGTAATTGACCAGGAAAACTTGTGCATGCATAACTGCAGACGCCAGAGGTGAAAGGTCAGAGGTCAAAGGTCATATTTCCTTAGAATTGTTTTTTGCCACTACAGTATTTACCAAAATTTAAACTGCTTTTCAGTTGCTAAGGTTCGAGTGTTAAGGTCAAAATGTAGTTAAGGTAAACTTTGCCAAATTTTTGTAAAAATGTTCATCGTCAACTCCTCCTAAACCATATCTCAACAATTTCAAGGTTAGCGGGTTTTTCTAAATTTTACCTCTGACCTTTGACCTATGACATTATCAATTGAGCATGCGCGAGTTTCCATGGTCAAGTACCTACTCACCAAGTTTGGACTTCACTGGGCTTGAGGTTCCCAGCGGTCCGATATCACCCTCTTGAGGGGGTTTTCGCAATTCAGTGGGAGACAAGAGTCAAGAGTGCAGAAGAGTGGGGGCGTTTGAACAAAATTAGATACTAAATTAAACCTAGGCTAAAAAAGAGATCAAGTATTTCCCCTTGCTGAACTTTCAAATTTGAGAATGAAATAAAATGGAGGTAAAATGACGTTAACAAGTTGAGTAGGTCTAACTTTCCATCTTTAGGGTCACTACAAAGTTGGTGAAGTATCTCATCTGCTAGATGTCAGGAAATCGCATCTAGCATTGTTGAATTTCAAAATTTTCCTTGTGAGAGCCCCCATGATGAAGTTATGTGCGCTATCACACAGTCATGAACGATGTCACAATGCATAGTATCAAAGGCAACACTTTAAGCAGTATCAGCGTGATGAGGCATGAAGTTACGGAGGGCATGTGTTGCAGAATAAGGAGTTAAGTTACAACCAATTGTGTCAAAAGTCCATAAGAACTTCAGTTGAAAACTCCAGGTCTCAGAAACGGTTTCTCCATCTCAGAAGGGGTAGTCTCGGTCTCGGGTATTGAGGTTTGGACTACAACGTTGTTCAAACACATGGCCTTAAAGTAAGGGACGTTTCGCAGTCGTGCACCGTACCGCAATTGCTGAGTGCTTGACAGTTTGGAAGTGACAGGCTACCAAGCTAAGGATTGCAGCTCACGGAAGATTGTTCCTGCCGGGAAAGAAAGCTTTTTGTGGATCGGAGAAATTGAAACAAGGGGAAATGTTAAAAAGTTGTTTTTGTTAGGAGAAGTTTAGCCTTTAGAACGAGGAAGTCTGTCCTATCAAACTCCACTCTTTTCCATGAAGACTAATAATTTACTAGGGAAAGTGCAATATGGCAACAGCCGTCAAATAAATCATGTGTATTAGTTTGCAGGAAACGACTTGTAATGTGTAACCAATTTGTAACCAGAGATTACCCGAATCCCTTAAAACGACTGCAAATATTATTAATTATGTTTTGAAATAAAAATTTTGTTATTTTACTTATTACGAAAGCAGGAAAGACGGTGGTGTTCGTTACTGATAACCTCACCACAGATTCTGGAAATAATATCCATCAAATTGTTTTTACGAGTTGCTTTTATATTTGATGATTCCCAACTATGTAAATACTTCCCTGGTCATGTTACTTTTCACAGTTGAATACGTCCAATGAAGACATAATCGAACAAAGTTATAAAAAACGGATTGTAAAAGGTTCACTTCATTTAGCAAAAATGACCAAAAGTATGTGAAAATGGGTTTCGTACTCTTACCTACAGATCAGTGGTTCCCAACAGGGCGGTATCACCTCTGGGGGCTTTTTCGATACCTATGGAGCAATTAAAGTAAAGGGGTATAGGGAGCGTTTGAAAAAATGAGATACTAAATTAAAACGGGGCTAAAATTTATTTCCTCTAGATCAGCGAAATTTCAATAAAATAGAGATAAAATGGAGTCAATCATTCGAGTAGGTCTAACATTCCTTCTTTAGCTTTACTAAAAAGTTGTTGCATTATTTCATCTGCTTGATGCCAGGAAATCACATCTAACAGTGCTAAATTTCAAAATGTTCCTTGTGAGGACCCCCATAACCTTCATCAGTGGCAGCCAAATGGGGGACTATGGGGTAGACGGATTATCATTGTCTTGCCACTGAAATATCGAATGCAATTCTTGAGTGGCTATTCATATTGACATAATCGACAATTGTAGATAATTGAAAAATAATAGAAAACTTTTGCAATGCAAATGAAAGTGGGGTCACGGTTCACTTTTTTTCAAAATGTTTTTTTTTTTTGTCGGAGAGCGAATCTGGGCTATCTGTATAAATTCTCTGTGTAGGGCACCTTGAGTAGCATAAGTCTTCCAAAGCCCCATTCAGTGCCCCAAGCCAGTGAGCCACAACTGGAAAAAAGGCCGTGGTCGTCTCGACTTGAACCAATTGATTGGAAACTGGGACGTTAAACCTCATCTAACTTAATCTAACCTAATCAAAGCCCCATTCAGCCACTATATTCTTCTTCCCACCCACAAGACAGGCCCACAGAATCAAGTATAACTTTCATTAGTTACTACTGAAATACAAATGAGCAAATGTAAAGCTGTTTAGTGTGCATTCATACTATAAGATGATAACAGAGCCAAATGCTTCATTAGTTCTCGTGCTGTCAATTCCAAAAATACTGCAAAAATTCAGGGGTTTTGCCCCTGGTCCCCAACTTGGAAGTTGCCCCATCAGAGGCATCTAAGAAGGATCTCTAGACTCCCTGCCCATCTTGGAACTCTTCACACTATGAAATCCCTAAAGTCTTTCCCACTTAATAAAAGATGTCCCTTACCGAGACCCCGATGAAGGCTTTACCCTTCACCCGTAGATTCGTCATTAGGAACCGCTAATTTTTACATATTTTCAATAAAAATCCCAAGTGTTCAATAGACACAAAATTTTCGACGCCCGAGATTAATTAGTCAAAATGTAAGTTTGAACAATTACACTTTATTCTGTCATTGTATTAAGGAGGTAAGACCTCTGACAGGGTCGAATCTCCTATTCCCCTCTGACTAGCCTCTGCCTTTTACCACAGCTCGGTTCAGGACTTGAATAAGTATTAATTTTGTTCTTTTCAGCAAGTCTGAGTCAGAGCCGCGGTGGCAGATGTTGACGTAAATTCTGACTGCTGAGAAGTTAACACCTGTCCCTTCGGGGTCGTCACACCATTGGGGTAGTTCTCAGCTTTCGCCTATAGTGGGATATGGCCCCAGGGACAGGACTTTTCCACAGGTGGTTTGCCAACCCGCATGTAGAAACAAGGTAGGCAAACAGGCGCTTGTCAACCGCCCAGATCAGATGTGCTAGTTAAATAGCATCTCCATACCCAGATGCGAAAGGACACACATTATGGCATGCATTCAATGGAAAGTACCTATAACAGGCATAATGTCCGCGTAAGAGAATGTCAACAGCCCATGCATTTCCACATCCTACCTTGGTAGTAGTGCCCTAGGAAGGGTCTAAGATGAGGGGGTTGAACCATTAACTCCCATATTTTGACATTGTCTAATTTAGTGTTGGACGTCATACGGGGAAAAAAATCCATACTGATATTTTGATGAAAGGAAGAGTAGGCTGCAGGACCCTCAGCCTCAGATCCACCCTCTCGGTTCCGACGGCCCTGGGTAATGACACCAAGTTGGTATGTACATCCCTCCCTCACCAGTCTTTCTCATGCACACCTGGTTGCAAAAACATTAATAGGCAATAAGAATTTATGTTGAATTATGTAATTCCAAAGTTCTCAACTACCCTATGCATTTTCATCGCTTCGCTGCGCCTACATAGGCCTATGCCTAGCCAGCTGATACGATCGCATATCTTCTGTTATGTCAAACAGCGGAAGCCAAGTGCCATTAATTGCCCGTCCTATCGGTTCTCTTGAGGTGTTAATGGTCTTTAATAGACTCATTACGGATTACTATCAGGCATTGTCAGTATTATTGATAAGAGTTCCTTACTTCAATCGCTTTGAAATCCAAGCAGTATTTATTACAGTGTCTGTAAAACTACTCAAAAAGTTATCAATTCTTTGAAACATACTTTATTATATTTTTGATAATTCTTTCAGTTGTATTTTGTAATAAACTAAATATTTTAAACAATATGAGGACAATGGTTATCCCTTTTAATCAAACGAAACTGTTTCAAAATTAGGCCTACCGTCTTTACTTGACGATCTTGTTAATATTTAATGTAGAAGTAACACTCCGCATATTATTAATTGTCAGAATGCGTGGTTAAATTATGTAAAGGCGACTCCATGAGGTAGCAATATAATGAAGTCTGAAATCCTTTATCTATCCATGTCACTAACATATTTGCCTTACGTCTTGAATAATTGTACAAAATTGGCCGACCCTACGAAACTTTTCTGTTCCCTTGTACCTCTCACGATTATCACCTCAGGCAGACAGGCAGACTGGCAGATGGGGATACTATTTGGCAGATTAGTATCATAATGTGATGGGGAAGGGGAGGAAGGACATATCAGAGATAGACAATAAGTCCTGCATTACAGTATTGATTTTAAATTATTGGGATATGAATTACAGCCAGACGACACCCCCTCCCTTTACCTGACGACGGAGAAACTATACCGAAACTAATACATGTTATGACGACTGAGGCAGGTTAGGTGTCAGACAATGTGTTGAAGGGGTGAAAGCCGAGACACAGGTTCAATCGGTATGATATTTTTCGGGGTGCAAGATGTGATATGTTAAAGAAGTGATAATATTTGATCTCAAAATATTTGATCTCAAAATATTTGATCTCAAAATATTTGATCTCAAAATATTCTAGGGGCGAGTTTTCAAGGGACAGAGCCCTCTGGTCCAATTGACTGCAAGCCTGGACAAACGTTGTCTTTAGCCTACCTAGCTGGCCTTCCAGTTTGCCATTGAAATAGTGAGAAATAACAGGAATGTAACTTGCGTAGTGAAGACAGAAATGGCTTAGCAGACTACAATTGCTTCCAGGATACGCAGACGTGGGGTCATTATTAATGTTGTGTGTAAACTTTAAACCTTTGTTACTCGTAGCAGTTTTCAGATTGAGCTCGTTTATGGAGAATGGAGGATGGAGAGGGGGCTTAACCTGAACCCTTTATGTTATCAACATTTACAATGGTTGGTTTAAGGAGTTGGTTTTACGGGACATTCCCATTCCCTCCCCCAATTTTCTTCTCCCCCTTCCCCTCTATTCTCCTCCCATTTCCGGGATCTCGAACACTGATGGATCACTATCAAATACTTCCGTAGGAATGAAATTACAATGGTGGACACGATGAGGCTATTCACTATCATTAGGATGCAGCGCACATAACAGGAATATGAAATGTGTGTTCTTTAAATTGGTTTCCATATCATGTGTTCAGGATTACATGCACCATGTGATTATATCACCTTAGTCCTTCTTAGCTAAGGTTTACAGAAGCAGGAATGAGACTTGAAGGAAATTAGTGCGTTAATGAAACAGAAAATTTCCATACGCTTAAAGTTAGTTCCTGCTTCGCAGCTGAAAAATATTTCGTGCATCAAACCTTTCGAAGTTTCAAATGATGCAACATTCGTAATTCTTGTAATGTATTATATTGTATTATATAACACCTTATTAATTCCTCTACATCTGATTGGAGGTCACAAGCCATGGTTTATTTGACACTATCAGACGGTCCTGCGTTATCCATCGTGGGTTAGTCTAGAATAACACACGGTGTTTGGCCCTATCCGCTCCTTTAATCGAATTTTGACCACAATCTGGCCTATTAAGGAAGTTAGGTGTTATACAAAACAAATAATGAATGTTTTCCATTCGTGTGATAGTATGAATGATTTCATTCGTTGAAAGATTGAATAGAACGTTCAATCTTTCAACTCAAGAAATCATTTTTATTATCACACTCTTAAACATTCATTATTTGTATAATGTATTATATTATGGAAAAATAAATCTATTGCCAGAGATATTGGTAAGACTGAATGGCTTAATAATGATGACACATATTTTCTGTCTGTGCCTTAATCATGCAATGTAAATACAGTGTGATCCTGTAAATCTATAATGCATGTTAAAAACAAGAGTAAATCATGTCCAAGCTGGGGGAAGTCTCACCCTCCTCCTTATAGTCCATTTGAAATGTTTACTTCATAGTATCGATTGAAACCTATTCACGGTAGATCACTTCATAGCATCAGTTAAAAAGTATCACGGTAAGTATGATCAAGTGAAGTCATCGGTTGTGTAGTCATCAAAATAAGGCGTGGTTTCCTCAAGGAAAGGTGTGGTTTCGTCCACTGTGACTTCTGACCTCATTGTTGCTGACAAGCAGATGTTATTATAAAAATAAGCGCAAAGTTTTGAATAAGATCCTATTGAAAGGTTTTCTTTAGTGGACGGATGGACATTTTCGTATAATTCCACATAATCGCATTTAGAAATATCTTTAAACGAACCTCTACCTGTAGGTGAAAGAACATGGATATTCAGTTATGATATGCTACTGTATGTCTAGTAATGGTAAAAAGACATTTGTCAGGCAGACGGTTTACAACAATTGGTATATATATATATATATATATATATATATATATATATATATATATATATATATATATATATATATATTTATATATATATATTTATATATATATATATAACTGAAGAATGGTGGGAAGCGGACACAGTCGCATAATTTTTAAACCTGTGGAATATGCGTCTAACATTGGCATCCTTAGCCTTAGTAAGAAGACGACACCACCAAATGATGAAAAACTGCGGTCCGAGCTGGGTTTGAACGAACGACCTACTGCTCAACGTGCAGTACGCTCTACCAACAGAGCCATCGGAACTCTGGTAGAACTGGTCAATTTAATTCAAACACCAGACGGGACAGTTTTTCATCATTACGTTACTTGTGAGCTCCGCCCAGCTTGTAAAAATACGGAAATATAGATGTGACGTTGCGACTTCTAAATATAGAAACTGAAGAATGGTGGGAAGCGGACACAGTCGCATAATTTTTAAACCTGTGGAATATGCGTCTAACATTGGCAACCTTAGCCTTAGTAAGAAAGACGATACCATCAAATGATGAAAAACTGAGGTCCGAGCTGGGTTTGAGCCAACGGCCTACTGCTCAACGTGCAGTATGCTCTACCAACTGAGCGTTCGGAACTCTGCTGGAAGAACTGGTCAATTTAATTCAAATACCAGTTGGGACAGTTTTCCATCATTATGTCACTTGTGAGCTCCGCCCAGCTTGTAAAAATACAAGATGGAAAACTGTCCCGTCTGGTATTTGAATTAAAATGACCAGTTCTTCCAGCAGAGTTCCGATAGCTCAGTTGGTAGAGCGTACTGCACGTTGAGCAGTAGGTCGTTCGTTCAAACCCAGCTCGGACCTCAGTTTTTCATCATTTGGTGGTATCGTCTTTCCTACTAAGGCTAAGGCTGCCAATGTTAGACGCATTTCCACAGGTTTAAAAATTATGCGATTGTGTCCGCTTCCCACCATTCTTTAGTTTCTATATTTAGAAGTCTCAACGTCACATATATATATATATATATATATATATATATATATATATATATATATATATATATATATATATATATATGCATGTTTAAAACGTTTTATTTACTCTTACCCGATCCCAACTGGCCTTTTAGCCAACCTTGTGTTGTATTGGACTGTGTCGATTCTACTTTACTCTCTAGAAAAGATCTCTACACACTACTCTTCTATAAATGTTTATTCCCCGGAACACCGAAATCTATAAGTAGAGATTGTTTAGATGCAACTTACAAGGTCTAAAATGTGCCATCCCCCCATCCTTGAGGCATTTCGACCAAACATATTCTTGCAAGGCCTACGCTTCCGGTGCGCGCTTCCTCCAGTTACGCACTAAGAAGGGGAAGCCATCACCGGGTGCCAGCTTTGAAGGGGTTTAAGGCCACAGCCGAAAAATTCACTATATAAGAACGATTTTTAAACATATAATCAGTTCAAAGCTTCACCAAAAATTGCAAAATTCTGGATCTAGGAAACTTTTGAACAGTTTTTTTTTTCAAAGAGTAGGAGTGTTACCCCTCCCCTTAGGTGACATCATCTTCAATTACAACTCATCAAAAATAGAAAACATCACTAAGTAATGAGGTTTCCTCAAAATAGAATCAGTTCAACGCTTTACCAATGTTGCCAAAGATAGCACCATTTTGCATCTAAGCCACCTCACTTAGACAAAAATTTCTCAAAGGGTAGGGGTAACATACCCTACACCTCTTGCTTTTCGCCCGACTAGAAATAAGGAAAAGTCACTAAAGACAATTTCTAATTATATAACCAGTTTAAAGATTTGCCAAAGATAGCACCATTTTACATCTAAGAAAACTTGGCCTAACATGTCTTCCTTCCCCTCAGCACCCCATGGCACCCAAATACAGGTGAAAAAGGAAGAGACATGCCTCTTTGGTGCCCCCATTCAGATTGTTTCATGAACTGCCCCCTAGAGATTTCGCCCAGGCTACGGCCCTGTACTAGTCTAGAATGGAGCCACACACAACCGACCTATGTCTGATACCTGAGTAGTTGGTTGGTGTGGTATCCCTTCTGTGAATATCACTCCATTTGGAAGATAAGTAGTTCGTTTGGTTTTCACCGTTTGGATCAGCTTATTGGGACTTTAGAAAAAAGGTTGACCGATACATAGGCTTTGACCTCTAGAAAAGTTGCATTGACTTAAGTATAATAGTAATATATACACATGTTATTTATGGGAGGATATGACCTGAACCCGATTAGAGGGAGCTCTCCAAGCTTTAGAACTTTTGAACGAAAACAAACTTCATATTACAACTGATGTTAATTTGACTGCGCCCGTAAAAATGACCATATATAACCTTATTTCGTACGATGTAAGGGACGGTTTGGGATGGCAAGTCCACCCTCAAAGCGACGCCACTCGGCTCCAAAATAACAATGAATGTATTGGATTTGATTGTAAGGGTACGAATAGGTCTATACGTTTGTCATATCTCAAAGCTGAAATTACCTTGAAATAAATGAAGCCCTCTACTAAGACCGGGAAGTCCGCAACCGGTTTCCGACATCGATGTTGTGATGGCGAGTTTGGTTCCTTCGTCGATATCTTCCATACCGTGATATATCGATTTGACGATAACCTCAAAGGACATGCGCAACGTCCCTTCATCTTCGTTGAGATGTACCTGTTTAACTTCACCCAAGTACGCTATTAGAATAACAAAAGACAATTTTCTGTACTATGTGGTACGTGAGGAACAAAGCAAAAATTTCTCAGTCGGCCAAATATTTTCTTTTGAGAGGAGGAAGGGAACCAGCAGCAGACCCGTCGCCAGACAAGGCACTGAAGGAGGGAGGGGGCAAAATAGCTTCCAGGGGTGTAGTATTTTTCTTGTGGAGGGAGCAGGTTATACTAAAATGCATTACAGCAATGGTATTTTTTTTTATTTTCTAGGCGTGGCATTTTTCTAGGGGTTCCACCTACCGCCCCTCCTTGGCTACGGGCTTGACCAGTAGTATCTGGCAATTTTGATATACTTTATTGAAAAAATCGGCAAGGCATAACAAAGCAAATTTTTGAAAAATGAGACAAAAATGACAAAATTTCGAGATTCTAAGTCGGCATTTTTTAGAGAGTTTTAAGAAAATCAGAAAGGAACGAAGTCGGTCTATTTACCCAAAACGGCCTTCTAGTCAGATCCTTTCAAGTCGCACCACGGTAGTTTACAATGCACGACAATGTAGTCAACAGAAAAACAGACCACATAACATCAACAACAAAGTGTGGTTACAAAGGGGCTTGCAGTCTTGCGCCCTAGGCAACTGTACATGATTTGGAGAGGTTTGGCCTACATTAGATGATAACCTGATATACTGTTCTCGATGGAAGTAAGTGGCTTCCATGGCCGTACGTAGCAGCCTGGGGAGGGGTAGGGGTAGTCAACCTAAGACTTTCAAAGGAAATTTGTTATCAAATCGAAATGTTTAAATTTTCAAGATTTCAAAATTAAAATCGACTAGATGAAACTTGTGGGAGATGGAAAGCTCTTTTTCCGGCAATTTGGGACACATTTTTGGCACATTTTTGTTGGTTCATTATGCACCACCTTATGATTGCACTCTTTTTTTGATGCTGCTTCCGCCTAAAAATTCCTGCATCGGTCATGGTGGCTTCATAACACCGAACTCGGTAAATAAAAAAAAATAGGGGAGTGGGGGTGGTACAGTGCAGCTGTACCCTCCGCTACTATCCCTACCATGTGCTTTCTTCATTGTATTTTGACCTTAATTAGTGCTGAATTTTTTCATACATTGTCTACACCCGCAACTACAGAGAAACTACCTAGCCTAGGTAACCACCTTTCATCTCAGGAAAATCGTCAGTCGGTTTTGTGTCATTCTTCTATTCCTGTACAGGAAGAACTAAACTTGATGCAAGTCTCTCATTTGCAATCACGTCACATACACACTTTTATTTTTCCTAGGATGAATGTGGGAACTACCATGTTTCACCCTTAACATAATGCCCATTTTCTCCCGGTACTGGCAACAAACGCATTGTAGAAGAGGAACTACTGTGGCAAATTTGCGTTGAAGAGTACATTTTCCTGCTATTTAGCATTTTTCTCACCTTAGCCCCATCCTTGGTGGGGCTGAGGTCTGCTTTCATCCCATGTGGCGACCCCATTACGGAACCACTATCCAGTTAAAGAAATCCCGAGAATCGACGCTTCGTACTATGCAAGCACTTTCGGAGATCTCATGTTTGGGTTTGCCACAAAGAATGAACCCTTTCCTCCAAACCCTGGATTCATCACAACAAGAGTGATAAAGCATAAACTCAATGAACGTGCCCCAAGGCCGAAAACACTTGAGAATTCCTGCCTTAGAAAGTGTGACATATGGGGCCTTAGCATGGGCGAAATCCCAAGAGGCAGTTCATGACATTATTTAAGCGGACCACCAAGTGGCGTGCCTGGACACCCGGTTGGACCCTTTCTTTTTACCTATGTATGGGTGCCATCCTGGGGAGGGTGCTGAGGGAAGGTACATGAAAGATCAGGTATAGATGCAAAATAATGTTATCATTGGCAAAGCCTTGAACGTTATATCTTTACAAATTGTCATAAAGTGATATTCTTCTTACTTTTACTGAGCGTAATGCAAGAGGTGCTGTCTAAGAACAGGGGGCGACACCCTTTACTCTTTGAGAAATTTTTGTCTATGTGAGGTGGCTTGGATGCAAAATGGTGTTATCTTTGGCCCCGTACAGCGTTGAATTGATGTTATATTTAGATATCCTCAGTATTTAGTGATTTTTTATTTGGTAGGGTGTAATTGAAGGGGATGTTGTCTAAGGGGAGGCATTACACCTCTACTATTTGAGGAATTTTTCTTGTTCTTAATTTTCCTAGATCCAAAATGGTGTTATCTTTGGTAAAGCTTAGGACTGATTATACATGATCTGAAATTGTGAATTATTTACTGAATTTACTGAAGACCTGTGTGGGCTTCTCCCTGGCACTCTTAGTACGCCACTGGTGGAGCAAATAAATGTTGGGTCGAAATGTCTCCCAGGTAGAGAGAATTAAATGACACATTTTAGACTTTAAGTGGCATCTAAACATTCTTTACTTTTAGATTTCATGCTGTAGAAACAAATTCAGATTTCAAGAAGAAAAGTTAGATTTGATTTAAAGAGAAAGTCCAATTTGAATAAGTGTACCCGGGTATCCTATTTTATGAATGGCTCTTGAGAATCAATCTGACAATATGTTACTCACTGAATTGTGAAATTCACGTATAGTGTAACTCCTTGGTTTACCTTGAAGATGCAATATTTATGTTCTACCATATAAAAGATAGTTGAAGTGAAATAGGGGGATATTTGTGAGATTTAGCTGTTGTTTCAAAATAAGTTTTCGGTAACTGATTATGCCCTTTAACAGTTACTTTACACGCTCATTGAGTTCAGCTAATAATAAAAGGTAATCATAGGCTATTTTGTCTTACGGTGTATCATGCTGGTGTATTCAAGCGGTGTATCTTGTAAGAGGAACAGCGTTCATTCGTCAGGAAGAGAAACCCACATAAGACCCACATATTGCACGGCGGGGGGCCGCGAAATTTGGGGAAAAAGGGGTCTCTTAATATGTGATTTCTTAAATTTTTTCGGGCCTTGAAATCATAATTTGGACAGTGAAACTTTCATCATTTCAGTACTTTTTCTCAAGCTGACCAACTTTCATTACGGTTTGGAAATCACGGGGTGAGGGGGGGGGGGTACTATGGCTTTGCGTATGTGGGAGATAATGAAAGAGAAATTTTTATCAAGTCTAAGGTGAGACTAGAAAGGTGTCCCATTTTTTCTACTTCCGTATTTCTAATGTTGATAGGCTAGCACAGGTGTCATAGGCTATTTTCGGCCATTAATTCGGTCGTTATAACAGTGGCTTAAAATAGCAATGCGTAATATCTGACACAGATTCCCCAATCTGTTATTAGTATAAAACGGAGCGTATAGATTAGGCTATTCGATATAGGGTGATAAGGTTGTTACGGTCATAGGCGACAGATCAAATTTGTCCTTCTTTTATAGGTGTTATGCATTATATCACAATGTATGACTCATTAGAAGCAAGCATGCTATGTATTGTCAGGGAGGCTAGCTGGTATGGTACGTCTTTAAATGTCTAAATCGACTTAGTGCTGACTCAACTAGGGAGGTGTGTAGGCCCTGTCGCAGGGAACCGATAAAAAGATACGGTAACGACATAAAAATGTCTCCTATGCAATTTAAATAGGGAAGGTATTTTACACTTGTACTCTCTTCAGCCAGGAAGCTGTTATGAAGGAGACTCAACATTCTACAGACACTTTGAAGCAATGTTCGTTTCCGATGATCTTGAATGTTGCTTTTCTCCTCAAAATGTCTATTACAATACAAGGATCAACTAGAATTTGAAACGACAATGCATAGTTCTACTCCTTACATTGAACAGTTAACTTTTCGTTGCCAGTCGCCACATAAAATATGTAAAATTTTACACTTTTGTCGTTACTGGTCGCAATAAGTGTCATTTCTGTAACCTTTATTGAAGACTTTCCACACAACTTACATTTCGAGTATGTTTCTGGGTGATGTGGAAATTTGCCAAAACTGGAACATTTGATTTAGGCTTGAACAATGCTCGGGCAGACGACGCATCAAATTCGTAGTGACACAAAGGAAGTACATCCACTGACAGTCGTTTAGTTAAAAATCTTGATTAAAGCTTGCCCCCCCCCCCCCCGTCGGTAACAAACCTCAGATCAACATATGTTTTTACAAAGGCAATTGTTTTGGGATTACTTAGGTGTGAAAGGGGCAAATCAGTATTAGGAAGGGGGAAGTCAACAAGGTTAGACAATAGGTACAAAGAGACCTGTCAGTCAAAGTTTGATACCTGAATGGGATTAAATTATTTTCAAGTACTTATTGTCTTACAGATGTTGCTTTTGTCTCTCATTCCTAACAGCTCCCTACTTTAACGAACGAAGCTGTTAGTAGTACACACACACACACACACACACACACATATATATATATATATATATACCGCGCAGTTTTTCTACCGTGTTCTTTTTGTATAACCGGTTTGTACGTGCCTTTTTTTACGTGTATCTTCTCTACTTTTGTTCAGTTGCATTTTGCCACCTAATGAAGGGTTTACACTCGAAACGTCGTGGAATTTTTAAGCACTTCTTACTTCCTTTATCGACCTACACATTTCTATAGTGCTCCGCAGCATTTCGACTATATATATATATATATATATATATATATATATATATATATATATATATATATATATATATATACATAATCTTGGGGGAAGTCGTTACCATAATAATCAGTGGCGTAGCCAGGATTTCTCTCATGGGGTGGGGGAATGCAGTATGTTGCGTTATCGCCGGCGTTTGGGAGGGGTTTGATGGGAGGGTGTCCCCTCCCCTTTGAAAATTTTTGAAAAATTGGATGTCCTTACATGAAATCTGGTGCTGCATATGCTACTGTTGAAGTAAATTTGTGTTAAAAAGTTTACGTAGTTTAGGTACTAAAAAAGCAGAATCAGTGAGGGGAGGGGCATGGTCCAATGGCCTCCCTAAATACACCACTGATAATCATAATATGAGTTTAACCACTAAGAAACACACTGGTGAATTAATACCCAATGTATAGGTGCTGGTGCATTCAAATCAAAACTTTATTTAATTACCAAAAACAGTTATTTAAACTATTGAATCCCTTTAGCTACATCATTGCATTATTTTCCTTCCAGTAGGTGCCCGAAAAATTCTCAGCATATTGCCCGAATTTTCACAAAAATATTTGGTTGAGGGCTGCATCCCCCAGCCCCCGCCTCCTACGCCTGTTTTTACACGCCCTGGGACTAAAAGTGCAAAGGTTTTCTCCATAAGCTACGTGCTAACTAATGTTGGCACAACCCTTAGATAGCGTCACATGTTAGCACCCCAAATAATATCTTAAGACCCCGTCTTATATAAGGGGCTCGCTGAACTTGATGTCTCCCCTCCCACGAGTCTAGATACAGTCTGAGGAAAGAAATGATTTTCCTCAAGTTAAGTCAAAGTTATTCATGATGGAAATCAGACCTAAGCCTTGTCACTTAGTATAACATAATTGCCACAGTTATTATGCTATAATTTACTCCCTCACATCATATCAAGCGGAACAGGACACACACGTCAAACCCATCCCACCCCGTCCCACCCGCTCGTTCTTTGCAATATGTGTGCAATGAAATCTCAGTTATATTTTTTCAATTCAAAGAATTACTCGAGGAGTTGCCATTGTGATTTAAATATCTATAGCTAGCATTAACTATTAGTCTACATCGTATTAAAGTTACATCCAATAGTGTAGTCACCCTAGAGAGGTCACTCCTGGAGAGCAGCCACTAGTATCGTTCGCACCATGCCTGCTTAAGCAGCATACAACTGAGCGAGAAAAATTTTTGAACGGAAACGGCAAGCGAAAACAAATTTTCTCGGCGGAATCAGGATCAAACCCATAAATTGAATTTGGGTCAGTCGGTCTTTTCTGAGAAGGTTGGTCCCTTCCTCACTCTGCCAATATAATGCGGTATTGTAAGCCAATTCATCTTGACAAACATTTGCTCCCTCAATATCATAAAGGCTTAACATACTTTCAAAATAAAAACATACTTACAGTAATCAGCGAGGCAGAACTTCATCTCAAAGGACTCCACAGACTGTGGGCACGTACAACTTTGAACAAAGGATGGAAGGCAGAAAACTACGATTATCATAGAGAGACAAAAGTTTCTCAAGATATCCATAGTACCACAAATCATGAGCATACCCGGCAAAAGCTCGTAGGCCCTCACCAACTAATAAACGGGCCTCCGGTCTCTAGCTTGACACTAATGTGCACCAGCTGTCCACGGTAACACATCACATTATCTTAGTCCCTGTCACCCTTTTCACCCTAAAACTGATTGAGTAATGTTCAAATTACGAGAGGGGTTTGCCAGGCCTTCTCCGGGTACCCAGGGAAGAAGCTCATAAAACACCGGAAGAAATTTGCGTCAAAGGTATGTAGTCAGTCGTACAAGGGAGCTTAAACTACTTCCCCTTTGTGAGTTGCTGTCTGCACGTGGTACCGTAAGTTCAAATCGGAAATAAAATTTTACGTTGTTCCAATAGTGTTAGAGCTAACTTTCTCTATATCAGAATTCCTCCTTCTCGGATTAATACAATAGAAGTGCAGTTACTCTCTCTTTGGGAGAAACAAACGGTTGTTTACCTATTCTTATTACAGTCATGAATGCGACGGAAATGCAGTCAATGTCAGTACCAAGTTTCGATACCTGGCTGCATTGATTTTGACTTTCTATCTTTTCTGTTTGAAGGGAAACGGTTGGACCAACCGTGAAATTTCAATGTGTAATTTTTTCTCATAGTGTAGTTTGATCCATTGGGATCCACTGTCAATTGCAAAAGGAAAGGGACAGCGAGGGGCGGATTAGGGGGAAATTGCTGTGAAGACCAACGGCACATTCCTTTTGTTCTATGGTTCCCGAATGATTCAGAGACAGCCATTTGCATCTGCAGTAAAAATGCCAGGGAAGTACCTCTTCATTGAAGTCTGCATCTGCGTAAGGCGTGGCCAAAGGCTGGGGATCGCGGGTCTCCCCCAAAATTTTTCTTAAACTTGATAACTTTTGCGGCCATTCTGGACCATCTTTAGAAAAAAATCTTGCGTCCCCAAGGTATAATTTGAAATGCTAATGAAATGTTTTTTGTATAAACGTTGATTACAAATTTAAGATAGTAACCGTCGGTCAATTTGATGGGAATGCCTATTTATAAGTGTGTTAACGCGAAGCACCCGAAAAATTATTGAGAATTTGTGAATGCCTGTACACGGGTAGATTTTCATAAAATAACGTGTCAAAGAGGCAGTTCCACGTAAGTTTTCTTATGGACAGCAGTATAAACGTGACACCTATTTATAAGTGTGTTAACGCAAAGGACGCCGAAAAATATCTTGAGAATTGCGATTTCCTGTACACGGGTAGGTTTCTGTGAAATGTGTATGCAAGGACCATGGTGCGTGCATTGACGTACATAACGTATTGTCAAGGCTTGAAGTAAAAAAGTGTGGCGAGAGCCAACGCCCATGCTTAAAAAGAATTTTTAATTACTTTATAAAAAATTTTTCAACAACAATTGCCCCATGTCTCCTCATCTTTAACCTCCGCCACTGTATTAGTTATAGGTTTCAATGAGGTGCGCGCGAAGGGTGCAGAGAAAAAAAATCTGACATTTCTATGGTACTTGATATTAATGTTTTCCCTTATTTGATATTACTAATTTACCATAATATTGAAAATTCCTTCATTATTCCCTGGTCTCGCTTCCTTTCGCTCGTTTTCTTTTCATTCGTTTTATTTTTTTAAGGTTTGGAAAAAAATTGGGGAGGGGAAAGCGCCCCTTTCCCCTGTAATCCCGCCTATGTTCCTGCGAATGTGTCTTGTGATAATGAGTCTGTTCCAGGCCCGTGGCCAGACAAGGCACTGAAGGGGGATCAGATAGCTGCTAGGAGGCGAACTATTTTTCAGGTTGCGAGATGTATTAAAATGCCCTTGGCAATGGCACTTAAAATTTTCTTGGCGACAAAAGTTTTTCTAGGGGGTGCCGCCTCTTCGCCCCCCCCCCGTCTTGGCTACGGGCTTGGTCAGTTCTTGATTAAACCACTTTAGAACACTCTGCTTACATTTTACCAGGATTGTCACAGTGGTCATGGATTATCCAACCAGATTCTGTTTAAAGTTGTGAGAAAATCTTTATCAAAATGAAAATTCCTGTGGTGTAGAGACCGATGAATTAAGTATCATGGTCAAAAATCAGTATTCTCCTAGTTAAAGTTAATCGAATCCGTGTCCACGAATTTGTTCACGTCTTACCAGGGTGTATTTAGAGAGCTTATACAAAAGTTACAACAATGAATCCAAATTTACGCTTACTTTTGTCACCACTTTTTAGTTATTTTACTTACACAGGTGGACTGCTAAAAGACTTTGAAACACTTGTCTGGAAGGGAAGGGTGTGCCAATCGGAAGTGACGTATCATGCACTTAACATGATCAACTGCAGGTGGTAGCAGTATTGTACAAGACACGGAAGTTTTTATCTTGGAGTTCAGGGCCTTAAAAACCAGCATGCTCATTTCAAAACAGATGATTCTGACGGAATGTGTCAGTTCAAGGTCCAATGTAGTGAAGTGAACACTCATTGCATCAATCAATGCAATGTGCACCTTATGTATTACTTCCTGACGAAAGATTTCTTTATCGTAATGGTCATGTTTGTACCAGAAGCTTAAAGGCAATAGGCAGTCGCCCCAAAATTTTCTTTGAAAAATCAGCAAACTCTTGCAAATCTCCTCTTATTGCAATATAAGCACCTCTGAAGATGTTTTGAACATAATTATTACAAACAATAGGTAAAGCAAGGAGAAATTCTCCTGGAATTTTACTATTCACCAACAAAAAATATTGTCACATGATCAAAATTGGCCAATCATGAACTAGAGTGACAGGATACACTCACTTTGATTGGGGTGACTGCCTACTGCCTTTAATCGATACGAGAGGAAATGTTTGGCGAAACAAGATGGTACTAAGCTAGGGGTACCATCAAATCTCCCCCCCCCCCACTTTGTCCAGGCCTAACCCACCAGGATGCGAGATCCTCCATTTGTGCTGTCATGTTTGGTTAATTCCGATATAGAGCCAGTGGAACATACCAGTGGCATACCTAGGGCTTAAAAGTTCAGGAATCCGTTCTTGAAAGGTCACACTATAGAAGCCCTTGATGGGCTCACGCAAAAGGTCTTCGTTCAGTGGACAAAAATTCAGGGATCGAAGGCCGGTATTTTCACGGACAATTTTACCTACCGGTATGTAGACGCAAAATGGTGCAATAGCACTTCAAATGCATGTATACGTATACTCCTTCTAATAGAGAACTTTCACGCTCAGGCGCTAACATTGTAAGTTTGCAACTTTTGGCCATCTAGTGGCTAATGCTCAAAGGTGGGGAGGGTGTAGGTAAGCATCTGCTCTTAATTTTTCTTGGAAGTGCCATGCAGCCGGACCACCGAGTGTGTCACGTGGCCCACCAGCTTTATAACTGGCCTGTACCGGTACTTTTTTCTGGACGAAAGACGTACAAAAATTAGCATTACCATTGCTGAATTAAGCATAGTATAATACTAACCTTACTTCATTCTAGTTACAGAAAGTATGTACTACCAAGCACCACTAGGCCTAACCACTAGGCCTATAAACCTGATGCACTGACGTCATGCGACGTCATTTTGACGGATAAACAGTGAAGCGCACTGCACGCACGACGTAGACTTCGCACTCGCGCGTAGTGGACTTACGTGCGTATCCGACCGGTACACAAATCCGCTGTCTGCATTTTTGGTGTAAGTTTCAGTGATACGCGCTTACCTCCAAGGGGTGGGGTGGGGATAGGGTGGCGCACTTTCTGTTCTGTGACGTCATATTCATAAGAGCTATACAGTTAAGTGCCCTTCAAAAATGTGACTTCCACTGACCATAGGAGTCCGGAGGGGAGCAAGGGAGCACTTGCCACCCCTGGAAAATCACAAACTTGAAGAAAACTTGAAGACAAAATAACATCAAAGTTTTTTATGATATCGCTAAAAGATTTTAAGAACATGAGCTTTCAAGATAGAAAATTATTAGATACAACTCACAAGGCCTGGGAAGTGCCATTTTCAGCGATATGGGAGGCATGTCGGCCAAAATTTTCTTGGCGCTTCGCGCCACTCCACGATTTCCCCATAACCTACATGTCAATGTTACGAGAATCTACTACAAACTAATGACATGACTCCATTTTCCAATTTGACCAAGTTATTCAATGTTGGAACCTAACACCTCTATTGGTCATTGGTGTGTAGTCATGGGGCAGGGGAAAGTTTATGGACCCCCTTCAAAAATCCCAGTATGCCACCCCCTGCTCCCATTTTCGTGCAGAGGTGTGGTTTCAATTAACACCATTCTGAACTGGAGTTCCAACATTTGGTTAGGTTTCTAAGCATACGCATTATTAATAACAACTCCCTGTTTCATCCAGTTACTTTCAAAGTGGTCTGCAAACAGTGGTGGCGCTACGGGGGCATTTCCCCAAAGATATTACAAGCATAGATTCCAAACTTAAAATGGCGCGTTGACTCCTCATGGAGCCCAATATATCGGGGCGGAAGTGCTGATCACTGCTCAGTCGTTTTGAAAACAAACAGGCAAATGAATGTCTTACAAAAGTATTAATAATTGTTATTTCGGAATGTTGTTGACTGAAGAAGCACTACGCCTCAATAAATTCCACTTGAAAAAGAATAACTTATTTCTTCAACGCGGCATTCCACGTATTTAAACTTGAACATGAACGCACAATGACTGGTTTTGCAAGGTCATGGACATTCATTGGTCAGTTTCTATGGTATCTTCAAGTGACGCACTTTCATATGCGTGTTCAATTACTTACGCGCTCACAACGGGAAAGCAACTAGCGCGTTTGTTTCCAGAGCGCGCAGAACTGTGCGTCAAGTATTCCGGACAATACACAGAGAAATGTATTATGCGCGTATAGAACGCGTTGTAAAAGTGCACACACGCTAACCTCTTTTAACAATGGAATTTTCTGTGACGCAATCTTATTCTTGTACGCAGATCGCGGAATAGAACGGCGCGCATGTCAAATTAACACTTCCGCCCCGATGTATGCGTCTCCATGAGGAGTCACTGAGCGTAACAGTGTAGGTATAGGAGTTTGGAATCTATGCTTATAATATCTTTGCATTTCCCCTCCCAAGCTTCCCCCAACTAAATCTGGTACTTGAAAATGTAGACTAATCGTTTGTATAAGCAAAAACCATTCTATGCAATGTATAAGACTCTGCAATTCTAAACTGTCTTGAAAATACAATATTTTTTCGGCGCGCTTCGCACGCATCCTTCACTGCTACTTGGCATCATTAGGCCTACTTCCAGTTGGCAGCTTGAGTGATAACACTCATCAAAAGCCACATATAATCCCTACAGTCATCCGTTCTCCTCATCACAATGCCCTGCATCGACAACTCGACCGGCTGTCAGCCCGACTCGAGGAAATTGTAAAAAATGGGTTCTAATCATGATTTAGTGGTCATTTATTGCCCATTTAACTCCTTGAAGATAGTTAAGTGCTTCATTTTAATGTCCATAATCTTAAAAATGGTCCAAAAGTGTCGGGGCCTACCCCCAGCTCCTATCTTTGAGCTGCCTCGTGGCCTGACCTAGGGCCCTGAGGCGAGGTCCCTGAATCCCGCATACACTTGCCTCTGCTACGAGCGTCATTTTTCTGTCGGCATTTTCTTCCCTTTAGTCGCAAAACATGGTACCCCATTCAGATGAAAAAGAAAAAAAAAAAAGTAACTGTAAAAATTAATCCTGCAAAACCTTCAGGTATTTTGTCGACTGTATGCTTTTCCACAGAGAAACAAGAGCTTTTTGTGCAGGGGAACCATCAAATTCTTCACCCTGCTTCTTCTCCAAGGTACATCATGTACTGTGGATCAAAGTTAATCATACACGGTAAACTTGATTCAATTTATTGGAGGATGTAATTACTGTACGCATTTCACTTGCCTACACAGCGCCACCAAACAAATAACTTCCATTTGGAAAGAAATAATGGGTGCGTTTTTGTCAACTGTTAGTGTTAGTTTTTGATTGACAGGTCTATTGTGACGTCACCCGAACGACGCATTCGCCATGGAAATTATCTAACACAACTAACAGCCTCAACTGGTTGTTAGTTCTGTTAGAACTAGGCCACGCCTACTAACAGTCGACTAAAACGTACCCGTTGCTAAGCCAGAAGTATAAGGGCGGCTGTTCGGGCAAAAGTCATTGCTCGAGCAAAATTTTGGAAGAAATCGGGCAAGTTTTTTGGCAACAATGGATTTCACTTTTTTCCTTAAGGTTCTTTTACTTATTCTTTTGGTCGTTATTTCAACACTGCCGACAAGCCAGGTTCACCTTACTCTCGAATAAAACAAAAACAAGGCAAACAAGTTCTTGGTGCCATGTAGGCATTTCATCATAAAAACTGTACACTAGGATTTGAGGATATACCAACAAATGTGGTAAGACGGATGTTACCCCCTTTGGACTGTGATCTTTTATTACATTTTATCATTCGAGCAGGGTACTGTTCGTAAAGCTCTAAAAATTATTTGTTATTCCGATATTTAATTGCAGCGACACTTATTATGCAAGTAACTACTGACCTACCACATTTCTGCTTTGAATTGTCTGATTTTTTTGCCCGGAAATCCTCGGGATAGTTATGGTTGGTAGCTTGTATAGTTTCCTAGTGAGGTATGAAATTCCGTATAATTTTCATTTCGGGTTCCTGCCTGGACGTTCAACTTCACATGTACTTTTATATTTCACTGATACGTTGACCAAAGCATTTAATAAGCTTCGTCTCTGGTGAATTCCTCGGTCTTTCTAAGGCATTTGACCACATGCTTCAATCACAAAATTTTGTGAAGTAAGCTTGTAGTCGACTGGTTCAAGAGCTATTTGTCTGAAATAGCAGTTAGTTAATTGTAACTCGTTATGTAAAGTTAAGGCACTTCCAATTGATCGTGGTGTCCTGCAGAATTTAGTTCTTAAACCTCAGCATTTCACTGCTAATTGTCCTGTTGTAGAGACTGATGACACGTTTCGTCCACGAAATGCTGCATCAGTCGTAAAACTGGAAGAAAGTGCAAAGAAAAGCTGAAGAAAGAAGGGAGGAAATACGTAAAGGAGGGAAAGAGGAAAAGAGAAAAGGGAAAGATAAGGAAGGGAGAAAAGACCGGGGGAAGGAAGGGGATGAGGGAAGAAGAATTGGGCGGTGAAGGGAAGAGAAGAAATCAGAATGTATGTGTAGACTGCAGGTATTTAAAAAACTGATAGTAATATTTGAAGCTTGTATATATTTGGTGGGCCAAATTGCACTAAAAGCAGTGATTCTTACTGGATTTTTCAAATGACCCAAATTTCATGATTTTACATTCTTCGGCGACCCAACCGCCGTCTGAGATAAAGTTCATGTTGTATAGTGGCCTAGTTTAGAAGGGGCAACCTTCGGATGGGATACACGCCCGTTGAAAGACGACAGACACTAAGCGGTTCTTCAGCTCTACCAACTTTATTTCGTCCCAGTTAAGCAAGATATACGGCAAAACATACAGAAAAACTCAGCAAGAAAACACGAGAAGAAAACAGCCTCGGACCACTACTTTGCGGCAATATCAATCACCAGAACATTCCACGTCTGTCCTAGGACCTTGGGGTATTGGGGACGGACCAGCCTTCTCTCTGCCAAAACTAGGGGTTGAAATCTACAAATCTCGCCTCGCACCCATAACGTGACTTCCTCTTAACAGGTCTTACGGAGGAGTGAGGGAACAATGGAACTACGCCATGTGCTCTCAGTAAGACTGATCACTGGCTCAATAATACCTCGGGGGACCCTGTCCGTCAACTATCTTCCCTAATGTTAGAACTACGGTCGCAAGAACCCAAATTCAGAGATTAAATTGAATTTCCAGCCCCTGAGTAAGTTGTGACTTGCCTAATACGCGAGCAAACTAAGGAAATTAAGTCTCAAAACATGCACTACTTTACTAGACTGCGCAATGATTTCTATACCAAGAGACCAGTCTTGGAATGTGAGGAATGTAGGAGTCCCAGGCTCTTCCTGGGAGGCAGGTGGCAGGCAGAGAGAGAACCGGAAATGCCTTAGCCCGACTACGCACGCTCTTGGGGAATGTAACACAGTTCACATTACCACATTCAAGTAACGACAGAATGCAAAAATATCATGAAAATATCTTTTTTGACATAATTTCAGAAAGAGTTGAAATGTTCCATACAGTGTGTTGAAGACACTTAACTGTGCGTAAATCCTTTTATTTCGCTATTGTGTCCTACCGGTATGATTTTACGCGTATTCAGAACAGAGAATATTGACCTAAAACAGTTGCAACCTACTGCAACGCTCCGCGAACCACACGATCCCCACATGGGCTCGGGACCCATCAGTTTTCACCTCGCGACCCAAAACTAGGTCGCGACCCACCATTTGGGAATCACTGCACTAAAGTAAGCTATTTAGGTATCATTATTTGACAAAGTGAAAATGGTTCAAAGCAACTTAGAGTGATAAATTCAAGGATGGGTATTCCAACGTGAACCACCCCTCCCCTTGACAAAATTCTGGCTGTGCGCCTGAGCCCACGCATTTCAAACGCGAAGCTCCATCGATAAATTTGTGCTTTAGAATGCAATTCCTGCACTCTAAGGCACAGGTTGGGTTGCTAGCAATCCCCCCACATGTATAACATGACATGGTAGACGCAGAACCGCACTAACCGTAGTGACAAACTTGTGCTCTAGAATGCGATTTCTTTCAGCTTAAACTGTTTGGGGCCCCAAACTTTCTGCCCTCAGACAAACACTGACCGAGGCTAAGGGCGGCTTGCATTATTTTTTTTTCCCAGGACGAACGTGGGCAAATCGAGTTTTCAAAAAATTTTAAATTTGTTTCAAAATGAAGGTTAGGGTTAGATTTTAGGTTAGGGTTACGTGGATTGGGGTTATTTGGCCCGTTCTTTCATAATCCGGCGTCAGAATTACAAAAAAGGGTCGAAAAGCTGTCATTTTGGAATTAGAGGTGTGGCCTATTTCCAAGAAGCTGATTGGTCCATTGGCCAGATTTGGCCTGACTCGTCCTGGGAAAAAAACTACGCGGGCGGCTTTGGCGAAGCCCCTGAATGAGCCGATTACGGTGCAACCATTTGAAAAGTAAGTGAGCCAACGAGTCAGCTGTTACAATAAATCAACCACCAACTGCTCAATTGCCTGAAACAATTACCCAAGAGGCAAAAAGGCGGCAATCGTGCGCATTACGCACACTGATGTGTGACGTAAAACTAGCTCGCAGTAGCTCTATAGTAGAACTAGGAATGCTATACAGTTTCAATTCTCTCCGGGCTTAGTCTCTCAATTGGCTGCCGATCTCATTTATCTATACAGTCCCGTCTTTGACCGAGCAAAATCTCAGGCAAACCGAGAAAGTTTCTCAAGTTCTTGCAAAAAAAAAAAAAATCTGCCCGATAAATTGGTTCTGTCGTACGCCAATTAAATAGAAAATATCATGGCCTTCATTACTTACGCATATGGCACGAATTACCAGTGGTGTAGCTAGGGATTGTGACGCCCGGGCGGTCACGGGCGAAAGGGATTTTTTCGGCGGGCACTGAGCATTTTTGGTCCCGAACAAAGTGTATCGTCCGAGGAAATCATCCATTCGTTCCGCAGTCTGCCCGAGAAAAAGGGTTTTTCCCCAAAATGCAGCCCCAGCCTCCCGGCTTCTAGGCCTATGCTGGTGACCCACCTCCACAAAAACGTAACTCAAATACATAATGCACTCAAAACAAAATGTGCAAAAGATGCAGTGGTAAAAAATCAGTTTTACGGTGAGGAGTGTTTCGTGGAAAATAGAGATGTGCTTGTCGTCTTCTCCTAGTCCCACTCCCGACACACTTTACTTAATGCGGTTGACCATAAGTGACGGGCCCAAGAAAATGTGCCGCTCGGACGAACCGTCCCAGCCTACACTATTGCTTTTTTACCTTACATTATACCTTTATTTATCGGTTGGTCTGATGATGCTACTATAGGATAGGTATAGCGAAAGTTTTGCCACTCAACCAAGTAAGTTTTGAAGTTTTGATTTTCAATTCTTACAAATATATAACTACCTGGATGAACACTCTTATCCTGTACTCTCCGGAATCAATCTCCTTCTTTACCCTTCAAAAAGCGCCGCCGATAAGACTTACTAGATGTGGATGCATGCCATACAAAACCTCTTTCTTTTCAAAATTCTTCCTTATCAGGAAAAAAAATTTTATGCATTCGCAAATTAAAGAGTACTTCAGAATAAATTTCTTCGGAAACGCTTTTTCGTTTATTTACTGATATATTTTACCCCTTTCACTGTTGTTTGCTACCCTACATTTGTAAAACGTGTCCGGCCTTTGCTTAATTAGTACTCGGAGTTCCTTGGATCGAGTCCCTTGTAACTGTGTGAACCTTTTTGTTGTGAAAATTCTATGCACGAAACGCTGAAAAAACTACGATACAGTCGAAATTTGAAAACATCAAATATCAAGTCTCTACTTGACAGACTGGGGTTCATTTGAATGCTATTCGAAATGACTCACATCCAATTTTGACCAACCACTTCTAAAAGTTCAGTTGTAAGTACACAGGTTTCACCAATGGTTTACAGTTCAATGGCACAACCCGAGCTAATGTTGTATAGAATGGTGGATTCAGGATTTCTTCAAAAGAGGAAAACATCGGTACGATATTGGCACTTCACAAAACAAGAGTAGTACAGTTCGTACACTGTAAAAAATTTCTGTAGATTTACAGAACAAAAAACAAAGAAATACATAAAGAAAACGGAAAAAGTGCTGTCAATTTGTTGCAACAAATTGACAGCACTTTTTCCGTTTCCTCTTTGTATTTCTTTATTTTTTGTTCTGTTATCCTACAAACGTCTGTAGACATTTTTTACAGTGTACCGTCAAACGAGGAAAAAGCGGGCGTCCTGCCCCTCCATCCGCCAATGGTATACACTGTGCCGTGCATATATACAAAACGATTGTGACATACTACAAAGGAAATAAAATGTTTATACACCGTCTCCTTTATTTCTTGGGTATCAGAACATAACTTGCTCCAGTTATACCTGACAAAATGTGACTCGATCATGCATATGTATTTCTATAGTACTTTTTCTTTATAAAAATATTACAAAGCTAATTCAAGCTGTTTATGGCTGGCTGAGTCGCATTCCTTACGCTTCATATTTATATTGACAAGCCAGAAGAAAAGTTTCCGTATAAAATCATCAGTTATTGAGTTACCGTATAAATAAAGTTTAACATCAAGTTTAAAAACAAATCGTTGCTTCATGTCGCAGACTAATAGTAACTTAAAATCAACGTTTACTGATTTTTCAGAACCTCTACAAATAGTTGCAACTCTACGACCAAAATTGACCATAAGCGTAGTCTTTCAGAATGTCAAAAAGCAGACTGGTTCACAAGGCCATCATCTTGAGGGACAACAATGAGACAGACAGACATACAGATGTCAGACAGACAGACATAGTTACTCATACCTGCTACTCAATAGAAGTCTGAAATTATATAACATCCAGTTACTACCTTATCTTTTGTTGAAGCTCAATATGCATTATGCCAAATGTAAACTTGCTAAACACCTGAATAATCATTGCAACAGAAAAATATTGGATACCGGATGAGGTGCAAACACGTCACACTGATGTGGTGCATTTTGGCTATCTTGTTTACTAAGAGGTGTAATAGTGACAATTTCAAATACACATAATTATGAGTGCAACAGTTTCTCTTGTCATCCAACACTCACATCAAAAAGGAAGACCCAAACTGTAATGGGTTAGTGTTTTAAGGCGTTGCAATGGCGATTGAATAATTGTTGGTTCCGTTACTACCCAGTTCAATATTGTGAAAATTGTGTCCTTTCAAAATACACTTCATCTCAATTTTCCCTCTTCAGCCTGGAGGTAAATGGGATTTTTTATGAAAGCTGGCAAGTGCAGTCACCTTCTAGAGTGATGTCTCTGTGTAAAACAGAGGTTTCCAAACATCCTCCCCACCCCAGGGACAACTCCTATCCAAGTATTCTCCAGTTGGAGTTATCGGGGGGGGGGATATCTTCTGGGCGGAAGTTGTACCAGGGGAGGGGTTTCCAGTCACAAAAACAGGTTATTATCATCACATCAAAAAAATCTATTACTATTATTTATTCAGAGATCTTCATATCTCATCAGAGGTGGCAGTTTTGAAGAACAGAATCCTTTCTGAAGGAACCAATCCATCTCATCTGAGGTTTAAAGACTATTCACGATATAAATCTACTTACTTTGCAATACTACATCTCTCAATTTAGTCTTATCACTACATCTCGTTCATAAATCACATTTCTAAATCTCTTGAATTAGTCCCATTACTAAATTTCTTTTATTAAATGCCACTAATAATTTCCTTTCAAGAAGTGTTATTTCTAACTCTTCTCCAGAGAAACCACTGAGCTATTACCAAATTACTAATACAAACTGAGTATATCAAATTATGAAACTGTGCCTTATGTAAGAAGCCTATATCATTAACATAAATATTGGAAAATGTAACCTTTGTACAAGAATAGCAAATGTGTGGCACAAAGAGTACACTTAAATACTACTAGAATTGTATATGCACAAAGCACACCAAAATTAACTTTTCAAAGACAATTGTTCGTTATGCTACGTATTATGGCAAGTGTCTCGTTACAGAAATGACTGAAACAGCCATATATTGAATGTTATCCCCATTAGAGTTACACTGCTTTATTCTTACCAGGTAAAAGCAGCTTATTTGAGTGTTACAACAGAATGACAGTGTGTTTATTGGGGCCTGATGAAAGACAATGAAAGGACAGAGGTTGTCTGCTGGCCAGGGTCTAAGAGACACTGTCCACTAAAGATCAGTTTTTTTACGTTTGAGTAAGAGTGCCAGTTTGCAGACAGCAAATTGTTTGCTAAGATTTTTTTAACTCTCTGTTCAGAGCCTCAACGGGGATGCACACTTAATGTAAATGAATCAGCATTATTACCTTTTATAAACTTAAAAAAATAATATTTGCAAAGAAAGTTTTACAGTTTTCATCTCTCCATGGTTGGTTTAATTCTTCAAGCACTGACCTGAATGGATAACTGACCATTGTGAATTTCCTTCCACTGTGTACTAAGCATCTTTACAACTCTTTCTCTGTCCTCCTGTGTTGGCAAGATGACAGTCCATGCTACGTCTGGTGTCTCCTGCTTTGCAGCGCCCTCAACAGTAGCACTGAAGTGGTCTTTGGAAATATCAACATCCACATCCAATACCTCAAAGATTAGAGTTATGTCTTTAGAAGTGAAATCACTGAGGACTATCCTCTTCAAATTCCTGATAGAATGAGCATCGATCAAGTGGTAGTGTACCGTCTCTGGAAGAGCTCGAATGAAGCTAGGTAACGGATAACTCACGTGGTCCTCATTACAGAGTGCTATGTGCTGGTTGATGACAAATAAAGAACACATTTCCTGTTCCCAGGGTTCAATCACCATATTTTCTGAGTTCCCCGTCAGCTCACCAACAAATGTCTTATAACATATTCTATAAAAGAGCATGGTAGATTCAGTAAGGTCTGGGGTTGAGCTAGACAGACTTTCAGAGAGGACATGTCGAAGGTCCTCGATGGCTTCTTCATTCTGATAGTAGAATGTCACATTACTTGGGTGTACATACTCTGTTAATCCAGTCTGTTGCTCTGACAACTGTGAATTCTGGTTATAGATGTCCCCACCCTCAGGATCAGGAGAATGAGGTAATTTACTGTCACCAGATGGCAAAGCTTTCATAAGCTCTTCATGAAATTCCTTTGTGAGTTGGAAGTTTTGTGTAAGCAAGGTTACTGTAGTATCTGCCGAAGGACCTGTTATTCTTAGTTTTTGATTAAAGAGACCAGCAAACACCTCTCTGATGTCACTTAAATCTATTTTATGCTGACAACGCACACAGTTCAAGCCGCTGGTATCTGTTGTGTGAAGAACACCACTCTGATGGGGTTGGGCAACCTGGCCACTCTTAAAAGTCATAGTATAGCCACTCACACCAAAATCACTTCTGATACGACGATGAACCTTTCCATTGGAGCTTTCTGAGAAGAACTTCATATCTGTCTGAGAGACAAAATAAATGGCTTTACAACTCAGCATCACCATGGCAACCACTGGTACCTTGGGGGCAGCAAATGTAATCACAGTTGACCACATGACATGAAGAAGCCTTTCTGTTTCCAAAGAAATCTGAGCAACATTTTCATGGAAGAACTTAACCAGTTCTGTTGCACTCATCGACTGTATAAATTCCATCGCTTCTGGGACCGCAACAATCTTTGTTTTGTTACAAGATGACAGATGTTCAAGCATTTCTTTTTCATACTCTGGTATTTCTTTTGATTGCGGAGGAAGGACTGTCTGGACACTTTTGTCTGAATCTGATTTTCGGGTAGGAGTGTCTGTCATAACTTTTTTCTCTACAGCTGTCACAGTTATTCCTGCAGAGGAAGCAGTTGTTTCTACAGGAGAAGTAGTTGTTCCTGCAGTAATGGCATTTGTTCCTGCAGTAACGTCAGATGTTACTGTAGTAACAGCAGTTGTTACTGCAGTAATGGCAAGGGTTCCCACAGTTGCAGCAGTTGTATCTAAGTTTCTGACTGGCTTTAACTCCTGTTTCACTTGCACAGGATCACTCTTTATGCTCTTCACCAGTTCCTTATTAAGTAATTGTAATACATATTCATAAACCTGTGCAGCTTCATGCTGGCTGGGATGAATAGGATTGTACAGCTTGGCACTTCCCTCCGCCAAACCTTTCAGAATGTTAACGAACTCCTTCTGCTGGGAACTTTCCATGGAATTTAAAATTTCCACAATAGTTGAACCTTTCACGTTTGGGTGTGGCTGGTCAGTGAGCCTGTGACGAGTTCCATAAGTGCACAAGACAGGGCCTTTGAAGAAAATGTACAGATTGGTAAACAAATCACTGACAATGTGGATACCGTGCGCTTTATGTCGGGCTAGCTCATCAAAGAGACAGTGTGCTAAGGCCCTTGGACTAATCTGTGTGTCTGCCTGTGTAGGTTCTGTGGTTGGTATGGTGCTTACATTCCTGGATGCTGTCACTGCTAGTGATTGAACTACAGGAATATCTGACCTATGTGAAGAAGAAAAGAAGTCACATAATTTAAAACAAAATCAGGATAATCCTCAGCCACTTAGCTTCAGTGGGGAGGAGCAGTAACATAAACACATGAGGGCATCTGAAGGTAGTGACAGCTGGAAAAATCTTGTAGATGCACAATCCAAAATAGTGAGGAGGGGAGGGTGGGCAGGGAGACTGCATCCAAAATCTTCTACCCACAACTTCCCACATTACCACATGGCTCCAAGGTAGATAAAAAGTTTGCAAAATGGGAATGATCTGAGTCAACCAGAGAACGCCAAAAGGCGGAGTAATTCCTTGTCACTAGCAATTAACAGTTTTGATGCGAAGATAAAAATTACTGTGTTCATATTTAGGTACAGAATGTGAAAGATCCACAGGCATACATAAAACAAGTTGATATTAGGTAGGGGCCCAAAGTTTTCTGCTTTGTAAATGCTGAATTCTGCTTTCTTCTGCTTTATAATTGACAAAATCCAATTTCTTCCACTGTCTTAATTTTGGTATCTTCAAAAGTTCATATTGTTCCTCAAAAGCTGTATATAAACTCAAACTTCCATTTTTTGGTAGGATACAAAGGACAACATGGTGGCTTACCTTACTTTAGTCTGCCCTCTACATCCCCATCGAATTTTAGCACCATTAATTGTTTTGTGTGCAGTTCTGTTATGCTCTCTGTTATAATGCAATTCTGTGATTTACTCTTACATAATAGTGAAGATATTTATGCTTTTTAAATATGTTTTTCCAAACATTTCATTCTTGTATTTATTAAAATCACTTAGATAACTTATAACAATTATTTTGATAGTAATTTCCTGATTATGTTTTTGCAACTTTTATGAAAACTTTACTTCTCCTTTCTAATGCCAATTCTGCAATTTTTGTGGAAATTCTACTCCCCGAAAAACTTTGGGTTTATACTAGGTATACAGTCAAAATTCAACTTCTCCCGTTCAATTTTCGGCATTACACACCAGATGTAATAATTAACCATGTTTCCAGCTTGATAAATTGTGGTTGACAACATCTACACACACACTGACCTCTGGTGACCTCAACTACCATTGGCCACAAAAACAACTGAGGTTATGCATTAAAGGGAAAATGCAGTCACCCGAATCAGAGCTAGTATGACCCATCACTACAGTTCATGAATGGCCTATTTTGATCTGTGACAATGCTTTTGTTAGTGAATTGTGAAATTCAAGGAGAATTTCTCCTTGCTTTACCTATTGTTAGTAACAGTTATGCTCAAAATGTCTTCAGAGGTGTTTGTAATGCAATAAGAGGAGATTTGCAAGAGTTTGCTGATTTTTCAAAGCAAATTTTGGGGTGACTGTCCATTGCCTTTAAAGATGGGGCACCTCCATATTCAATTACATTCATACAAACTTTTATTTATTGAGATATCATGTTTACATAGTATCACAGTTTCACCTTTGGTAACTCCTAATGACCTTTGACCTCCACCAAAATTTATGGACCATCGACACAACATGGGGTATCCACATGCCAAGTATGACATCCTTCAAGCTTACCCTTTTTGAGATACTCTGTAAACAAAGCAGTTTTCTAGGTTTTTACCACCAGACCTCAGTAGACCCCAAATGACCTTTGACCCCAACAAAAAGAGTAGCAGCCTAGAATTTAACTGGGTGCATCCACGGGGCACATATGAGATCCATCAAGGGTTCATTCTTTAAGAGCACAAAGCTTTGCTGATGATAGCACCATTTTCATGAAAGCCACCTTACATAAACTTTTTCGTGAAGGGTAGGTTCCCTCTCCCCTGAAACGCCTTGCTAGAATGGTCTCATCAACCCCACCCCAAACAAAGATGTGAAAAAACCCTGACAAAGTACCTCTAATTCAAGACATTGTGAACATCACTGAAATTCTGTCACACTGATTAGTATCAAATCTCTCTTTCCAAATGAATGCCACTGAAAACTATCAGTATTAACATAATGCTCTTTCATAATTACATCAATCCAACATGAAACAGCTACTTACTGTGTCTCTCTTTTCTTTTCTTTTTCAATCTTTTCTTCTACAGGGTTGACTGATACAACCTCCGGAAGTCTCTCCGTCTGTCTGTTGGACTGTTTGTCAAACTGTCTATCGGACTGACTGCCCGACTGTTGGTCTAGCTGTTGATTAGACTTTCCTGCAGCTGCCTGGAGTTCATTCAGTTTATTCAACCAATTCTTCCCACCTTCTTCACGAATCTTTTTTATCTGAGCTTGAAAGTCATTTCCTTTATTATGCCAAGAAAAAGGAAACAAAATAGAATAGCAAGATAATAAAACTGACTTTAAACATTGTAAAAAGTTTTGATAAAATGAATGTTATTTTATAGCAACAAAACCAACTTGACATAATGAAAATAATGTCAGTCTTGATGGTAGCTTTGACAATGTCATGTCTTCCCTCACTCTTATTACTACTCATTCAAAATGAAAACAACAATGTAACAATACATATATCACACAAAAAATAAACATTGTAACAATACCTATATCACACAAAACAAAAAATAAACAATGCACATAATAAGCTAAACAATACAATAATACACAACAATTACTGACACGCATTCTAAAATAAGAACAATAAACATAAAACATATCACACAGCTTCCACTTACTGTATAGTGGGAAATTTTCACAGGGGTTAAATTTTCGTGCTTTTCGCGACAAGGAATCTAATCACGAATTTAAGACCCGTGAAAGTACTTTCGTTAGTTTGTACAAGAATATGTTGGCTGCCTGCAAAAGCGAATTCTTCACTCCGCAAATATGTGAACAAGGTACAGATTTGCCAAAAAGTAGCCTCGTGGAAATTTCCCGCTATACAGTACTAAATGCATCTCTCCCATGAAGGTTTTCTTTAAGATACTGCAAAGTAGGTTTTCAAATCTTGATTTTGACTGACATCCTTAATAAATACCCCCACCACAAATTAATCCACAAAAAATAAAGTGAACAACAGGCTTTACTTAACCTGCTGCTCTGGTGATGATAAAGTACCTGCCACAGACTTCCATGTATGCATATGAAAGAAATTTCCTATTCTATTTCCAATCTTAACATGACCAAGACCAGATGTAATTCATGATTAAATTTACAAACCTTCAAGTGGCGATAAGTTGTCAGTTTTACTGGTTGTACTAGCAGAAGCTACGGATGGGTTTTCGAGTATAGCCACCTCATGACTCTGTAAGAACATAATATTCGATTTATGGATTTGATTGTAAACAATCACTCACATGAGTAAATACGCAATATAGCAACATAAGCTAAAACTCACAAGAAAAACTTCATTGAAATCTAGTGTTCGACCGATCATCTGTTAGATAATCGGCATCGGGCCGATTATCGCACAATCGATAAATAATCGGCATCGGTAAAATTTTGCCATTCAACCGATTACCACCACCGATTATTTGAAAACTGGAAACAGGGCTAAAATACACTTCAAAGTTTCTGCAGAAATCATTATAATTCACCAAAACAGGCATTTCTTTAAGTTCCTGCCCAAAATATCAGCACTGATACTCACATAACTTGCAACATTTTAAGCTCTCCAAATGATAGCGATCATCGTAAATTGGTGCCGTAACTCTAGTGCAGCACAGTTCAGGTGCGTGAAAGGGCACACAGTATTACCTACAAGGTGTGCATGCCACGGACCATGCCACAATCTGCATACAAATTGTACTACAGGAAGAAATGACTTCGTGCTACGTTTTTTCAAGTTTCAGTGCTAACCATATCATCTGTACACATTTGGTGCACATACGTACTGTAGCAACTTTGGAAACTCGAGGCTCATTATCCTGCATAAATTATGCCACTTCCCACATTCCTTTCGTTAAGTTTTTAATTACCTATGACCCGCACATGCGCACACGTAATTGCCGTACAGTTCTTGCGAAGTTGAAGTTCACCTACGAAGCACACCAGTACAGTGTGTAATACATAATGCAAGCTAAGTGCATTGCCCGTGCTTTTACGTAGCACGTTGGTCATGTACTACTCCGTGCTCCTAACTGATGAACGAAGGGAAACGGGCCCGTGTTAAATTCATGCTGGAACGGCAACAGTTTTTCGATTACGGGAATTTATCGGGAATTAATTTTACATTTCATTTGGAGATTCTTTTACATAAGACGTAAGTGTTGGGCAAGACGCTTTAAAAAGGGTTTAAAAAATATGTATCCATATCGTTATGGAACCATGAGATGAGTAAATCAAGTAAATTGAGTGGAATGTTTAGTGGCCCTTAAGTGCCAAGGTAGATAGTTTTGCTTAAAACTGGGGTGGATAGGCTACTATATAGCACTACGACAGTCCAGTACAGACCTTTACACGGAATCTTTCGACATGATCGGTGTTTTGAACCACTGTAGGCAGAGCCGTATGTAAGCCGACAGACTCTTTGGGTAACTAACGTTAAGCCTGTGACGTCGTACGAAAGCATGTATTTATGGTTGATTTTTATCTCAGTATTTCGAGAGGAAATTCTTCAAAAAACAATATTCCATTCGTGGAATGTGGGGTACTGTTCTTAATCGTTCACCTCCAGTGTGAAGGTTATGTTATGGTGTGTGAACAGTTAGAAATATGCGACTGACGGCGAGAAAACATGACATCCCATACATGTAAATAATCGGTGATCGGTAATCGGCATCGGCCCGATTGTGTAATTGAATAATCGGTAATCGGTGATTACCGATTATGGCATAATCGGTCGAACACTATTGAAATCCAATAGTTTGCAGCAAGAATAATCATTAGATGAAAGGGTATAGCCAGTTATCCTTATTTTGAAACACTGGCTACTTGTTTCAAACCTCCACTAGCTTCATGTACAAGTACCTTCTTGATGTTTCAGAATATTAGTATTGCATGTTAAGGTAAACAAAGCAGTTATCTTCCATAAATTTACCAATATGATGAAAAAAAAAAAAAATTCATTGGAATGACTGCATTTGAACTTTCTGTATAAAGTGCAAACCTGCACATATCAATTTAATGATGGTAGCAAATCACTCAGAGTAAAGTTTCACTTTTAAAAATGACATGTGTTAACTGATTTCTGTTCTTGTTATTTGTAGAAACCAGAGAGATTCCAGACCATTATCTGCTTAAACCTGCGTCCCAAATAACCCCCCCCCCCCATTCTTTTGAGGGGGAAGTATTTGGAAAGGAGGACTATTTGGTATCAACCTCACAAGGCTACTGAACACATGGAAGAACTTTGAACTTTGTCTGGTACCAAACAACAATGCAACTAACGTTTTTCTACTTCCAAAGTACCAATCATGAACTTATTCAAGCAAAATGCAAACCTAAATTAAAGTTCCAAGGAATTCAGTTCAAAGGACTTGCTTACCATAGGGGTAGCATAATGTCTTGAAAAATTAAATTAATCTGCCACATTACTTCATTATTCAATTACAATGAGGCAAGGCAAAGGGTATATCATTGTAATGTGCCACCAGAGGTTACATAAATGCCTCATTACATACAAACATTACATACTTTGGTTTTTACTCACCTCAAAAATGTTTTATTCATCTCCTAACTCACTCCCTCAACACTGTGAAAGGACCCTGTTATTCTCAAACTCTCCTTGCAGAGGACTTACAAACTTTTAATGACTTACAAGCTTTTACTGCTATCAAGAGAAACTTTGCTTCTTGAAAACAGAAACTTACTTTTGTGCTTCTTTTGTTCTGATTCAGCTTTGATTTCTGTATTGCACTTAGGATAGCCACTGTGTCCTGCAAGATAAACACTAAAGTTTTGTTACTGAAGAAATGGTCATGTAGGTCCTCAGACATAATAGGCTTTCAAAAAGCAGGTCAGTGAAATGAAGGTCACTGGTAAACAGAAGTGAGAATAAAGGGCATCTAAACAACTGTGATTTAATTCTAGCAAAGCTGGACCACAGTCCTAAATACAAAAAGATACACATACACTAGTTAGTTTCCTAGGACAGTGGCAGAGTGGAATTGCTTGTCCTCAGCCGTAAGGAATTCCCCATCTATTGAAACTTTTAGAAATCAATTACGCAAACTGAACTTGACATCCTTGAGGAGATCTGAATCTATTAATCCAATCTAATTTGCTGGTCCGCTAGCCGTCACACACCTACAACCGTATATCCCGTCTGCGGAGAACTGCTTGTAGTATCCAACCAGAACCAGAACCAGAACCAGTTACAGTGTAAATGCATAATCTGGGAGTTTATGTGAATGTTCCAAATGGCCTTTTTAAATTACTAATACTCTTGCAGTGCAACATCCACACAGAGTGACCCTAACAATGGCCAGCTATTTTAAGAAAAAAAAAAGTCCTTACAAAAGTCCCTACATTAAAACCACGACAGTCCTATGAATGTTCCGCCATTGTACATCTTTCCTGCAACTGTCCTAGGCTAATCTTATGACCATAATGCTATCTTATGACAGTCGCTGTCATGAAAAGGTTGTATCCTCGATCTCCTGGCTTGTAAAACTCTGAGTGAACTGATGTCAACCATATATTCGTGTAGCACTCGTACGATAGTTGTACAACAACTGAGTATTGCAGGACTGTTGTGCGACGGTTTTTCTGTCTTGCAACAATTGTACGAGGCTCGTTCAACTGTCATAGGAACATCATATGATTTATCTTCGAAAGCCTTTACCTATTTTCCCACGACAGTCGGGCAACACATTTTATGAGAACGCCACGCAAATCCACTTTCACAATCATACATCAGTCCCCTCTGTCACAGCCCTGATAAAATTATACGACAAAAAATCGTTCGACGTATGTGAACGAGGCTTAATCTGAAACAAGTTCTTTAGATTTGGGTTAACCATTTCTTGTTTTACTCCAATAATAGTACTTCATTAAATTCAAATCTTTCTTTCAATTATCATTTCATAATTCTAAGACTAACATGCCATGTTGTACAAATTCATCTGATTTGATAAGTATTTCTTGTTTCATCTGACACACTCTCTCCATTTAACACACATGATTCATTACTTCATTACACCCTTTAAACTCACTCACCATTTCTTGACTTGAAGCAGGCTGGCCATCAAGAGTGATTTCAGCAACTCTATCACCAAACAACTTCAGGATTTTAGTTCTGTAATCTACAATGCCAGTGACTGGATTTGCAAAAAGTACCAGAGTCTCAAGACATGGCAGCTTCTCCAAAGACCTTACATCATCAACCTGGAAGAAAAATCAGCAACAAAATGTTTACCAGGGAAATAACAAAATATGAGATTGCAATCGCTGTTCTTCGAACAAATTAAAACATAACGCGGTAAACACAGAGACAACTTCAATGTATGAAGCTTCAAAGCTTGTAAATTAAAACCACAAAGCAATGGTTACTCAAGTCAACATATGAACTAAAGCAACATTCTCTTGAACTACTAAACTATACACTTACCTTTTCGATACTGTTGTGTCCTACATCCAGGTTGACCAGAGAGTAGAGTTTACCAAGACCCTCTAAACTCTGTAGTAGGTTATACGACAAGTTTAACGTTGTTATGTTTCCCAGCTTTACATGCATGTTCTCCAGTCTCTCCACTGCATTATGGGAAAGGTCAAGATAGTTCAAACTTGATAAATGTTCCAAGTTATTTATGCCTGTTAGGTTATTGTGGCTGAATGTTAAATGCTCCACCCTTGGAAGTAAGCACTGTTGAAAGAGAAGACCGAAAAATACATAGCTTATTGCAAAGCTGATTTCCATCTGCTTTTTCTAAATTCTGCCTTTCCTGCCTCCACTTAGATATGAAGTTTAGAAATCAAAGCTAATGCAAAGGGCCATGGAAAAACTGATGTGAGTCTCTGATGAACAATAAACCTTTTCATATATGCACAAAGTAACATGACAAATGATTAAGAACCAAGGTTTATGTATATCACCTATGTTATGTGTGTTATGTGTATATCACCTATCCTTGGCATCATGTAAGTACAAGGTAATAGTATTGCATGGTAAAGATAATCCTGACTGGAGTCCTTGATGAAACACAGTCACCAAGCTACCAATCACTTGCAATGGTGACTTAACAAGCAACTGTGATTCCCTCTTTAGGAAAAGAAGCCAAGTTAAGCTAATGCTCACACAAACATTGTGGTATCCATATAACATTTACATCCTAGTGAACAATTATTAATCACCCTCCAGTGTTTCCACATTTTGGAATTCAGATATAAATTTCCCCAAACTGCACTGATAAATTTTCCTACAATCCAATGAATATTTCCACAAACTGACTACCTTAATGTTTTTTGACATACTACTATATGGTATATCATACTTTCCATCCCTTGTTTTAATCCATAAGATTTCTGGTTAATGATTTCTGGTTAATAATTTCTGAAAGAGTGGAAACACTGCTCCAACCCACCCAACATTCATTCATCATTATACTGAATGCATAAACCAGCCACTATAAAAATGTGGCACAAATCTGAGTAGTTGCAACAAAATTACAGATAAGAAAGATAAAAGCAACCACTCCAATACTACTGTTAAATTGGCAGTTATGGTCACTATACAATACATAGGTGTTTTAGTTACACATTTTTTATAATACATCATTTCTGCTTACTATACTCTCATCAATTTTCTGCATGTTGTTGTATCTAAAGTCTGCTTTGGTGACAGCTGTCCAGGGAGGTACCGCTGTGATTAAAGTTTTGATACTTTCACTGTCCATTTCATCACAATTACCAAAACTGGAAAGAAGAATTTCCTGTAAAGAAGCAAATCAAAACAATGAAAGAATAAAGAATCAAAGCAAAAGAAAGACTAACAAACATGTAACTTTAGCACCAGTGATGCAGAAGCTCAACCTGCGTAATCCAAGTATGTATTATGCATACCATGAGGTCCCAAACATGGAATGTGTATTGTAATGGGGACCATCTATTAAGTCCTACTAAATTCCTGCAAGTTTTATTTATGTATATCTAATCATAATATGGAAGCAGAAGGATTAATCAAAGATAAAGACTGTAACAAGAAAGTAATAAATGGAATTGCCAATCTCATCTCCCATTCCATTTTGACAATGACTGCTGTAAGTGCAAGCTGTTATGCTTGATGATGGAGTTAGTTAGATGAGGTTTAACGTTCCAGTTCCAACCAACTGGTTCAAGTCGAGACGACCACGACCTTTTTCCCAGTTGTGGCTCACTAGCTTATTTTCCCTACTCCATTGCTTATGCTGAGCACCAAGCACAAAGGCAGTTTGATGATGGAATGTGACCACTGATTTAAAGAAGAATAAGTAAATAAATAACAATTTCACATGGTTAAACAGATTAAATGACTTTCACCTAAACATTGACAAGCACATGCTGGTCAACAACAATTTTCAGGGTTTACAACCTTTGACATCTCAACTTTGATCTAAGACATCAATTGCACATTAACACTGTTTTATGGTCAGGCAGCCATTAACCAAGCTGAAGCTGAATTACACCTAGGGTTTGGACAAAGGGCATGTAACAGACTGTTTGGTCACTTTCCGCAAGTCTGATTTTCAACCTGTGCTGATCTTTAACCCCGACCATTAATAGAATTAAACACACACTGAGGTTTTGCCCCATTATTCTCTACCTATGAACAACAAAATAAGCAGATAATGGTTAAAAAGCCAAATTTCAGATTATTTTATCTTTGACTACTGACCTCTGACATAATCAACTAGTTTATTAAAGTTTTCATGTTCAGGAACCTACATGCTAAGTTTCATTTTGATTGAACTTAAGCTGTAGGATTAGTAATGACACACTTCTTCACATAATTTAGGCCAATTTAACCTTGACCTGTAGCAACTATGAAATAGCTTCATTAAAATTTTTCTCATCGTTCTTGGTGCACCTTGAGGTTAAATGACTTCTCTCAAGTTACTGACAATCAGAAGAGTGGAACAGTTTGCTGGAATGGGTATGTTTGCTTCAGTCTCCAAGGTTAGACTGATATATCAATTTGAGTTGTCACTAGTTTTCAATATTTCACAAATTTTCCTACTTAAACAGTAAGTATGACTGTAAGTCAACTTGGCAAGCCAACATTATGAGGGCAAAAACCACAAGCTAGATAAACCAAGAACAAGGTACACTTATGAAATCTGTATCCAGACCAAATTCTACACATAGACATATTTACCTTTATTGATGATGCAGATTTATGTACAGACAGACTCCTTAAAGTACCTTTCATCTCTCCTAAACCTGAAATCAGCCTCATGTTACACAGATCAATCTGTAAGGAAAAGAATGAAACAGGTTCTACTACAATTCCTTTTTTTCCTTTCTACACTGTCTACATCATGATTCAATCAGTATCTATCTATTTATGAAGTGTATTTGTAACCTGAGTTAAAAATATTGCTGTGATTGACATCAAACATAAATTACAAGTTATCCCAACTAAACTGCAACCATTACTGATAAAGTTTAGGATCTACCTACTGCTGTCAACAATTTATGACCTTTTCCTTGTACAAGCAGTCAAAATATAAAGAAGCCTAAAAATGTTGAATTGTTTTTCCTTCTGTTATTTGAGAAACAGCTTAAAGACAGACAGTCATCACCCCAAAGTGTATTTTTAGTGTAGGGGTATGAAAATTCTCAGTTGGTGACTGCTCTTTGATTGACATCAAAGTTTGAAAATTTGAAAGATGCACAGCAGCCCACATTCCACACAAGGTAGAGAGAGTGCTTTTATTACATTTTGCAGCCTTGTATGCTCACCAGGACATGGCCTTAAGCAATAAAACAGGTTTATTTCTGCACAAGGAGTAGCTTCATACAGTTATGGGAGGAGCTAGAAATTGCATAGTTGGGAGAATTGGAACTGTCTGGGGTGATGAAAATTCCCCTTTAAAGCACTTTTCAATGAAATAGACAATGAAAATAACAAGAGCCCAAGGGCACTATGGTTCCTTGTCTTCAAGATTATTTTTCACAAAGGGAGTAGTAAGGGAAGGCATGTGCTCCTTCAACCCCAATGACTTTTGACCTCCACCAAAAACATAAGGGTACATATTTGAAAATCATACACATACTCGCAAGTTTATGAAAGACTGATCACTTGGTTATATTGATTTACCGCATCACATACCTCCGATTCCAATGCGTTACACACGCACACACACTCATGAGCTTTCGCTAAAATATCAATTACTTGAAGTTGAGTTATGAGCATTGTACCAGAGGTATTTTAATTGCCTTTTTGGTTTGTCTCAACAAGATAAATCCAGGCTTCACAAAAAAGGCACAAAGGTCAAAGCGTCAAATAGGTCAAAGAAAGTCATCACATGCACTTCATTTAGATGAACACAACTTTCCATTATGCCATCCCCCTACATCACTTGGTTATTGAGTTATCGCACTATGTACCTAGCATTGCAATGCATATGACACACACACACTACTAACCTTTCATTTAAATGTCAGTAACTCGAGTTAGAAACATCATAGGAGGGTAGTATAATTGACTTTTTGGTTTGTCTCAACAAGAGGAATCCAGGCGTCACAAAAAGTCACAAAGGTCAAATGAGGTCAAACAAGGTCATCAGGTGCACTTCATTAAGACGAACAAAACTTTCCATTACACCATCCTCCTATGTCACTTGGTTATTGAGTTACTGCACCGCATACCTCGCATTCCAATGCATATGACACACACACTACTAACCTTTCACTTAAATGTCAATAACTCGAGTTAGGAACATCATAGGAGGGTAGTATAATTGACTTTTTGGTTCGTCTCAACAAGACAAATCCAGGCGTCACAAAAAAGTCACAAAGGTCAAAAGGTCAAATGAGGTCAAGTGAGGTCAAAGTAGGTCATCATGTGCACTTCACTGAGACGAACACAATTTTCCATTACAACATCCCCATAAAATGTTTCGTTGGCGAGGTATCAATAAAACATTACTTTTTGACCTTTTGACCCTTTGAGATTATGTTGATAAATGTTACAGTGCTTGCACCTCCTACCATTCTATCTTATCCTAAAATTATGTCACAGTTTGAATAATGGTCACCAAGTTATAGCTACTAAAAGAAATTCACTTTTTTGCCTTTAGTGACCCCTAGTGACCTTTGACCTCCACTAAAAACAAAAGGGCACATCTAGTCAATATGATACATGTACACACCAAGTTTGAGTAAAATTGATCACTCGGTTATTGAGTTATCGCATCACATACCTCAAATTCCAATGGCGTCACATACACACACACACACACACACATACACACGCCAACCTGACTACATAGGTTCCTTTGTTACACAAGGAACCAAAAATAAACTTAAAGAAATTTCTGGGGTAAACTTTTCTGGACCACTTAAAGTTTGCTCCCATATGTCACGGATGAAATCTTAAGTATGAGGACTTACTTGTAATTTCTCCATCACTTTGAAATGGCTGAGGTCAAAGGGTAACTGAATGACTTTACGATTGCTGGTACCAAGGTTATGAGGTGACCCTGCAACCTGACAGAATTAAAACAAATTGAAAAGGTTTTGAAATTATGATGTAGAAATGACACATCACTCAAAGAGCTAGGTAAGGACTAGAAACTTGTACTGTAATTGTACCTCCCTTGAAAATAAACAGGATGGATATCTTCCTTCTGTTAAAGATTACTTCAGTCAAATCAACTTTCTGGAATATGATCTCTTTTTGTAATAATACTGATGTGAAACTGTCACAAATTGTACACAATTCTTGAACAGAAACTCTAAAGAGTCATTGCAATGGCTCACTGTGAAATGGTTTCACTTTTCATTACTAAGTAACTATTTAAAAGATACAGAAAAACACCTCAGAGAACTAAAGTAGTGCAGAGACTTTCAAGTTTATATATTACATGTCAGATGAAACCCTTCAGAAGTAACACACACCAGAAGGCATGTAAAACCAGAAAGCCAAAAGGGTTAGTGATTCCTTGCCGAAAGAGGGGTGCTTTGTTACACTGAGGTTCATCCATCAAATTTATACTTCTCTTCTACATCATTTTTTATGATGTGGTCACAATTTGACCCCTGCTCACATCAGCTCATGTCACATGATCTTTAAACCGAAACTTGAATAACCACAAAAAAAATGAAAAAAAAAAAATAAATAAAACGTATGAGAAGGGATTTATATGTGCTTCCCCCCTTGTAATGACATTTTTACAAAGTTTCAGTTTTTGACCTCTGGTGACCTCAAAATGGCTTGTGACCTCCACAAAAAACAATAGGGTTTTTCCTCGCACCATAACACATCCACAAACTTAGTATGAAATCTATCCAAGCTTCCTACCTTGAGATACTGTGTAAACAAGGTTTTCAGACTTTGACCCCTGGTGACCCGAAATGACCTTTGACCTCCACCAAAAACTATACGCTTCTTCCTCGCACCATAACGCATCCACATACATAATATGAAATCAATCCAAGCTTCCAACCTTGCGATATGGTATAAACAAGGTTTTCAGAGTTTGACCCCTGGTGACCCCAGACGACCTTTGACCTCCACCAAAAATAACAGAAATCTTCCTCTCACCATACCACATCCACATACTTGGCATGAAATCTATCCAAGCTTTCTAACTTGAGATATTGTGTAAACAAGGTTTTCAGATTTTGACCCCCAGTGACCCCAGATGACCTCTGACCTCCACCAAAAACAATAGGGTTTTTCCTCTCAATATGGGCCATCTATGTACCAAGTTTGAGAACTGTCAAACTTTCCCTTCTTGAGATATCGTGTAAACAAGCTAAGCCGTCACATACACACACACACACACGCACACACACACACACACACGACATCACCATCGCATAGATTCCTTGCCTGCCTTCGGCAAGGAATCAATTAAGGTAAGTCAGGAAGAGCTCCCCTTTTAAAACTTTTGAGGTGAATTTTCTTATTTTGGGAAAGGAGATTCCTATAGGTAATATACTACTGGTTGATTTATCATTGATGAAAAAGTTCAGTCAATCCCTACACAAGAATGCTAAGTATTCATACAGACATTATAAGAATCCATGATCATGAGTAATGCTGTAAACACTGCCACACAACATGAATTCACACCTATATTATAATTTAGGGTTCAAATGTTCCATAGTCACTTTGAGACTTATTGTTTATCTTTATGATAAAACAAGTGAAAAACACAGGGTTACATAATCCAGGGATGAGCCTGACATACAAAAAAAATCACTGAACTTTTGAATGGGTGTGTAGCATACTGACGCCGAAGGCGTCAGTCTGAGCACGGAGTGCGAACTCTTACGGGTGGGGTCCAGGGACTTGCCTTTGGGCCCCTGTTGGGTCCAGGGGCAATGCCCTGGCAGGGATCCGGGGGCAGCACCCCCGGAAGCTCCTGGATTTTTAAGATTTCATAAGGCCCAAATGGACTAATTGTTTGTCATATTTTGATGAAACAGACAAAATACAAAAACACCCTAAGCTTAACATACTGTATAGTCTATTTGTTAAGGTTCACTAAGTTGGATCAACATTAATACCTTGTCTTTCCCCAAACCTAGTTCATAACAACTGGCTTCTTGAAGACTTGATGTCTTTGATCCAGTGTCCAACATTATTTTGTGGCTCACTATTAAGTTTTAACACATTCAACTTGCAGCACATTTTAGAGGCCTTTTGCTTTGGCCTAGGCTTTAAAGTATTGGGCCTACTTACTAGTAAATAGTGGCCCTTTTTGTACATCAGAGCAGTGTTCGCACTAAGGCGTGGGATTGCGGGAATCCCGCTTTTGTCTTTCAAATCCCCTACATAATTAAATCTAATGCGGGAAAATCCCGCACACCTTCTCCGCTCCCGCACATAAATAAATCATAAGCGGGCAGCTGATGTTCTGAATCCAGCCAAAATTCCAGCGCACTTCTCCGCAGCTGTGATTGTACAGAGAAATTGCAATGATAATACACACAATAAATTGCAATATAGAATCGTTCCCAAGCAAGCGGATCGCAACTCCCAAGCTGAACACTGATTATGGTAGCAACAAATATCACTGTTGGTTGTATAAATAAGAGCAAATCTGATTGGATTGAAATTCAATCACAGTCCCAGAGTTGCAAACGCAACGTTGCATCGTGTACAGTACGTCTGGTTACACACCTGTAGAGCTGTAGTGCACTGTGGAGTCTTACATGTGTAATTGTATTGAATATGTACAGTATGTACTTTCTTCATTTTACGTCGTTCATTGCTCTCGTTAATTTCTGATCGTATGTGTATCTCCAATGAAGTTCACTCATATTTTCCACTTCAACTTCAAGTTCACGGATTTATACTCACTCATTCTTCAGAAGGAAAACACCCAGTGACGAATTGGAGCTGTATCGGAGGAGGCTTTGAACTTGGAGAGAAGCACTAACGTTAGTGACACGCATTTACTGCCGTTAACAGCAAGTAGTACCTCTTGCGTGGGGAGTAGTTTTGCGATGGCGACGGAAATCCCGCTCAAGAATTTATGGGAGGTATAAGGCCCCGCCTTGATTTTGAAAATCCCGCACAAAAAAATTTTTAGAGAGGGAATTCCCGCACAGTTTCAATTCCTTAGTGCAAACACTGCATCAGAGCATATGGCTAAGGAAAGTGCCTTGGCTGTGCTCTGTAAAGCACATTTATTTAAGAGCCATGCCTTGCCTAGGCCAAAACTTCAAAGGCCAAACATTAGGCCTAGTTAGTTAAGGCCTAATTTAAGGCACCAATTCCTAGCTCTTTTGCTGAAAATTGGTACCAGTTTGTTATAAACTTCAAGCCAAATGTATCGAGTGTGGGCTAGGCTCAATAGCAGTGCACACACATAACCTATGTTAGGATAGTGTAAGAAGGTAGGCCTAATGGCAATGCCTCTAAGTTAGTGACAGATATATAAACAGAACATGCAACCAGCCTTAAACCTTACAAAGATGTAGGAAAGGGCGCAGTTGAGTATTTTGCACATGCCTTGTGAATATACAAGCTCTGATTACCTTTGCAGACAACCGTTCTGTTCAGTGCCCACCAAGATACATTGCAAGCATGTATATCGACTGGCCTAGCTAACTAGCTAGCTGCAGTGTGCACATCTACGCACACTTGCATACAGACACAGCCAGGTGCCAATGGACGTACGTACAAGTATACAAAACTTGCACTAAATTAGAGCATTATAATGCTGTATGTACTAAGTATATGAATTGGACATGACTGTTTGCTTCCACTTTTACTTTCCACTTTCAAGCTGAACATACAGTATGACCTAGGAGTTATGATATGACAAGGAAAAATGGTATCATAATTAAACATGTTGACTATGCATTTCTAGCTGCAGTGAAATGTAAACAAAATATGTGCAAATACACATTTTACTGAAGACACTAAGCTGTTTCACTGACATCTTATGATAAATCATGTGCTGTTCCCGTTTTCAACTTCACATTTTTTCGCGGAAATGAAAAATGCGAAATAGCGGAAGTTGGAAAAAAATCACGGAAATCTGCGAATTCGTGGAAAAAGCTCATGCCTGATAATCAAAACTGATTCAAATGTTTCCACAATGTAGCAATTATCATCTGTGATATAATTCTTGAAACATCATTTCCTGCTTTTCACTAAACCTGAAATCATCCTGAAAACTTGGAAAATATTGGTAACAAGAAATATCTATGTCAAAAACAAATAATCATATTTTGAAAATGACAATTAAACATTGCCTTTATACTGAATACAAAACTCACAGAGCTCATTATTTAAGGTAGTCATGTGAAGGTAAAGGAGCTTTATGACTGCAGATAGAAAGGAATCTCTATGAGATTTTCAATTTCCAGTCAAAGGTAAAAAATTTTGCAATAATTCAATATGGTACTAAAAACATTGCTGCATTCTTACCCGTAAATATTTAAGTGTTGCCAGAAAATCCATAATGTGGCCAATGTCATTTCTTGCATCTTGAGATCCTAATAAATGAAAACCAAAAAAAAAAAAATAAATAAATAAAAATAAAAAAGAAATAAAGAAGTGTCAGTTTAAAAGGCTTCATAAATCAACATGATGCAAACCACTTAACAGAAAACCAGAAATTGAAGTTGTAACATTGTAACATTACACTCAAAGTTGGCCAGGAAAACATCATTCAGCTTTTACAATGTTGGCTTTAAGGAAATTCTAAGGTCGAAACACCCTGATACAAGGAAGGACATGTTCATACAAGCCAGACATATTATATCAGGGGAGATATTTCACTAAAATGTTATACATATAACAATACAATCTGAAAAGATTTTGTCCACTTTACATTTCCCCACCAACATAAAAGTTAGCTTTACTTAAAATTACTCATCAGCTATGCAAAAATGATTATTAAAAGTGGAGAGGTTTGTAAATTGTACCTCTTTTACTACCTATACAGCTACCATATTTTTAATAACTTGCCAACTTATAGCAGTTTGAATGAGTGGTACAATTTTTTTCTACGATGAAATAAAAGCAGAGGGTAGTGATCTGCCACTGCTGGTTGGGGGCAGATGGGCCCAACCAGGACAAAGAAACACCTACTTCTACTAAGCTCAGAAAGTGCTTTTTCAGACCAGCACTGATATCAGATAGCTGAGTAAACAAAACAGAAGTTTCTTGCTTCCCAGGATAGGCACATTTTCCCAGCTCTTCTATTTTCCATTTCAATAAACTTCCACCAAGATGGTAATCATCAATTTGTTATGGTGGGAGCACACAAAAATGTGAGCCATAGTAACTGGGAATGTATAAGTCTGGTTACTTTGTCTTTATTTGGAAGAAAATCTGTCTTCTTTGGAAAAGTGTCCCTCCAACCAGTTTCAACTGGTAGCCATGGGCTCTGACAGCCAATATTCACTAAAGGTCGGGTTGTTTTACATTAGTGTCAGTTAACAGCCTGCAAATCCCTTTCTTTGTTAATAGAATAGCCATCTGTGCAGAACATCTAGGGATAGAAACATGCCATGTATATTGTACACCACGGCTTTTAAGGCCAAAACTGGAGACAACAATCAAATATCAACTGATGTACTAACCACATGTAGGAAGTGGTAACTTTAACCTTTCTGTAATGGCATACAACTGCATTGGTGTCATCTCACACATATCGTTTCCTGATAAAATGATGTCACCTTTTTCATAAAGTTCAGCTGCGAGTGCTTGGGCAACACCAAATATGTCCTGAAGAGAGAAAAATCAAGAATTCACAAGCTAAAGAAAAATCAAGAATTCACAAGCTAGAACAGATAAATGGCATCAACAATTCTTCTTCTACTTATAAAAACTACCATATTCATGGCAGATTCAAAGATTTTATCTTCCATCAAAAGAAGATCCACCCATTCTATTGTACCATGTTAACTGTGAGAAAATCTACAAACTTGAAGCCCTTTCCATTGTCTGAGTTTTTTAAGAAGGTTTGCTCAGTTTAACTATGCAGTCAGATTTGCCACATTCAACAAAGCTGTCTTTTTTATAAAATCACCATGAGTTAAATTCATTACACCCACCTTATTCAGTAGTTAGGATTTCCTTAATCATGACCCTAAAATCTATTTGAGAATTCCAAAGAATTCTGTTAATGACAGACAGAGTTGTCCCAGTAATATTAACTTTGGTTTCAGCCAAATCAAATAGATTTATACTATACAACAGAGATCCTATTTTCAAGTCCAAACAGGCCATACTGACAATGCATAGCAACTTTTAACTATTAAAATCTAACAGTCTATGGCCATAGTTCTTATTCCCGGATTCAATTATTTCCACATTAGTAGCATACTGCCAGGAAGTACTAACCACAAAAGAATTTAGTGAAGACAGAACTGGTCAACAGAGTCACTATCTAGGCAGTGTGCAACATACACACCCATGACAGGTGACTCACCCCTGCAGCAACAAAAATCACCCCAACAAAGATTTTAGGGAGGACAAAAAATATCAAATGGTGTTAAAATCACAATTTTCCCCTGCCACCATAAAAAAAACACAAAATTGCCTCTGTACCCAAAATGAGCCCTTAATACCTTTTGTTTCTTTTTTTCAGAGGGCACCATCTTTCTCTGAAATATTTCAAGAGAGCCTTCTCTGAGAAAATTGAAATTTTTTTTTAACCTGCCTCATAGAAAACCTCCATGCTAGGAATATTACAAGTGTTGTACAACTTGCATTAATACCAACACACAGCTGTCATCAAGTCCTTCCTCACCTGCAATGTACCGTCCTCATCTGCAATGACCTATGACCCTGTAATGGTTTAAGCATCTGCATCACTAATTGCTACAAACTCATCACCTTTACAGTAATACTCTACAGTAATTGATAGGGTCTTTGATGCATATGTGTAGCCTAGTTTCCTGATCCAGAGTTAAACCAAACCTTCCAGTGCAGAGCTCTACAAAGTTGCCAAAACCAGTACATTAAATGTCTCACTTAACCTTTCAAGACCCTAGATAATATGCTACCTTGTCTATCCATTGCTCCATACATCTCCTAACTTCCTGAATGTAAAACATATCATAGATGACACACAGTAAGTTTGACAAACCACAGATGCCAATCAAACATCAGCTTCACATGACATGTTTGGTTCAGAGCCAACATGTGACAGGAAGTTTACACTACCTTCATCAAGTGTATTACCACTATTATACTAGAGTAAAGTTGCTGCAAAATCTCAATACATAACGGTACTGCTACATCTGCATGAGGTTCACATTGGTACTCTACTATTTTATGACCAGTAGTAGTTACCTTAGCTTTACTAAATACACTTTACCAAAAGTATGGACAGGTGTGGGTCGACTACTTACAAACAGGTGCATTCAACTTATGGATCAGAGGAAAAAATAATCGACGGCATCGACGGCAAAAGCCGCTGTGGCAGCTGGTTTTGCCAACGATTATACCTAGAAACGGCGGCATGTTTTTGCCGTCGATCATTCTCTCTGCATTCGCAATTCTCCTATTAAATTTTTTTAAAACATTGTCTACGTAACATTTCTTTCCCACGGACATCGGAATTTTACGTAGACAAACTGGATGTAATGCACAGCTACGTAGCTATCATTTTCTTTCTAGCTAATAGCTGTATGATCTACCAATTCGTACAGGTGTTTAATACACTGGCTTTCCTTCAGCAGCCGCCATATCACATACCCATAAATGTGTTTCACGGCAAACCTAAATTATGCAGTATAGGTTTGAAAATAGGCTACAAGGTTCGACTGCACAAGTAATCTACAGCTTGCTGCATACATGTTGTACTGCAGAGAGTACCATTTCAAAACACATCGTTTTTCAGTACCAAACATAACCAAATTTGTCAAAAATGACAAAACATTCACCTGGCATGTTCAAAAGACTCTCAAACAACTACCTGTAATATACTGACAACTTTTAATGAGGTGGTTTCCCCCCATGAGGCACATTTCACAGGCTTTGCAGTTTTGTCGTTGCCTAACGTGTAAAATACATGGATAGGCCTACTCAGATGCTAAAGCAACACAATACATGGCAAAAGTTGTCTGCTTACTTGTAGAGCTACAGGGTCTAAAATTTCCCAATCGTTTTTGTTCCAAAATGTTAACAAATGTTGTCTAAGATGTTGATATGAGTGTTCAGACTTATTTATGGTCAAGATAGGGTCTTTGCTTGTCAAACCAACTTAGCTAAATATTTTGAAAGTCTTTTGGGTTTTGCCATACATATACTGTTACGAGAAGCTGATAGTCTCATGACTTCAAGTCTGGCATGCAAAGTGAACCCAGTTAGTTCATATGAAACTAGCACCACTCTAAATCCTCTTTCCATTGCTATATGGGGGGGGGGTTTCATCAGTTATCAGCAGACAAGAACACTGTGCCCCACCATCCCCCACCCCTGTCTTAACAAAGGTACTGATGAAAGCCCTTTACACTGGGTTTCAGTTCAACATTAGATGAACTGCACTGGGTAACATCACATGAACAGTGCAGTGTATGGTAGACTCGTACTCCATGGAACGCATTGGGCTACTGACACGACTTGTGGCCATGCGAGGGAATTTTAAAAATGCTGTGGACATCCCATAAAATGCCGTGGAGAGCTGCTGTCTCCACAGCATTTTTTTACAGAAATTGCTGTGGAGACATTTAGGGGAATTTTTTGGCCTATGGATGGAATGTTATCTTCATTTCACACCAGACTTGTATTGTGAGTACATTGTCATGAGTAAGAGCACATGGGTATTGTATCTGGTTGTGAGCACTGAGTACAAGTACGTTTTTTTCACAAGTACCAGTACAAAATTTGAATTAGCCCTCGTGCATAACTTCCAAACTCTATGAGCAGGTGCGTATTCAGACATTTTGAAAAGGGGGGCTGAAAGCCCCGTTGAATATTCTCCTACAGTAGATTAACATTATGCTAATTTTCGTGTATCTGATATTGTTGATGTGGCGAAAAAGGGGGGCTGAGCCCGAGAAGCCTCCCCTTGGATCCGCACTTGATGAGTTAGAGTGCGAGTACAAATCTATTCTCACAAGTAGGAGTGCAGGCAATTCAGCACAACTGTGACAAGTACATACTCACTACAAGTCTCACACTTTGGTTATAAATTCATATTAAACATTTCTTTGAATGAAATACTTGTTTGTAAACCACACTCTACAATCCATGTCATATTAATCATTTTCTATTATTTAACTATAACATATGTTCATAATTTGATAAAAATAAAAATCTTACATAAATATCAAATTCTAAAAACATAAGGAGTGGTTGTGGGAGATCCCTGTTATCATCTAGCACTTTCTGCAAGTAAACCTCCAGCTCACTTCTTCTCTTTTCTATAAAGGATTTCGATGTGTTTCCAAACACCTTCTTAGGGGGAAGTTGAGACTTGGTAGCCTTCTTTGCAGCTACAAGCTTCTCATGAAGATCACAGAATTCACTGTATCTGTGCTTGACTGTCCAATGGCAGTCACTGACAGAAATCTGTATGGTGTAGACCTATGGATATTAAATTAAAATTAAGCAAAAAGTCAGAAAACAATACAGTAAGTAAGAAAACATACTGAAGAAGTTGATATGAGTATTGTAATACAGCACCAGTCTTTACAAGAATATCAAAATCCCTGTTGGACATGGCTGGCGATCATGAGGAGAATGCAGGGGGGATACATGTACATCCCCCCATGCAACTGGATGGGGAGATACTGTACACTATACCCCCTCCCCCATGAAATTAACTCTGCAGATTCAGAGATCATGTAAAAAAGTAAGTTAGTTATTAAGAAAACTTCACGGAAATACTTCTGACAGTTGCCAAAGTATCACCTGGAAAGAGCCATTCTGGTAATCTTGGAGGTATTTTTGGCCAAACTTTCTTTGCACGCTCCACACCAACCGATGGTGGTGCTCTGCTTTGATAGTGCCACTGACTAATGTATATCCCCCCACTTTCAAAGACAGATAGCCATCCATGATGTTGGAACAGGCTAGCTAGGCCAATGAACACTTGAAGACAATACAGTACAGTAGTAGAAAAGTTGTGTAGTATGGGTAATGTAATTTGACAGTACAGAACAATAAACACTGGCACTTGGGAAATTTTATGACAAACTGTAAATCCATCCCACACCACTAAAATTCCAGTACAAGGGACAAAAGATGGAATAATGGCATACTGTAGTTATCAACTCCTGCACAACTTCTATACAGTGGGTGTTATGAACAAGACCAAGTTATACCAAGTTTAACATTCTCATTTTTTTTTTAATGCTTCAGTGAAATTGTGCTGGAAATAAGTGGCAGAAGAATTCTTTAAGATCTTTTCAATAGGTAACTTTTCCTTACAGTGTAATTTTCAATCTGGGAGGTCCCGATGATTCGAACCTCCCTCTTAAGCTGCTCCTTCATCAAGTCTTCAGGTATCCCTGACATCTTTGCAGCAAAGGAGGTGATTCACTTCCTATAATCTATTGAAGAAAAGGTTTATAGAAAATTTAATGTTTCATTAAAAAAATATATTCACATCATTAAGGTACCATGAGATGAGTAAATCAATTAAATTAAGTGAAATGTTTAGTGGCCCTGAAGTGCTAAGGTAGGTATTTAACTTTTACCTAGAACTGGGTGGATAGACTACTATATAGCACTACTACAATCCAGTACAGAATACACAGAATCTTTCGATATGATCAGTGGATGAAACTAAGCAGAGCCTTCTGTAGGCCGACAGACTCTGGCTAACATTAGGCCTGTGACATCGTAGGCAAGCATGTGTATGGTTGATTTTAATCTCAGTATTTCAAGAGGAAATCCCCCCTCCCCCCCCCCCCCCAAAAAAAAATAATATTCCATTTGTGGCACATAAGGAACTGTTCCTAATTGTTCAACTCCAAGTTAAGGTTATGTTATTATGGTGTGTGTACGTGTGTGTACAAAGCTAGAGATACAGCGGTACATGACAGACAGGGAGAAAATATGACCTTCCTATACATGTTAATAATCTGTGATCGGTAATCAGCATTGGCCCGATTGTGTAACTGAATAATCCGTAATTACCGATTATGGTGTAACTGGTCAAACACTATGCAATACTATATCTGTTACAGCTGATATTCTTTATGTTCATCCAATGAACTGTAAGTACAGTATGGAAAAAATTCACCTAAAGTGCTGATACTACCAAACAAGATTACTTGGCCTACACTTTCAATAAACGCTTTATATAAAGTTTACTTTATAATGTCTGACTCTAAGCACGTATGTTTTAACTCATAAGACTGGGATGACAGTTCTCGTAGTGCACAATATGCCGTACATGCCAAACTTCCTTCTAAAATATCAGTATGGGATTGACATCTGATGAAATACACTGAGAACTGAAATTTCAGATAACACTTATTTTGCACACTGTACTGTAGAAGTGGTTATTTGCATCAATTATTAGCATACTGGACTATAGCCTGCAGAGCAGACTGTAGCAGCCTTCTAAAAGATGGCGCTCCCTCAGAAATCATAGTACACCCCCTGCATATATTCTATACAGAGTCTGCAAACCTTCGTCCAGTTTTCATTTACACGAATCCCCATAATGCAGGATAGATTATTATTCATAAGAAGGTCACATGGTGTTCATGGCTACTGACTATTCATGTTTATCAACGGCCTGTGACGATGCACATATACGAATACTTCTGAAGATACGGTGACATCTTAAAAAGGTACCTAATTATCATGTATGGGCTAAAAATCGAGCCTAACGTTAGGCGTAGGATCTTGTCCCAGATGTTGCCAGTTTGTGCAAACTGGCCTGTATATAGGCCCTCACATGGACAAGACAACGTTCCTTGCTACCTGTATATGTATACATGTACACGGTAGCAGCTACAGTAAGCCAGTAACTATACAGTAATAGCCGTACTAATAATAGGAATTTATAAAATAATAGGAATTTATAAAGTGCAAAATGCTGAAGCCTCTAAGTGCTGAGAGGAAAAGACATACATAGAAATAGTAAGAACAAAAGAGTAACAATCAATTATAAGCAGTACTAAACAAATGAGTTTTGAGGTGAGATATGAAAATGCTTAAATACTTTCAGCTTGGCGGATATGGAGAGGGACACTGTTCCACAATGTGGCAGAGGCATGACAGAAGGATCTATGACCAAAATGGATTGAACTAATATTGTCCAGAATAAAGAGAAGAGAAAGGTTTGATGACCGTAATGTTCTAGCTGAGTATACGGATGAATAAGTTCCGCTACGTAGAGGGGTGATAATCCAAGAATAGCTTCGCAAGTGAGGAGGAGAATCTTGTAGGTAGTATGCCACTTAATGGGAAGCCAATGAAAATCACGTAAGGTAGATGAAATGTGATGCGAGCGAGGCACACGAGATATGAGACGAGCTGCTGTGTTCTGAACCCATTGTAGTTTAGAGATACTGTAGATTTATCCAGTAATCCATACAAAAGTGAGTGGCAAGAATCCAATCTGGAAGTAACTAAGGCGTGAACAAGGCAAGTAGTAGTGTCAGTGTCATGGAAATGTCAAATTTGCCCAATCTTTTTGATGGATATGAAAGCAGTTTTGCAAACATGATCAACGTGGCGACTTAAATTCAAAGAAGAATCCATGTAGACGCCAAGATTCTTTGCAACATGGGATGGTTCAATTGAAGACAGACCAAATTTTAGCACAGGGGGAGTTACAGTATTTGCTTCATAAACCAGGAGCAGAAGTAGAGTATTTCAGTTTTGGAGTCATTTAGTGCTAGCCTGTTTGATACTGTCCATGATTTAATGTCTTGAATACAGGCTTCAATTTTTGAAATGGCAGACTGGAGATCAGAAAAATCAAAGGTAATAGCAGAGTATCATCGGCGTACACAACACAAGAAACACCATGAGTCTCGATGAGGTCTTGTAATGTGGCGGAAAACATAATGAACTCTAATGGACCACCCACGGAACCTTCCAGGACACCGCACCAAAAAAGCTGCACTGCATAACGTGTATACAAGTGAAAAGAGTTGTCTGTTGTAGCAAAGCAACCTGTCGCTCATGTTGACTCCACCCCTTACCAACGCTGATGACATGTGTGTTAAATTATCATGAAGTTATTTTTGTCTCCGAAATGAGATTGGCTAGAAAGTTGGCATGCTATTGTATTGTACTAAACTTCGTCTGTATACTGTACATTAACATAAGGTATTAAAGCAAATATTACGAATTGTACTTGTAGCTGATAAAACTCAACAATAGCCAGCTTACAGCAGGCTAACTGGACTATCAACTGGCAGAGGCAGAACTGGGGCTCAGCCATACTGCCTGAAGGTTTAAGAATTTTATAATAACAAACTTCTCCCTAAATTGGGGGGGGGGGAGGGGGCTGTAGTCCCAACCATGTGTGCTTTTAGAGGTACAGATCTGCACTGGCACCAGGCTGTGACAAATCGCCTGTCTGACTGCCCAGGGCAACCATATTTTTTGGGGGCTAGCAGAATCACAGGGTGTGGTGTCCGATTCAGCAATTGCTTTGAGGAAAAGAAAAACTGCAAATCCTTTGCTATTGTGTGGCACACATTACAAAACTTGCAATCCAATTTAACAAATCATATAATTGATTGTTCCAACATTACATTTTGTAGACACACTGTTTCATTGTGGCTACAAATTAATCAACCGTATTTTTTTCAGGCAGATTCGGGCAAGCAAAAATTGTACTAACTGTGCCCGATCAGGCAAGTGCAAAAAATTAAATTTATCTCAGCCTGACTAGTACCTTAGTCTACTATAGACCTAATGCCAAATCAAAAGAGGGCACTTTAAAACTGCTGTCTGGGAAGGATTATTCCATGAACAGATGACCACAGCAGATCGTCATCACGGAAAAGGCTAGGGCCTACACGTAACGCTAGGCTTAATTGTCACAATGCTAGATCAGAACTTTCCTTCCTGTGATGCTTCACGATCTCCTAATTGGCATAAGGTCTATTGTATCACACCACTGTAACATAGAGCAGGATATATTCTGCTCTAGTCTATGGTAGGCCAGTTTCAGATTCCTGTCAACTGGAGTGTAGTCAGATTCCTGTCGACTGGAAACTGGCCAATGTAACTCCTCTGTATAAAAAGGGTCCTAACAACCAGCCCAGTACAGTAGTTATAGGCCGGTCAGTTTGACTTCACAGGTTTGTGAAGTGATGGAATCAATTATGAAGGACAGTATTGTTAGTTATCTGGAAGGTAATATTATAGTTGATTCTCAGCATGGCTTTAGGTCTCAAAGGTCCTGTCTTACCAACCTCCACTATTTTCTGGAAGTTGTTAAGAGCCTCGTAACGTTGATGAAGGCCATCCTGTAGATGTTGTATATAGGGGTGTACCGGATATCCGGTCCGGCTGGACTATCCGGCCGGATAATGAAAAATTATCCGGTTCCGGTTCCAGCCGGACATTTTTAAAAATCCGGCCGGAACCAGATTTTTTTGTGAATCATTTGTAAAAGGCTCTACAAGTACATTTAAATAACATCATGCGTGATGAAAAAAGGTTATTTAAACCAGTGTTGTCACCTACTGTAGTTGGTGGGAGGAGGATACGAGGAATTCTCTCTCAAACCGAGTCCCTCTCAAGGAAGGGAGGACATCCCATCCATAAAAAGTTGTATTTTACTGTGACTAGAATGCTATCTGAGAACTGGATCAATATTTCATTGAGGGGGCTTCCCACAAAGTTTAAAAACCTAGTACCAACTCTGGTCAAAACTAAAAATACAAACATTTCAGTGATTCTTTTGCTTGCAAAAAAAAAAATTGTACAGTATGAAAGATATCTTTTGCATTTGGTCCCACTGGGTGTGGCAAACTCAGCAGAAAGTTTAAACTCAGTTGATCTTTGCGACCAAAATGTGAAAGATATGACTTCATAGATTTGTTTAGTATATCAAACTAAAGAATAGCCTATATTTAACCAGAATGCAAAAATGCATTGAGGTTTCAATGATATATGTTCTATTCCAAATAATGCCATGATGTCCCATATCTTTCAGTAACTGGTCAAAATTTCCCAAGATCGTCATCTGGGGTTACGAGAGGTCAAAAAGCAAAATTTCCCAAGAATTCCCAAGATAGTCATCGGGGTCACCAAAGGACAAAAAGCAAAATATCCCAAGTATTCCCAAGGCCTAACGTTACAGTATAGCCTAGAGGCTATGCTAAATACTTGGCAAGGCCCTAAGTAACATTAGCCTAGGTCTAGCCTAGGCTAGCTATAAGTATAAACCTAGCCCAGGCCTATGCACAGCTGGTCACAGAAATCTCTCTGTAAATACTACAAACTTAGATGATGGGTACCAACATTTGACAGGCAATAACTGCTTTGATTAGCCCTAGCCTAGGCCATAGCTATTACATTTACAGTAACCTACCTCTGATATCAGCCCATACATACTGTACTACAATTAGGCTAGCCTATACTGTGGCAGTTAGGCTAGGACTTAGTCACAGGACTAGGACTTTGTCTAGGCCTAGCCCATAAACCTGGAACTCTGCATTAGATTTATGTACTGAGTCTAACGTTATTGTGTGTGTAGGCTAATGTTTGTTGTTGGTTCTGTAACAACACTTAGGCCTAGGCCCTGACTGTTAATAGGCCTAGGCCTACATTAAAACTTGATCTGCCTGGTAAATTTTCCACCAAAGTTACTCATGCTACTCTGAAGAGGAGCCATATTACAACAAACTGTGATATTCCTGCTGTAATTTTTATTATTCCATTTCTTGGTGCTATTTTTCCAATTCAGTTAAAGTCAAATCTAACATTAACGTTGGGCTACTCAGCCAGCTCAACAGACCTTGGCAGGCAGGCTATGTGTGATAGTCTGTCACTGCACTCAGAAACTAGCTTTTAACACAAATTCTGATTGGTTGAAAGTGGATCTGTTTACAACTGATCAACCAATGATATGGTAGCTTATGGAATGTCATGGATCTGCTGCAAACTATCTACTGATTGGTTTAACATCAACTTGTTGACAAAAATTTAACCTATAACATAACAGCATAGATTACTGAGCTCAAATAAATACACTACAGTACTGTACAGACAAGTGAAATACTGTAGTCTATTCTCAGTCTTTTGATATGTTGACTAAAGAATAATAAAGTTCGTGAAAGTACCTATTTACTCATTCAAAATTCGGATTATCAAGGAAAAATCCATATTCCCATATTTACAATGATTTTCCGTACTGAATATGGAAAATCCGTGCTGGTTGGGAGCTCTGTCTCAGGGTTTGACCCCCCTGGTGACCCCAGATGACTTCTGACCCCCACCAAAAATGATAGAGTTCTTCCTCTCACTATAAGGCATCTAAATACAAGGTATGAAATTTATCCAAGCTTCCTACCTCGAGATATCGTGTTAACAAGGTTTTCAGAGTTTGACCCCCAATGACCTTTGACCTCCACCAAAAATGATAGGGTTCTTCCTCTTACCATAACGCATCTACATCCAAAGTATGAAATTCATCCAAGCTTCCTACCTCAAGATATTGTGTTAACAATGTTTTCAGGGTTTGACCTAGGTGACCCCAGGGGTGACCTTTGACCTCTACCAAAACAACAGGGTTCTTCCTCTCAATATGGGGCATCTATGTACCACGTTTGAAAACTGTCAGAGCTTCCCTTCTTGAGATATCGTGTTAACAAAGTTTTCAGAGTTTGACCCACGGTGACCCCAGATGACCTTTGACCTCCACCAAAAGTGAAAGGTTTCTTCTTCTTACCATAACGCATCTACATACAAAGTATAAAATTCACCCAAGCTTCCTACCTCAAGATATTGTGTTAACAATGTTTTCAGGGTTTGACCCCCGGTGACCCCAGGTGACCTTTGAACTCCACCAAAAACAATAGGGTTCTTCCTCTCAGTATGGGGCATCCATGTACCAAGTTTGAGAACTGTCAGAGCTTCCTTTCTTGAGATATCGTGTTAACAAAGTTTTCAGGGTTTGACCCCCGGTGACCCCAGATGACCTTTGACCTTCACCAAAAATGATACGGTTCTTCCTATTACCATAACGCATCTGCATACTAAGTATGAAACTCATCCAAGCTTCCTACCTCAAGATATTGTGTTCACAATGTTTTCAGGGTTTGACCCCAGGTGACCCCAGGTGACCTTTGACCTCCACCAAAAACAATAGGGTGCTTCCTCTCAATATGGGGCATCCATGTACTACATTTGAGAACTGTCAGAGCTTTCTTTCTTGAAATATCGTGTTATCAAGGTTTTCAGAGTTTGACCCCCGGTGACCCCAGGTGACCTTTGACCTCCACCAAAAACAATGGGGTTCTTCCTATTACCATAACGCATCTGCATACTAAGTATGAAACTCATCCAAGCTTCCTACCTCAAGATATTGTGTTCACAATGTTTTCAGGGTTTGACCCCAGGTGACCCCAGGTGACCTTTGACCTCCACCAAAAACAATAGGGTGCTTCCTCTCAATATGGGGCATCTATGTACTAAGTTTGAGAACTGTCAGAGCTTCCCTTCTTGAGATATCGTGTTAACGAAGTTTTCAGGGTTTGACCCTCGGGGACCCCAGGTGACCTTTGACCTCCACCAAAAACAATAGGGTGCTTCCTCTCAATATGGGGCATCCATGTACTACATTTGAGAACTGTCAGAGCTTTCTTTCTTGAAATATCGTGTTATCAAGGTTTTCAGAGTTTGACCCCCGGTGACCCCAGGTGACCTTTGACCTCCACCAAAAACAATGGGGTTCTTCCTCTCAATATGGGGCATCTATGTACTAAGTTTGAGGATTGTCAGAGCTTCCCTTCTTGAGATATCATGTTAACAAAGTTTTCAGGGTTTGACCCCCGGTGACCCCAGATGACCTTTGACCTCCACCAAAAATGATAGGGTTCTTCCTCTTACCGTAACGCATCTACAAACTAAGTATGAAATTCATCCAAGCTTCCTACCTCAAGATATTGTGTTAACAATGTTTTCAGGGTTTGACCCCTGGTGACCCCAGGTGACCTTTGACCTCCACCAAAAACAATAGGGTTCTTCCTCTCAATATGGAGCATCTATGTACTAAGTTTGAGAACTGTCAGAGCTTCCCTTCTTGAGATATCGTGTTAACGAAGTTTTCAGGGTTTGACCCCAGGTGACCCCAGATGACCTTTGACCTCCACCAAAAATGATAGGGTTCTTCCTCTTACCGTAACGCATCTACATTCATAGTATGGAATTCATCCAAGCTTCCTATCTTGAGATATTGTGTTAACAAGGTTTTCATGTTTTGACCCCCGGTGACCCCAGGTGACCTTTGACCCCCACCAAATACAATAGGGTTCTTCCTCTCAATATGGGGCATCTATGTACCAAGTTTGAGGACTGTCAGAGCTTCCCTGCTTGAGATATCATGTTAACAAAGTTTTCAGGGTTTGACCCCCGGTGACCCCAGATGACCTTTGACCTCCACCAAAAATGATAGGGTTCTTCCTCTTACCATAACGCATCTACAAACTACGTATGAAATTCATCCAAGCTTCCTACCTCAAGATATTGTGTTAACAATGTTTTCAAGGTTTGACCCCTGGTGACCCCAGGTGACCTTTGACCTCCACCAAAAACAATAGGGTTCTTCCTCTCAATATGGGGCATCTATGTACTAAGTTTGAGAACTGTCAGAGCTTCCCTTCTTGAGATATCGTGTTAACGAAGTTTTCAGGGTTTGACCCACGGTGACCCCAGATGACCTTTGACCTCCACCAAAAATGATAGGGTTCTTCCTCTTACCGTAACGCATCTACATACAAAGTATGAAATTCATCCAAGCTTCCTACCTCGAGATACTGTGTTAACAAGGTTTTCAGGTTTTGACCCCCGGTGACCCCAGGTGACCTTTGACCCCTACCAAAAACAATAGGGTTCTTCCTCTCAATATGGGGCATCTATGTACCAAGTTTGAAAACTGTCAGAGTTTCCCTTCTTGAGATATCGTGTTAACGAGCAAAGTGTCACAAACACACACACACACACACATACACACACACACACGCACATACACACATACATACACACGCCATCATGACTGCATAGGTTTCTCTTTTCATCGAAACCAAAAAGTACTTTATTAAACAAGTAACAACCAGACTCCAGTGAAAAACATGGTCTTGCAAAGCTTAAGTCAGAAACATGACATTATAAGATGACTGAAGCTAAATTAAATCAAATATGAGGATTTCTCTGAAGAACAGGTGACATAACAACTGTTAACAATTCCTTTATAACCAACAACTCAGTCTCACAATATAAGTTAAAGAAAATTTCACCCAAAATGTTTAGTTCAATTAGCCAAAGGGTATAGCTATAGGCTAGACTAGTAATACCCTGTAAAATTATTGCAGCCCCCCATCGTATGTGTGCCCCCACCCCCTCCAACACATGAAGCCATAAAGGAGAGGTCCTGTACCATTCCAGTATTTGCAGAGGAGGTACTGTATGTGTATTGATCATTAAAATTTACTCTTAATACATATATTGCAATTGCTTATAAAGAAAAGCCTAATGGGTGATCTCTAAGCCCGATCCCTTTGCCATTATGTACCATTGGTAGGCCTACTTCTATTTTACTTGGACCCTGATTTCAGTTACAAGATTCCTCATGAAAAAATCCGGTCCGGCCGGATAAAATCCGGCCGGATAGTGCATACTGTCCGGTAAAATCCGGTCCGGCCGGATCTTAAAATTCCAGATCCGGTACATCCCTAGTTGTATACAGAATTTCAATTTTAGTAAGGCCTTTGACAAAGTACCTTATAAATGGCTTATTTGAAAGGTCAAAGCACATGGTATTGGTTCAGTAGTGGCTGACTGGACTGAGAATCGGCTGGATAACAGGTTGCAAAGAGCTGTACTTAATGACCATATGTCTGATTGGCTTCCAGTGGTGTGCAGAAGGGCTTGTTGTTTTGTCCTTCACTTTTTATAAATTATAATAATGATCTGGGTGTCAATTTAAAGAATTCAGTACTGAAATTTGCAGATGACATTAAGGTCTTTTCTGGTGTCCATTCACTGGATAAAGAGGCAGAGCTGCAAGAGGACATGGACAGGTTGTATACATGGTCTTGTGACTGGCAATGCTTTTTTATACACAGAAGAATGTCTTCACATTGGTCATTCAAATGCTCAAGCTGGTCATTTTGTTGGTGGTTTTCAAGTTGAAGCCATTGAGTATGAGAAGGATTTAGGTGTGCCTATTGATAATCTGTTGAGTTCAAGTAGACAGTGTGCCAAAGCTGCAAGTTTTGCTAATAAGGTAGGCCTACTTGGTATTATTAACAGAACCTATCACTCTTAAAGTTAGTAGTAACATACTTAGGAGAGAGAGTGTATAAGTCACTAGTCAGACCACATCTTGAATACTGCTCTCAGGCATGGCCCCTTATCTCCTGAAAGATATTGAAAATATTGAGAAAGTAAAACATGCTACAAAGATGATTCCAGAACTATCTAGTACTCTCAGTTATGATCATAGGCATGAGCAAACTGGTCTGCAGTAGTTTCACTAGAAATGTGTAGACTTAGAGCAAACTTATTAAAAGTTTTTAAAATTGTTAAAGGACTAGAAAATGTCCATCAGTCAGTCTTTTTCGACCTGGGTCTGGTTCTAGTAGATGCTACAAATAGTTCTCCTTAGACGGGATATACTGTACGGATGTAGGTGTGACACAGCTAGCGGACGGAAGTTAATTAATGGGATCTCCTCAAGGACAACAAAGGTTCATATTGCTTAATTGGCTTCTGAATGTTTCAATTGAAGGGGCCTCCCTAATAGCTGAGGGTAGACAATTCCACTCAGCCATTGTCCCTGGCATGAAAGAAAACTTATAGCAGTCCTATCTAACAGTGGGGTGGTGAATGGAGATAAATGATGACTTGCAAGTAGAGATTCCATTACTGACGGGCTTTGATACAAATCTGTCTAGATTAACAGCAACCAGGTGATGAATAGACTTGTACAGTAAAATCAAAAAGCAGATAGAAAATAGTAGAACCAGAGGCCACCAGCTAAAATTCCAGAAGCACTACTGGGTACTGTCGACTGGATATTAGGAAGTACTTTGTATTTTACAATTTTAGTCACCACATTATTACGGAGTGGGACAACCTTCAACAGGAAGCTAGGCCTATTATAGCCTAGGGTAGTACCAAGGCCTAGTTCTCACATACACTTTTCTCCCTGAACTAGGCCTAGACTTTTGCAGTACAAAGTTTTTCCCACGTGGTTACTGTGTGAGTAACATCGTCTTCGTGTGTTTCTGCAATGATTGTTGCTACATACGTGTATGTGCGTGTAGGCTATTAACGAAACCATAGCTATGGACTATGTCACAACTGAACAGCAATGTGTGCTATTTAGCATACAATAGTGTAAACGTCCTAGTAACAGGATTTAGTAGTTTCATGGAATGATTAAAAAACAAAACAGGATCGTTTGTGTAAATCAATATTTTTGGTCTCTTTTTGGACACTGGGCCTAGGCCTAAGTGCATATTACCTTAGAATGAAGGGTCTTAAACATATACAGGACCCATAGAGGTCAATTACTTAGGAGGATACGTGAATTTGAGAAAGATCGAGACCATTCAAAATTTTTGAAGGTGCGGTAGCATAGCCCAATTTTGCCAATGGGTATACAGACCCCTAGCTTCAGTGAAAAAGGGGCAGGGGGAGGAACATTAGGAGGGCAAAATTTGCACGCGTGAAGTGCTGCACACCATTGGCCGGGGGTCCAGGGGCCCGCCGAAGGGCCCCTGGTGGGGTCCTTAAGCTCCTGGGTTCAAAAATTCAACATGAAACCACTGAATTTTATTTAAACCCTGTTTCACCTCTGACCAATCTCCCCTAACGTGGTGATTGTGATTAAGAAATCACCCATTAATTATCTGGATCTTACATGGCTACCCAGGTTTTACCCATGTGATCGCTGGCCCAGAAGTGTTCACGTGACAGCCTGTTTCATTTTGTGGAATGTCATATTACAGCAGTCCTACTCCTTTGCGAAACCGCAAAGGTTCTGAAAGACCAGAATTTATTGTTTCAAGGCATACACAGCGAGGAAAGTGGGATCGCATCTATGACGGTCCATGATTGATTACATAATCTGTCAGTCAGTAAAATGTTGTCATTCACAGGATTGATTATTAATAACTAACTCAGCAGCTTGCTTTAGCTGAGGTTATGGCGTGTGTGTTAAAGACGATAAAAAGTGAAATTCCCACGACTCTACATTATTTTCATACTTTTATTTTATACCAGCACTGCTGTTATACTGTAGGCTAATTGTAAACTTGGAAAATATAAGGCCAGGTAGCTGTCCACAACGTCCGCCATTTATATTTGTCAGTCACTGGTGTATACGGATTAGATGCAGTTACTGCTTTGTATGAAAGTTTTCGGGTGCTGTAAAAATGCCTCGCATGTAAATTAAACTTTATACAAGAGCCCCGATCATCATGCAATTGAGCGGTCGAAGTATACATTGCATTCAACTTCTAAATTTCAGGCACATAAAACTGTTGCTCAGTTATGCCTCCATCTTATCTCCCACCATGAACGTTCTCTCTGTTATGCTGCATTCATCCTTCCCCCTACCCTAAAATGGAGGCACAAGGGGCGTATAAGTATTCGTGTTGACCCATTTGCAATGTGACTTCGCTATAACGGAGCAGTGTTGCGATCAGGTCACTGAATAGTTTGTTGATAACGATGTTCACCTGCAGGTGTACTATGTGTACACGTGTACCATGCAACTCAGACTACATCTGTGAGCGCCTGCGTTTGGCAAAGCCATCTTACATTTTACATGTAATGAGTAGCCTTCTGCTGGGCCCCAGCTAGCCTAGCTGCCCGCACTCATCAGTTGGTTTTAGTTCGCGAGCATAGCTGCAAGCTTCATAAACACTGAACTGGTTTACGAAACCCGCCCAGCAACTTCACCACTTCATGTCAAGCCAGTGCATACTGTATAGACCTCGCTTAGCTTCTTGCAATCTTTCCCCAGAAAATCGCGCGGATAACTTTACTAAATTATGCCATAAATATGGGAGAAACTTTTCCTAAATATAAGATGCTGAGTTTGGCGTACGGCGAACAGCGGTATGATTTGCGCAAGTGCAGTTGAGAGACTGGAGTTCGAGACAACAGGCGTTAACCTACAGTACGTACAGCACGTGAGAAAGTTCGCTCAGATGCGAGCGTTTTTCCACACTGTACGTATGGGGAATTTTTGGAGGCTGGTCGTTGAATTACCCTGCGTAGCGGGTCTCCGGGGCTTCTGACACACAACATTGTCGTATTCCGTAGCTACAAGCTGAACAAACAACTTTGGGATCGCAGGTCAATGCATGGTGCTTCGATTATAGATTGCAATGTGAAGAATTGCTGTTCTGTCTTTGCCGTTTTAATAATTTGGCGCAGTGCAGAACCCTGCGGAAAATTACAAGGGCAGCTGAAAGAAGGGGCAGGACGGGGATAGGAAGTCAAGAGAAGGGGCTGGGCGGGCGAAAAGAGGGGCGGGGCAGGCCGCCCCTGTGAAACAGCGAAGCTAGGACACTGGGTATATTGTTGACCTAGGCCTAGTAAGGCTAGTATGGCCTATGGGAAGCCTCATAAAACTACCGAAATAAGTACTAATTTAGGTCAGCAGACTGCGGACTAGGCCTATTACTGCTACAAAGGTCTCTGTATCTGTTTTTTTGATGTGCAATCACCGTAAAAAGGTCACTGTAAATGGATTCAAAAGTAAAACTGATCCTATTCTGCGGAAAAGAAGGGCGCTCTACATGTATAGCCTAAGCCAGAAATGGCTGTCTGCCCCAGTTTTTACGAACCCATTGGCCGTCACAGCCCTTGGGCTCCGGTGAGAATTTAGTTATTACTAGTATTAGGACCTAGGCCTACGGTGCTTACTAATACCAGGACCTAACTTAGTAACTAGCCTTGCAGCACCTAGCCTAGCCCAGCCCAGGCTACTTTAATACTTAAGTCTTTAGTAGGCTACGTAACTAAATGTTAGGCTATACGTTAGCCTAAGTTTAACTAAGCTATAGCAGATAGGCTGGCCTAGGCCTAAGTTAAAAAGGAACTCAGGAAAAGCTGGAGGTGAATGAAACTTTACCTGAATTACTCTTCAAAATCATTACGAGATGACAAATGCACTCACTGACCTAGGGCCTAGAGCAGAAGCACATGAAAGTATGCCTGTGAATTTTCTTCGGATCGTAGGCCCAACTTCAACTTCATAAATCATATCATCGTAGACAATTCAGGAGTACGAACATGCTATGCATGGATGACTCGGCCTACACACCTCCAATATTATCATTTATGTACTGTAAAAGCCTATAGTCAGTCCTAGCCATAGAGATTAAAGTAAAGGAGAACGCTGACAAGGTGTAGCTGTGTATTTAGCAAGTGAAGCCAAGTAAAAGTAACGGCGCTTCCGCTGTACGGCAAAAAACTGGTTGACTGGTGTTTCTCCGTACGTACAGTGTGCATTCCACTTCATTTAATTCATGTTTCAATAACAACATATTTACAAGTGTAACCGAAATATTTCATTCATCTGCGAAAATTGTATAGATTCTGTTTTCAGCTGATTTGAGAAGGTAAAGGAATGATCTCCCTGGCAGTCTTATCGAGGGGGCTGTTAGTCACCCTAAGTCCGTAGAGTCATAGAGCAGGATATCCTGCTCTATGGTTTATTATCAATTCTCTCAGTGGCGGCGCCAGGATTTGGTGACTGGGGAGGGGCATAACAGATGATGTCATAATGCCACCTCAGTTTTCCCCCCAGTCTTGTACCATTTTTTTGTGCGCCCCTGCGATTATACACAGCAATATTCTCTTCTCGAAAGGTTTTTTTGGTAAGGCTAATATTCCCATGGACAAACTCAGTCATCCAACTCGGAAAACTCGTGGGATGCACAACCTCCATTTTTGTCAACTCTACTCTCGGTCTAATTGTTATAAATTTAGTTTTCTTCCTAGTACTTTGAAAGATTGGAATAACCTTCCTGCTGCTTTGACTGATGGTTTAGATAGTCATAGAGATCCTGTTCAATATATTACCAATTTTATTAGGGCAAATTAGGGCACCCCTGACGCATGTGCGGTGTAGTAATGTCCTTTGGATGTGTCACCGTGATCCGAAAGAAAGAAGAAGAATGTGGAGTCCTCTTTGGCACTACATAAGGGGCGACCTGGGGGGTCTGAGGGGAGGGAGTGTCCCCTCCCCCCTTAGAGAAATTTTTGTTAATTTAAGGTTGCCTAGATGCAAAATGGTGCTATCTTTGGAGTATTTTTGGAAGTGATCTTATATGATTGGAAAATATCCTTATTTAGTGAATTCTAATCTTTGGTTAGGAGAAAGAAGAGAGTGTGCGTCCCAGGCGCGATGGTATACAGCAGTGTGGAACCCTTTATGTCAGTACATAAAGGTACAGTCCTGGGGGAGGGGTCTAAGGGGAGGGGTCCCCCTCTGGATTAATTATATAAAATGGGGCACTGATATGATATCACCTGACATCCAAATGGTACTACAGAGTATAATGCCGAGCACGTTACAACAATGGTACTTTTACTAAGTTTGAAAGAAAATCCAGACGAACATCTTCCATCAATGGGGAATGAGAGAAATTATAGGTGCAGGGAAGTGATATTAGACCACCCCCGATAGGTAAAGCAAAAGGGTTTAAGGACTAAAAGGCGCGTTTCAGAATATTTTTTTCGTCGTAAGTGTATTAACAATCACCATCTATACAGGTAGAGGCTGCGGGAGAAGCGTTGGGTAAAAAAAATTGAAAAATGTATAACGGCAAATAGGCCTACGCACTTTCAACCTTCCACATCATGCTACAATTTAGACTGAAAGATCCCATAGACCCCTACAGATGTTGGGGATGTACTTCTGTTTTTCGGAAAAGTGTTGTGACCAGAATAGTTGCATGTGTTACAACCTTAATAATGGTCATGAGTTGGAGTAAACACTAAACAGTGATGAATGCGCGCGAAGCGCGCCGAAATTTTTCATTAAATAAGATAACCATGACAAAACCTGCATTCATGCTCTACATCGAGACACTTTCAATTCCCCAAGAAACCTATTTGCCAGTCACAAAGCCAGTCTGAGTTTACCTGAGAATTGGTAAACAGCTTTCAGCTTCTGTTGCTGTGCTTCTGTGGGAGTTGCTACCGGAAATTATTGATAATTAGAACAATATTGAGGTGAGGTTTGAAGCACGCGGAGCGCGCGAAAATTTTGAAAGTTTGCGAAGGATTTGCGATAATTTTGATAGTTTGAGAACCATTTGTGATGGGAAATGGTTACAATTGATCCATCACTTGGTTGAAAACACACCTCACTGTCACGGCAGTGTTGAATATTATTCATAAGAGTGCTTGTTTGTAAATTCCATTGCTAGTTATAAGGTCTGTGAGATGCTTTCATATTGCAAATTCCGATCTTAAAGAGTTTTAATGCATTTGGAATTTGTTGAGAAGGTTTAAGCCGACGTGGCACGAAGTACTTTCTTATTAAAGCCACTGCTGAAGCATACGGTATTGTTTGTGTTGAACCCCTTTATTGTATTATGTAATCAAGAATTTAACAGCATTGTATGTTTAGTGAGAGTTCTCTGCGTTTCAATTAGGAGGGTCACTGTGCATGTGATTCCCGTCAAGTAAACACGACAGAGCCAGTCCGGCCTCTAAGGCAAAATCAACGAGATACGACCGTAAGTAGAATTTTTTATTCAAAGTTGGGTAAAAAAAACAAAAAAAAAACTGACCAAATTTATAAGGGCATCTTTGGAAAAAAAATCGAATTGAAACTGGCAAATTATTGGGTTCTTCTTGAATTATAGATGGCTACGTATTGAAGGGCCGTTAACCATTAGCTCAGCCGTGTAGTACGGAAAGGGAGACGTAGACCATAGAAGTCCACAAAATTAAGAGTTATCGAACGAAAATATCAAGGAAAACTGAACGCTAATTTTAAATCCAGAAAAAAAGGAAATCCAGCCCTAATTTGAATCCAGAACGAGGAAAAATTGAACGTTTTAAGTTTAAATCAAGCGAGCCAGAGAAAGCGAAAGATAATTTAACTGCTCAAAGAGAAATGCAGAGAACTCGCTGAAGTTTGTTAGAATTTGAGGTGGAGGAAGAGTCCTGTTATTTTATGAATGCCAGAACTGTATATATTTGTTCACTTGTTTAATGAACCGAAGAGAGAGGGAGAAATATACTGTAATAAAGGAAGGAGGAAAAGAAAAGGAAAGAGCAAAGAAGGGAACGAGAACCCTATGTGAATACATATAATTAGTCTCACGCAAACCTCATTCCACTTAAATTTTAAAGGGAACCTGGGATATACCCGTGACACTCACCCTACCCTATACAGAAATCTATAACTTAAACGCCTTTTGGAATCATTTTAAAATTTTCAAAAAAAATTTCTGAAATCGATACCCCCCCCCCGTGCCGGCGTCACTGAATTCTCTGAGGGTCTGACCGACCTCACGGCGCGTATGTGGTGTACTGATGTCCTTAACTGGATGTCTCATCGTATTTGAAAGAAGGTGTCCAGATTTCCCAGGGAAAAGATACCGCAGGATGGGAAACTGATTTTTTTTTCAAAATGGTGTCCAAAATGGCCACCGAACATGATAATTAAAAATTTTTTTTAAGAACATTTTTGTTGGAATTCAGGTCAACCAATATGACGAAAAAAAAAGCCAAATGGCTGCTCATGGTATAATAACAGTGCAGCTTAAAAATGGATAATAATCATTAAAAATAGGCCCTATTTTTCGATACATTTACACCTAAACTCTATCCATATATATATATATATAAATATTATTTCTGGACATTTTTACAGGATCCATGTCAACTAAAATGGCCATCCAATATTTTTAATGAGAAAAATATTAATGGAAAAGTATTTGACTCAGTTGCTCTTACTATTTGGTCATATTTCAAGCCAAAATAGACAAAACTTATTTTAGAACATTTTTGTTGGAATTCACTCCAACGAATATGGCGTAAAAAAGCAAAATGGCCGCCTTAATAATTATCATATATTAAAAATAAAGAAAAAAATATTCATGAAAATATGTTTGACACAGTTGCTTCTTATATCTGTCCATATTGTATGAGAAAATAATTACAACTAAGTTTTTATTCTTAGTGAAAACCAGGGCAGCCAAGATGGAGAAAAGGCAAAATGGCCACTAATGTAACTTTAACAGAATATTATATTCTTAACGAATGTAGTCATTGCAAGTATATTTTACACAGGGAGTCTTATTTGATATTTTTCAGGATCTGTATGGTGGAAAAATAAAATGGCTGCAAAGAAAGTAACTACAATATATTGTAATAATAAGAATTGGCTTGATATATCAAGCAAAAAACAAACCAAATATTTAACTATTTTTCCACCATCT
>CM055962.1:47279587-47434587 GCA_029531755.1 Holothuria leucospilota
AAATGGAAGAGGGGCGCAAATTAGGTTTAGTTACTTTAGCGTTTATATACTAAAAGACACTCAGAAAATTCCTAGGTCCTCGTTTTTAGAACACTGCCATACGTCACCGCCATACGTCACGCCTGTTCATCAAATCTGTCCTTTGTGAAGCGTATATACCAGCTGATCAAAACAATTAAATTGATCACAAATTTTCTGTCCTTTAAAGGTGTGTAAAAAGACCTGAATGCCAGAGTTTCACCTCCATGGTCCCCACCAGGGCTTTACTCCAACAGACATAGCAGGAATTTAGTATTTTAAGAAGTACGCACTGTATGTGTACAGTGCTATGTTTATTGTGCAACCTAACACGAATATCGATCAAGCTCACTGTTGATATTCTCAACTATGTTGCCGAGAAAACGCGATAACATTGTTATTAGCGATTATTTCCTCCACCAGTCCACCTGCAAGTCTCTTGTTTTCGACAAATCCGATTAGTTATTAATCTTAATTCTCAGTATGACTGTATGAGGCAAAGGTATTAAGTGAGACAATAGCAACTACTAAATGAAAAGATGGCTAAGATTTTTCTCATTACATGGCAATTGCATGGTTAAACATTCGTCACCACTACTTTTCATCTTCATTTTCAAGCTGAAATCCACTCAAATATTGCACCATTTGTGATCTACGTCCTTCTGAAATTACCATTTTTCGCCAAAGGTAGGGGGGGAGGGACCGGGACACCCCTTTCCCAGGTCACAGATCAGTAATGTCCCAGTTTTTGCCCCCAGTCAAACATGCCTGTGTGCGGGCTTGAGCGTGTTGGTAAAGTTTTTCCCGGGAAATATGCTCTCCCCCCCCCCATCCCGACAAGTGACCCCAGATTCGCGGCTGGTATAGGCGTAAAATAAGGGGGAGTCTTACAATCAAAGCCAGCGGATCATCCCTTCCCCTAACGTTGACAGCCATCCCTGGAGCTTTTCTGATTGTATTGTACATTCTCCATTTCTTTTGTTTTCACTTTCTTGTCATTGTATGAGCTGTTGTCGCCGTGTCTGGTCATCTTGTTCCTTTATTTGCTTGCTACATTCTGCCTGAAGATGGTCCCGTGAGTGGACCAAAATATAGCATCATTGTGACCCCAAACCCCCCAGAATAGTCGCTCTCCTGTCTTTTCTCATATCTGTATGGACCACACCCATACTTTATATATATATATATATATATATATATATATACACACATATATATATATATATATATATATATATATATATATATATAATCACCGTTCATTAGTGACTTCACTGCCATTATTGATTTTATCCTCACACATAATCACTTTGAATTTAACGGACAGCACTATCTTCAAACATGCGGAACTGCCATGGGTACTAAAATGGCCCCCAGCTATGCTGTCAGTTTCATGGCCGATCTTGAAAATAAGATTCTGGCGGGCTACCCTTTACACCCGTTACATTTTCATAGATATATTGATGATATTTTTTTCATTTGGCCTTATATGGCTTACCTAGCCTGCATTCTTTTGCATCGTTTTGTAATGCTTTTCACCCTTCTATTAAGTTTACATTTGATTTTTCTGACAAGGAAATCCCTTTTCTTGACGTACTGGTTAAGTTACATAGCGGTTCCATAGCAACTACCCTTTACTGTAAACCAACTGACACCCTGAATTTTAACAGTTCCCATCATATCAGTTTGAAACGATCTATTGTATTTTCTCAATGCATCAGAATCAAGCGTATCTGCTCTATCAAGTCTGAATACGACAAACACGTCGGCAACCTTGTGCAATTCTTTCTTAATAATGACTACCCCCTACCCGTTATCAAAGAGGGAATTAGTAAAGCTTCCGTTTACCGCAGGGATAAATTGTTATGTTACAAACCTAAAGTCGAAAATTCACGTATCCCACTTGACTTTGACTATTCCCCTAAAACTGAGGGCCTACATAAATGTATACGTTCAGATTTCAGTATTCTTCGGACAGACAAGTCCATTTCCGAACTTTTTGATGATCCCCCTTTAACTGCGAGACGGCATCCCCCCAACCTCAAATCTCTCCTTACATCCTCCAGGCTTCTTACTGTTGGGAACATAGGCAATAAAAAGTGTGGCAAGCCTAGGTGTCAAGTGTGTCGGTTCATTATCACGGACGAAACATTTACTCCTCCCGGCACTATTTGCAACATCCGTCCCCCTCCCCTGGATTGTGACACGCCTAATGTAGTGTATTTATTATGCTGCAATTTGTGTGACAAAGGCAACTATGTCGGTCAGACTGGCACCAAATTTAGGCTGAGGTTTAATAACCACAAGAAAACTGTGCAGGATAAATCAATAAGCTATCCTGTATCAAAACATTTCAGTAGTGAACCTAACCACTATCTAATTTAAGATGTATTCTGCTCGGTTCTAATTACCCGTCTGTCACTCAAAGACTCAAATCCGAAAGCAAGTGGGTAATAAAACTGTCCACACACACCCGTGGCCTAAACAAGGACCTGGGCATCCTAAGCGATTTCCCCTCTGTGATTTATCACCCTCGTCAAGGGGTTTAACCTCATTGCTGTGTCTGTTATTTGTAAATTAAACTTCACTTCACATTTTGCGCTGAAGAAGGACACAGGAGTGTCCGAAATATACGCTATTCTGTTACCGTATCTGTGCTCTCGTATTGTCATCTTTTTGGTGTGTTCTACTTATTATTATTATATATATATATATATATATATATATATTTATATATATATATATATATATATATATATATATATATAATATTAGTATATATATAGTGCTAGAGATAGTGCTCAATATAGCGGTGTGCCAAGAGCTGTACTACACTAGTGTTAAGATGGATTGTCGCTACTCCGAGTTTCACGCTCTTACACGATCATCAGGCAACTAACCGGGATTGAATGATTCTTAACTTAAATACAGTGTACTACTCAAGGAGGATCCCTACGGTTGGCTGGTCTTGTATACCGGCGATTGCTATGGCGACACTTGGACACGATTTCTGACCTTTTGTTTAGTAGAGATGTTTTGTCAGCTGAGAGTATTGCCAATTTCTCTTCCGTACACAGGTTGCACTGACCGTGGGCGGTCATGCGTATTGGTATACGCTTGAGGATGTTCCACTGAATATTGAAGGTTGTGTTGGATTCCTTCAAGCTCCAAATATATTTGGACAGTTCCGTTTCTTTCTTGTAGGTTTCGTTGTGAAAGGATTTCTTGTGATTATTAAAACGGGCTTTAAAATCTCCTCCTGTCATTCCTATGTACGTCATGGTGGTGGGGTCGTTGTGGCTGATTGTAGTGCTCCCTCTAGAGGGCATTTGGACCTGTCGCGGCAGTTGCAGGAGTTTGGTGTTTGGTCAATTGGTTGCTGGTTGAGAACCCTTTTGTTGTGATTGCTTATGAGGCTTTTCATGTTCGGCATGCAACTATAACTAACTTTGGTGTTGTTTTTGTTGTTTGTTACCATGGTAACAAGGAGAGAAAATTGAATCACACGAGGTATTTGTAGCCTGTTTGCCACTTCTGTGAATCACAAGCCGAACTGGTGCAGTGGTCACAGACTCTGCCCGGAAAGCGGAGGATGGCGGGTTCAAACCCTCGGTACTACTCAATTTTTCTCTCCGGCATTTCTCTGAACCTTTCCTGCTTTGATAAGGGCTATGCTCTATCTAGGATTGGTATAAAAATTCAAGATCGAATGTACTACTATTTACCCCTTTCGACCTACACATTCTAACTTCGATCTACCAACCTCGACCTATTATATCTATATATATCTATATATATATATATATCTATATATATATCTATATATATATCTATATATATATCTATATATATATCTATATATATATCTATATATATATATCTATATATATATCTATATATATCTATTATATATATCTATATATATATCTATATATATATCTATATATATATCTATATATATATATATATATCTATATATATATATATATATATATATATATATATATATATATATATATATATATATATGCGTGTGGTCCATACATCCTTTTCGCATTGACCCACCTAAATTTTACGTAGGTACTAAGAACATATTATGTGGAAGCGGGGGGGGGGGGGTTCCTTCAAACTCTTTACTCATTTGCTCTATAAAAATATAAAAGAATTGCAGTAACTATCCTAACAAGTTGCACAATCTGTTACACCAAATTGCAAATAAGGACCCAACATTATTGAAAAATTTGCCAAGCTTAGAGAGGGGCTCCCTCCCTTTAGAGTTATACCCAGAAGCAACGTTCATCCTCCAGCTGAGGACAGCTTCCTACGCCTTGCATGTGCCCACACAGGCCCACTTGCATATGAATTATGGTATAAAGATAAAGCAGAAAACAGAAGACTGATAAGAACTGAAAGGAAAAAAAGACGAAAACCATCACAGCACTAGCGGGGATGGATCTCTGAATTCCCTCTCGCACCATTGTCGTGTGGTTTCTCCACTGTACCACAATAACCATGCATAATTCAAGACGTAATTGAAAATTCTATTGGTCTATTCTCTCTGCAGCCTTCGCGAGTGCCAGTTTTCAGATGATTTAAATTAGCATTGCCTAAATTGGGGTACCAGGGACATGCCTGAAAGAGTTTAATTCTGCTCTCTATCTTTCTAAATCGTACAAAAATTCCGTCCTTACTTTGCCGTTGCGAAACTACGGTACACAGTTGGGAGGGACAGTCTGCACCATGGTATAAAAAAAGCAGAATGCTGACCTATTTATTACGTGGCTTGTATATAGCGGTAACACATGCAGCAGGATACGAATTTTTTTAGGGCTTAATTATGGACTTAATCATGAAAAAAATGAAACTTAGGGTTAGGGTCAAAGTTAGTATAAATTCGGAGTTGCCCCCTTCCATCCTAGGAAAAAAATTAAGCTGACCGGACAGCGCCACAATTTCCACTTGAAGAACTTACCAGGGCTACTTACTCCGGTGGCCCGCAATCACCATTTAGATAATTCTCATCCCAGACAATTTATTGATGGAACCGAATCTGGAGGAGGTGTAGGGAGGCATTCTCTATGAACCACTGTACCCATTTTCCGCTGCAGTCGCAATTACGACCAGGGTTTGAAGAGAAAGAGCTGGAGGGGGAGGGGATCGAAAGAGGTCTGGGTAAAAGAAATTAATATAATGGGGTGGTTGATAAAATGACAGCTGCGTAAATTTTGTATCGGAAATGACTAAGGGAACGTTGGGCAAATGGAGGTTTCGACACTATATAGGGGAGGGACCCGGCAGGTGATTTTCCTAACACCTCTCTCCAGCTGCGTGGAACTGCTACTGCCCTTAGGGGGCTAAAATTATATTAAAACGAACAACTCAGTAGAGATATATATGTTTTCTAACCTCAGGTACGTGTTGTCCACAGGAAGGCATTAGGTTAGGTGGCCCCTCATCACTCAGTCGCAGTGGGAGGAAATTTAGTGGGGCGGCACCGCCGCTTGGCGAGTAGTGTTCCATTATGAAAATGTTAGCTTAAAGTGCTACCGTGATTGTCACTTATTCCAAGGCTTTGTATGTCCAATTCTGATATTCCTATATTCAGGACAAAAGTACCTATACAGTGAGTTAAGTGTCGATTTTAAACAAGAATTGTGGACCTAAAACACTTGTTTTTGTTATAACATTTGTATTTTACGGTAATTATTTTATGCATGGGTTCCTCCAGCCTAGAGAATTGGAGGAGATTTATTCTGAAACCTGGGGGAGGGACGGTGCAAGACAACGGCGCCGGAGGTGCCGCGGGAGCACGAAGCGTTCCCCCGATGGCGTGGAGTCCAGGGGCCAGCCTTGCGGCCAGTGGTGCGGTCAGGGGGCAACGCCCCGATGGTGGTCCAGGGAGTGAAGTCCCCGGAAGCTCTATTGTAAAAATTGTAAGCATTAGAGTGAAGCATTTTAACTGGACTATTATTGTTTGTAAGTGCATTTGCACCAACGGCCGGTGAGTTGGATGGGAGAGTTGGATGCTGGTACAGGAGTTGAATTGAAAAAAAATATCACGGTACTACTCCGTCTGTCTAAAAGGAACTGGCAATGGGGCAACTATCTATGATCGGCGGTGCGTGCGAAGCGCGCCGAAAAATAGCGTAGACAGTGCAGAATGTTGTTCTTCATCCCGTATTGCAAATGGTATCCAAGTTGCATTAAAATGCCCTGTCTTCTTCCATTCACATAGTCCTTTCAGCAGTCGGTATTTTGAGCTATTCAGCCCAGTCAAAACCGTCATGAATTTTGCCTGTGTAAAAGGAGACACCGGCAGATAAACTATCGAGAGGATCAGTTGTGGTAGGAGTTGCACGGGGTTTTGGAAAAAATAATCTGGCTCAAACTTACATGTAGTAATCACCGATCTATCTGTAGGCTATGACATATAGATCATGTATGTCCTCCATACAGATCAGAGGTTACAATAAGACAACAATGCACAATGAATGCCCGCGACGCGCGCCAAAATATAACATCTTGTCAATAAATGGTTTACTTCATTTCACACTACTCAAAAGTTATCAATTAGACGACCAACATTATAAAGCAGGACATATTACTTTGTAGTACTTGAAAATCTGGGGGTAATGTTTGTCAAAAAGTGGGGAATATATCCCCCACCCCTCGGAATTTCCGTCTATGGTCCAGAGTAATTTCCCCGAAGTAGTACCCGGTATGCCCTTAAATACACAGCCCATGGGTTTTTCGCGCCTCACGTCTCGCCCGTTTCAGTTTGACAGCAGAACAACTGTCACAACTGCATAGTTGTTCTCTTGTACTGTCTTCCGTATGCCATTCTCACGAGGGTAGGTTTGACCATCATCCAGCAGACGAGGTGGATACGATTCAGCGCTATTCCCGATAGGGCCCACCCACCCCGACCGTATACTTGCATTTGCTCGATCTTAATGAGAGCAGATTCTCCCCCCCCCCCCCCCCAAAAAAAAAGACTATTTTCGGCTGGCTTCGCGCGCTCTAAAGTTTCGTAGCTTCAGTTCCTTCCACAGCTTTGTTCCATCCGGGAGCTGTAAGCTCCCTGTTTTCATAACAGTTTGAGCGTATGCAAATCCACAAGTCGAATTGTCTGGGAAAATATTAAATAAGCACTAATCTCGGAAAGCCAAGTAGGCTTATGTACGTTAAGTGTGCAAATAAGCTTTGTCACGGAATGGCGGTATTGCAAAAGTTTTTCTAGTAAGCCCCTCCTTCCAACGTTCTCCACAGTACAGTTGCCTCTCCCTCCCCGTCGGGGAGCTCGGTCACCAGTGTAGCCTAATGCAAAGCCTGGCGCCACACCTGATTTCCTTATAAAGAACCAACCTCTATTATTAATTCGAACATGTGTTACGAGCTGGTGAATTATTCTTCTATTAAAAGAAGGGTTTAAGCAAAAATTTACTTTTCATATGTGAAAGAGGAACTAAATCTATGCATTTTGGTAAAACTTTCATTCAAATCGGACATGTATTACTCGAGATATCAGCAAAAGAAGTTACTACATTTTGAAACCCAAAGTGAGTTTGAGGCAAGTGAGAGTTACATTACTAGGCAGCTCCCTGATATCACTTCCTCACATTGATAAGGAATGCTTTGTTTCGTTTTTTTTTTCAGTCTGTTGTGTTGATCTTGAAATTAATAGGGACAGGACCTCCCCATGGGGATTGTGAAGTTTGTAATTTTCCTATTCCTCTCATGCAATCCCATCCCCATAACATTTGATTGTTGAGGAGAAAATTGGTGATAAAGTTTAAAGAAGACAAAAGACTGCTCATTAATGTGAGGGTATGGACATCATATGAGCTTGCTTCAAGTTCACTTTGTGTTGAAAATGTGACAACTTTATCTGCTGATATCTTGAGAACCACACATCGGATTTCAATCCAAATTTAACCAGATTGTTAAGAATAAGTACCCCTCTAATATATCCAAACCTGGTTCGAGCTTGGATCATCCTTTTAATGCCTTTCCACTTCTCACTCTGGAACGACCTTGCTTTCTGAAGCCTAGAGTGACCAGGGAGGTGTTATTAGAGGTGCTAATAACACCTCCCTGGAGTGACCAATTCGCCATACTTGAAGAAAGATCGGTATTCGTATTGATCAACATAGTTAAACGCCAATTTCTATTTGTTGGGTCGATGCATCTCTCCCCATGTATGTTCTAGAGGTAGTCAGGAATCAAAAATCAGACTCTGAAGTGGCAACGTGGAACCATGTAGATACGAAACTGTTCTTGAATTAATTTAATCCGTCTTCTCAAATCTCTGGAAGGTAAAGGAGTTAATATCTCAAGATCAATGGTAAATTACTCTTCCGTACCATCAATCTTCCCTCCCAGCCAAAAGTTTCGGGGTTTCAGTCCTTGGACCCCCAAAGACGCATAGACTTTCACGAAAATACATTTCCCAAGAGGGGTAGCAGAAGGTGTTTTTTGTTTACCCTGAATTTTTCCCCGAACGTCATGAATTTTGACTTGAAAATAACAAGCGTTTAACCTGGCTGAAATCGACATTATCTTGCGGGGGTGGGGTAGGTGCCATCCCCAGATACCCGCCTCATACCCCAATGCAAGGAAACTTTCCTGATGCCCTTGAACCTCACCAGAGGTCCTAGGGAGGGCCCCTAAGCCCCACGCCGTTAGGTAAGCGATTTGGGCTTCTGCAGGGTCCTCGCCGCCGTTGAGTCAGCTTCTCCTCTCCCCTCCCCTTCCGACGTTTACTTCTGACATGCTATCTGCGCACCCGGCTGATCAGGGACGCCTGCCACATGACAAAAGAAAGGGTGAAAGAAGGGTTTTAGAAAACCCGGAACCAAAGGTAATGGCTTTCCGCACTGAAGGCTTTGCGCTACGACAGTGGCTTGTAGTTTATTGAAGGTATACCAAAACGAGACCACTCTAAGAACAAATTGCATGAAAACATTAACACTAGCAGAAACAAAACAATTTTGTGGAATTACTTTGTTCCTAGCAGGAAGCCGCCTGGTAGAGCTCCGAGGAAGCCGTGGAAGCACAAAGTGATTCTGGAATCCCTGGATATTCATCAGTAGTTTCAATTTCCTCCAGTGTTTAGGAACTCTCTAAATGTAAAAGAGTGAATTTCACTCTTTCACGATTGCCTACAGTGACCACTCTTTCTTCGAGTGAAAATTTCACTCTGCTGAGAGTGGTATTTCACTCCAAATGAGTGAATAACCACTCCGGGCAGAGTGGAATTCCACTCGAAAAAGACAGTGGTCACTGTAGGCAATCGTCGAAGAGTGAAATTCACTCTTTTACATTTAGAGAGAAGTAAGGATACTTTGAATTGATAACAAACACAGGAAAATTACACTCAAACGGAGACAGATATAAATTTGGAACTTAAGTTTATTTATACTGTGTTACAGAGTAATATCTCACAATGTACAAAGCAAACTAGCTGTTGGACAGTACTGACAGTATAGAAATTATGTCTTTCAACAATCATCACGGTCATGAGATTTTATAAAATCTGAGTCTTGTCTGGATGATATTCTCGGAGCAGTGAACTTCGGGACACTTCTATGATGACACGTATTTTCGATCTTACGAGATTTTCAAAACAGCCAAACATGAAGTAGTCTGTTTAAAGGCAATCGGCAGTCGCCCCAAAATTTTCTTTGAAAAATCAGCAAACTCTTGCAAATCTATTCTTATTGCATTAAAAGCACTTCTGAAGACGTTTTGAACATAACTATTACAAACTATAGGTAAAGGAAGGCAAAATTCTCCTTGAATTCCACAATTCACTCACAAAAATATTGTCACATGATCAAAATAGGCCAATCATGAACTAGAGTGACAGGATACACTCACTCTGTTTGGGATGACTGCCTACTGCCTTTAAGTGAGAATCATACATCTTTCACAGTGATTGAATTTCCTTCAAGCTATCAATGACCTCGGAAATACTTGGTCTTTTCCTCGGATTCTTTGCCATACACTTCTTAGACAGTTTGTGTAACACTTGCACTCCACTGCTGGAAACTTCTTTCAGTAAAACTCCCAGAGAGTAGATATCCGATTCATAGCTGTATGGTACGTTGCCTAAGCCTTTCACGACCTCCGGAGATATCTGGGGAAAAAGTTGATAAACAACCTTTTTCATTGACTTTGGAAATGTCAGGGGCATTTTGGCTTCTCCAATAGGTCCTGCTAAACCAAAGTCTATCATTTTAGCGTGAACTCCACTCTCATCATTAGGAATCATCACACTAGGCACCTCGTTGATCCAGAAGCCTTCAGGTTTATACTCTGTGGGAATTATGGGAGAAGCTTGACCTGTCTCTTGCAGCATCACGTTATCAGTTTTAAGGTCACAATGCACCCATCCTTTCTCATGAATTGTTCTCAGTGCCTCCGCAACATCCCGAGTCACCGAGATGAGTTCCTGGTGGGTAAGTCTCTCTCCTTTACCTTCGAGATATTCTGCAAGAGATAGTGATGTCTTGGTCTTTTCATCTCCGATGAATTCTTGAACGAGACTGAAGCATACGGCACTATCAGGGTTTGGAAGAATACCGATAACATCCGGAAAGTGTTTCTCGCCGTTAAATTTCACCATTGCCTTCAGTTCGTACTTGAACATCTGATGGAAGATATAAGTAAAATGTTACGAAAAATTATAACCTGTAAATCAGTATGGTTTTGATATAACTGCTTTATCTATGTTTCAATCAGTAACTAATATCATTACGGACTATTTTAAAGTCTTAATGATAAAATACACTTCTACCCTTTTATACTAAATGGCGGGGCGTTTACTCGTTTACAGTTAGGCTAGCCTACGTATAAACTATTGAAATCACATGATTAGTAGAGACTAAGTATATTTTATACAGTCTAACCCTATCATAAAGTTATACATGTTTAACACTACGACAAAAAATTACCTCTGACATAATGATGACGTCAGTGTCAGCGTCTTTGTGCCATGTCTTCACTGCCACCAATTTCTTGGTGACGCTGTCTTTCATCAAAGTCACGTAGCCTTGGTCTCCCTCACCTAGAAAGACGGGCAAGCCATATCGGTAAACCTTGGAGAATCGACTCCATTGAAGGACAGGAACACCATTTAAACCCGGGTCATCTTTCCTGTTTTTCTGCTTCTGATCTCCGGAGGAGTTTTCATCCACTCGTGCAACTTCTCCAACACTCTGCACGAAAATCCAGCAAGATCCAATGTTAACACACAAAGCTATAGCAACATGCATAACGAAACTCAAGAATTAATTTACGCAAGTCCTGCAGGATATCTCTCACTGCCGGCAAAAACCTGAAACTGTTCACGAAGGGACATGGTTCTTGACGGTTCTTGGATTGCTATAATAATATGTTTGAACAGATTTAACTTGCCATCTTTCCTAGTATAAGAGAAAAATTGTTTGACATGATTTTCTTCGATATATCAGGTAAAATGATCAAGGAAATAAAACTATGACGAAGCCGTTTCTCAGTTGACGTCATGAGCCTTGAATAGGCCTATAACGTTTGTAGTAGGTTTTGCTATATGTTTATTACCTTGGGTGTTGAGGTATCATACAGAGTAGTGTGGTCAATATCGTGAATCTCTTCCACGATCGTACTTGATTGGTTTTCTTTCTCTTCTGAATTCTGATTGGCTATAATACAGCAAATAAAGGAATCTACAAGCTTCTTCAACTTGTTTGTTTTCCTGTAAAAAAAAAAGTAAAACAGTAAGTACCACAAGCTTTAGCAAACTTGAATTTGAGAGGAGGGAGGGTAGAGAAAGCTTTGCTTCCCTATCACTGACAAAATGTGTTACTCCCCCGACCATACACTCCTCAGACTAGAAGGATTCATATTAAATAAAGCAAGCTCAACTTAATGTGGCAAAAGCAGATGATAACTTCCAATGTTACAAAAGGTTTACACGATAAAAGTAGTTTCCGAAGATCTTTGATCCGTAAGATGTTCTCCTGTAAATTAAGGCATGCTCACGGTACATGAAATTCTCACTGCAAATATCGAAAATGATGCCTAAAACATTAGAATCTGGACATGAAAAGCTGCAAACGGGGATGAAGTCCCTGTCTAAAACTGAAAAATGTTAGCCTAATTCGCAATCCCTCAAAACACCAAATTGCGTTTCAGTCTACTCTAACATTCGGATAACTTACACGGTTATACCATACCTATTCCGATACTGCGTACATGGACACCTACGTAGCTTAGGTTACTGACTATGAGTTTATATGAAAAATGAACAAAACTTTGCTAAACAAGCAAAATCAGTCTAGTATATAAGAGTGCAAATACCTTTGAACGTTCTTCCTTATCTTTTTAGTATTCCGACCAGTCATACTGCTCGTAGAATTTTCGAAACGTAGTCGTGAGCGAATTGAATATCAAAAGTGTGTTGCTTCTTACGAATGTACTGTTGTATATGATATGTCAATACACATCCAATACTATATCCACATGTAACATGTTGAGTGCTACATGGGCAACTGTGTCGTCACAGAAGCCTTAATTTAACATGGGCGCACACAAATACTTCTTTTGCGCAGTCCGCACACGTTCACGCAGAACCTTCCCGTGTAAAAATTACTCAAAGTCAGACAACGCAGGTAGGTGATCAGTGAAAAGGCTCATTAACACGACATGGCAAGACCACAAGCAGTTTTGGTTGCGTACCACTTGTCTAAGGACTTCTGGTATGGACAGAGGTAGCCTAGGGTACCTAGGCCTAGTTCTCACGTACACTTTGTTCCCTGAACTAGGCCTAGGCTATTGCAACACAAACTTTTGACCGCATATTACTGTGAGAGTAATATCGTCTGCGTGCGTTGCTGCAGTGATTGTTGCTATATACGCGTATGCGCGTGTATGAACGTAACTATAGCTATAGACTATGTAGCCTCTGTCGAGTCTTTCCTGCGACAGGTTTCCTCCTCCCTCTGGAAACATTAGCAGGAAACATTGGCTGTTACCTTCTGGGTGTTGTACTCCCCCTGGAAATCGCTACGCAGGAAAGCCTCTGGACAAAGTTAATTTCATGCACAAACTGCTTAACTATAACCTTTGAAATCTGCTACCAAATCGGTAGTAATTAGTGGGAACCAATCAGAGAGTCTTCGGTTTCAATGATTCATGAATATGCACGACTGTACCTTGCCTGTTCGTTCCATGGCGAACAACAACTGGGATCAATGGGATGATTCAAGCGCACAACATTCAGCAGCTCTACTTAGTCTAGACGGGAATTCATTAATAAATTGGCAGCTCGAAGCTCTGTTTCAAACGGGACGGACACATTTGTGAACCTGCCGTATGGATTTGGTAAGAGTTTGATTTACCAGTGTCCGCCGTTCTTCGAGCGATAACGTTGGGTCGACGTAATATCGCAAGGTCAACAACAGGGACTGGTTCTGCGAGTGTTCAAGCAACAATAATAAAGGATCGAGCAATTTCATTGGTCAATTTCCTTTCGACGACATAGCAGCATAATAACAATTAATAGTAAGTAGTAGCAACGTGAATATCATAGATGCATATATTAACACTTTGTCCAAAGGCTTTGATGCCGGCGCGAGATCGTTTGCTCAGCAGTCGAGGGCCTAGCTTCAATGGTTGGAGCGCGTAGGCTACTTTCAAATCGAAGTAGGCCTAAATAAAGTGAGGGATAACAAACGGCAGAAAAGCCTTGACAAAGGCTATAGACTATGTCACAATTGAACAGCAGTGCGTGCTATTTAGCACACAATAGTGTGAACGTCCTAGTTACAAGATTTAGCAGTTTCATAGAATGTTAAAAAAAACAAAACAGGATCGTTTGTGTAAATCAAACTTTTTGGTCTTTTTTTGGACACTAAGTGCAAAAAATCTTAGAATGAAGAGTCTTAAACATATAAGGCCCCGTAGAGGTCAATTATGTAGGAGTATACGTGAATTTGAGAAAGATCGAGACCATTCAAAATTTTTGAAGTTGCGGTAGCCCAATTTTGACAATGGGTATATTGCTGACCTAGTATGGGAAGCCCCAAAGCTTCCCAAATACTAGGTCAGCAGACTGCGGACTAGGACAGAGGATAACAGGGGATGACGAAAAGCTTCGCCATCGTTCTAACGAATTTACGCTTACCAAAATGACCGCTGGTCTACTGTCGTTTGCATATTTCCATGATAAATCTGCAACATTATAAAGACAAATAACATGGTGAAAAGAAAAAAAGCCTGTACAATTCTTCGTTCAAACTGTTGATTTTTGTCGAACCTTGTATTTTTGTCGAAATTTTTCAGACGTTTTTTGTCTCAGAACATCAACATCTCAATATACAGTGTATGCCAAACCACTCGAGTACGTTCAAACTTTGTACAGAAGACATTTCGCTGAAACCATCTCGGTAGGCTTAACGTGCCTGCAAGATGGCGACACTGTGATAAAAGTACTTTTAAAGAACAAGAGGGCAATCCACGGAGTTGCTTATCTCATCGCTCGCACACGCACTGAGCCATACCAAGTAATTGAAGTACGCAAGTCAATGTGCAATTATAAGCGCAATATCCTGCTCTCGTAAGTGTGGATTATACGAAGAAACTGAAGCCGATTTGACGGGGTCACGTGGTGTAGGTTACCTTTGGAAATAATATAACGTTGAGACATTGTGGGCCAGCATAGATTTCAAACTTAAAATAGCGTGTCGAATTTTCATGGAGCAAAAATACCCGGGTGGAAGTGCTAATCAGTGCTCAGTCGTTTTGAAAATACACAGAACCTAAGAATTATCACTTCTCAGTAAAAGCCCTTAAAAGAACTTTATCACTTCCTCGTGGCATTACACATCAGTGCATTTGAATATGAACGCAAAATGGCTGGTTTGGAGTTCAAAGACTATAGACCTTATGCATATGATGTCACAAAGGAGAAAGTGCGCCCTCCTTTGGAGAAAGATGGCGGAAAAGCGCGTATCATTGCAAGTTACACCAATAAATGCAGACAGCTGATTCGTCAACCAATCGTGTACGCGCGTAAGTCTACAACACGTGGGGCGAAATCCACGCCGTTCGTACTCGTGTACTTCTTTGTTTGCACCCAAAATGACGTCAGTGTGATGTCAATGCATAAGGTCTATAAATGCAGACAGCTGATTTGTCAACCAATCGTATACGCGCGTAAGTCTACTACACGTGGGGCGGAATCCACGGCGTTCGTGCACGTGTGCTTCATTGTTTTCACCCAAAATGACGTCAGTGTGATGCCAATCACTGAGCTATATAACTGGAGAGCGCACGTCAATGGGGAATACGCCCATGCTGATCTAAATTTAGATCAGTGAATACGCCTCGAAATTGAAGTCGACTTGGGGGGTCACGTGATGTAGGTTAGCTTACTCAAGTCGATTCCACTGCCCTTGAAACGCGTATCTAGTTCAAGTAATGTACCGAAGAATCATCGATGTGCTAAAGCATTCCTTCTCATTACGTCTCTAGTGTTTTTGTTGTAATTTACTGAATTGGGAATCTTTACACTATGATTGCGAGATCAAAAGATTGTTTTTTACAAACTTTTCTTGATTTTGAGAGTGGTCCTGCCTATTCGAAGGACAGCATGTGTGACCCCATTTCGAGTGGTGCGTCGAGACGCGATGCCTGTGAACATTCGCGATAGCACCGTTCACTGAACAGTACAAAGAGTAAGCGCGCTTGTTACTGACTGTCCATGCATGTGCGCACGCAGATGTTTTGTATAAAACATCGAACGCGTCCTTTGACACAAAAATAGAAGGACCCATGAGGGGAAGCTAGTTGACTTTTGCACATGTGAAACCTCCCTTGTTTTAGGCGTTCTTGAAGACAAGCAGCACACGCGGACGCTAGGTCGTGTACTAAAGCAACGTGGTGCGTGGCGCGGTGTCCTCCAGAACAATTAGCGCGTTCACTGAATTTGACCTTTAAAGCTTTGGTGCAAGCTCCCTATTGTGATGTAGGACTTTTCATGAGGTTGCTAAGGCAACATGCGTACATGCTAACGCGTGATAGCGTGCAAATTACATCATTACCTCGGCGTTTCTAGATAAGCATTTCTACGGCGATAGAATCGACTTGAGTAAGCTAACCTACATCACGTGACCCTCCATGATGGCTTCAAAACATTATTGTGGAATGATCCTTCCCAGCATATAATTCAGTGATGCCAATGCATAAGGTCTATTCATAGGTCAGTTTCTATGGTATCTTCAAATTGGGCAACGCACTTTCATATCGGCCTTTAATTTCTCACGCGCTCACAAAATAAAAGCAACTACTAGCGCGTTCGTTTACTGATAGCTCAAAAGTGCGCGTCAAGTATTATATTCTGTATTCTGTGCGTAAACGATACCCACGCAAGCTGAGCTGTTCTAACAATGGCGTTTTCTGTAATGCGTATATGCACATCACCGAATAGAAAGGCGCGTATGTCAAGTCCACACTTCCGCACTGATATTGACAGTAGCGGCTTTTCGATTTCAGGACGGGAGAGCATCAGGACGGAGAGTTAAACGCACGCTCGCCCGGCGTTCTTTCCTGACATTTAATGCGTTTCGATTAAATACGACGGTGTGGTAGAATGACAACAAAACAATGACGCGCTCATTTATGAACTAAGTTGCAATGCTTTGTTAGCATCCGCACCAGTACTAATCGGTAAGTTGTAACAATGACGACCTTCACAGGATTAGAGACGTCATCATTACTGGGTATTTTATAAAATTGTGAAATCTTCTACCTCAAGATAGCTTTCCTTAGCTTAGCACGGAATCGTCCGTAAAATGGCTTACCAGATATGCACTGTTCTTGTTTGTCATGTTCATTTTTGTCAGCAGCTTGCATGCCACATGAACAAATGATGTACGTTTGCATACAGCTAACTTCAAATTTAACGTCACAGAAACACGTACGTTATATGGACGAGGGAAATTATCATGGCAACCCCTGCACCGTCCTGTTTCTAACAGAACGTTAAATCGGTCGACGACCGTCCTGAAAATCAACAGGACGGAGCGCTGCTCGCTCCTGCTCATGTGCAGTCCAGTTTTTTGCTGCGCGTTCCGTCCTCTTTGTCTACCGTCCTGAAATCGAAAACTCAGTATTTTCGTCTAAATGAGGAGTAAATTTCAGTAACAGTGTACATACGAGAGTTTGCTATCTATGCTTATAACATCTTTGATGTGGGTATGGTAACGCGCGCGCCCTACACCTGTAGAGTGCCTTTAGAGCCTGTTCGGTCTCTAATGCGTTAACTGGCGATATTTAGGGAATAAAGTCAATGGTGCCCATGTCTCTATATCAGATTCGAACAGGCTATGACGTCACGCATATGGGCTGAGCGACCCGAGGCACACGCATATGGGCTGAGAGACCCGAGGCGCAGCCGAAGCGCTCTGCCTATATGCGTGCATGACGTCATTGCCTGTTCGAATCTGATATAGAGACGGGGGCACCATGACTTTATTCCCATTCATAAATACTTTAATTTGGAGAAGCCAAAAAGCGAAAAAGCTTTCTTTTTTAACAATTTTCATTGACCATGAATAATTCTCCCAGGCTGCGTAAACTTTCTCATGCTAGGTGTACAAGGCGACTATCAGACACGTACATAACATTACATAGTTTGAATGGGGTACTACTAACTTAGTATGGGCTGTCTTCTACACGTACCATGCGCTAGCTAAATGCGGTGCATACTGCACTGCTGCTAGCTAGCTGTATTGTACGCTAGCTTTGTAAAGTTTAAAACACTGTACTGAGACGGTCACATCTGTCTCTTTTCAAACGAGCGTTTTGGGGGGAATTTTGAGCGAGGTTATATTTGAAATTAATATTTTCTGTTCCATTCACTTTGACAAATTGGAAACATACTAGCTGACAGTCCTGAAATTGCATTTGGAGAACAAGCTTTACTTGGGGATCTGTGATTTTGGTGCTCTTGCTCACCGTGGCATTCGACATACTATAAACGTTAGGCTTGCTACGTTGTTGAAAAGAATTAGGCTAACGTTAGGTCTAACGTTAGCCATAGATATCCTGCTCTATGACGTTAGCCTACTTAACGTTACGTTGTTTAATTACCTTAGCTACCTTACCTGAGAGTGCCAATTGCAAGCAATTAAATATGCTCATCTCTCACTTAATGGAAGGAGTCTCTACAATGATTATCTAAAACTTGATTCGCTTCTGTGGACTGACAATATTGACTTTTTTCTGACAGATCAAAACTAGAAGGGCTTAGGCCCCCTAGAACAGTTAGCATAGGTCTGTACGTTTGGTCTAACGTTAGTGGTTTCATTATATAGTGCTCAAATGAGCGATCTTAGCTTGGGAATGTCTCAAATCATTGTACTCCTGTTCTTTCTGAGTGAACCAGACAGATGAGATTCGTCTTCACTGGCGTTGAGTTTTGCTCTCAATAAGAATGCATTGCAAGCTGGATGAAGTTTTATGATGCAGTGTTTTTGTAGGCCTACTGCCACTAGGCCTAGACCTATTGGATAGTGCCCCTCTCCCCATGGGCCGTTTATGCCGTCTATTCTAGATTGAAAATCACACTTGGATAAATTATGGTGCCAAATTTCTTTAAAGTTTAGTGCACAATGTCCAACGTTATCTTTCTGGAATGTGAAAGACGACCTTTCAAGGGTAGTGACTTTCTTCTTTTCTTCTCCTGCAAAAGTAAAATCCAATACAGAACCAAACTGATCATTCATGAAGACAATTTTTGCAGATCGCCTTCACAATGACTCATTTAGACCTCGAGAAATCACGATTATTATTAGGTCTAGGCTATACGCTTTGTAGCCTCTTTTATTATGACATCATTATCAAGATCATTTCGATCAAAACAGGTCAAAATTTGGCAGGATGTCGCTCATTTTACATCAGCATTGATTGCCTGTTTCAGAGAAACAGTTTGCAAAGGATGGTGTAATTTCTTCTTATCAATTACCGTATGTGCCAAAACAAGCAGACGATATAGTTTGACACACTTAAATTAGACTACTCAAAAGTGATACTACCCTGAATTTCCTCTGAAAAGGCTATAGGAATTTCATCTGTAGAAACTGATTATTTGTTTAAATGTGAAACAAACATTGCTGCCAATCAAAATATTTTTAATTTCGATGTGAACAGCTATAGGAACAAAAAATTACAGCACGTTAGGCCCCTACCTGGTTTATTTTGAACTTTCGATCTATAAATAGACCAACTGTTTACTATCACAGCTGTGTTTACAATGTTGATCGGAAAGTTGCTCTCCATACACCCTATGTCACTACACTGGAACTCGATTAGAACCATAGAGCAGGATATAGGAACTGACCAATCAGAGGCCAGCATTCTCAAAAAGTATTTATGAATACGCGTTAGGGCACGTGCAAATCGTTACATATTTGCACTGAGTCTAGTACATGCAATTGCCTTAGCAAGTTAATGAAGTGGTTACATCACAGTATGTGGCGCAAATGACACCAATGTATGACAAAAACGAAAGTACATATCGTTACCTAGCTTTCAGTTAATAGTACAAGTCAATCCAACCCGAAGAATACGAATCTAAAACTCCATTGGCCTACAGACTTATGGATAGCACTTGTTGTAAATTAGGGTGTCCGCTAAACACGCAAGGCATCGATCACGGACCTATGTGTAGCAAAGATAAAGCACAGATTAAAATGGCGTGGTGACTCCTCATGGAGGCCAAAATATCTGGGCGAAAATGCTGAAGACAGTTTAGTTATTTGGAAAACAAACAGATGAAGGTCTTACAAAAGTAGCCTATTAATTACTGGCGGTTTTGTAACATTATTAACTAAGAAGTATCACTCCTCAGTAAATATTCCACTTACAAGAACTTTATCTCTTTCTAGTGGCATTACACATAAGTGCACTTGAATATGAACGCACAATGACTGGTTTGAAGTTTATAGACTTATCGATAGGCCAGTAATTTCTATGGCATCTTCAAGTTACGCACTTTAGTATGAGTGTTTAATTTCTCACGAGCTCACAACGGGAAAGCAACTAGCAGGCTCGCTCTCCATTTTCGCAGAAGTGTGCGTCAAGTATTTCGGCGGATAAAGAGAAAAACGTATACTGCGCGTATAGACCTTATGCATATGATGTCACAAAGAAGAAAGTGCTCCCTCGTTTGGAGGAAAATGGGGGAAAAGCGCGTATCATTGCAAGTTACACCAATAAATGCAGACAGCTGATTCGTCAACCAATCGTACACGCGCGTAAGTCGTGCGGCGAAATTCACGATGTTCGTGCACGTGTGCTTCATTGTTTTCACCCAAAATGACGTCAGTGTGATGTCAATGCATAAGGTCTATACGGAACGCGTTGAAAAAGTACACACGCACGCTAAAATCTTTAAACGATGGAATTTTCTGTGACGCGGTCTAGTATCGTACGCAGATGGCAGATTAGAACGGCGCGCATATCAAATTTACACTTCCGCATTAGCGGCTCGCCATAGGGGCAAGGGGGGGGCACTTGCCGCCCCCCCCCCAAAGTTTGCAAAGCATGGTCTTCAATTTTCAAAAGAAACAATAAATAAATAAAACGAAACATGAAATTCGAGATGGGTTAAGCCCTCCCATTTCCTTGACTCGGTTTAATATTAACGAAGTGAATAACTTTCCAATGCAATGTCGCGAAGGTTAAACATTAATAAAGTGCTTTCAAAACGACATTTTTTTTCGGCGCGCTTCGCGCGCGTTTTCTTAATTGCTTGTTTGCTACTATATATACTTCAGACATCACCAATGGACCTACCAGTAGTGCGAGCGAAGGTTATCAAAACAAATGATCACGTTGTGATATTTGTAATCTGATTAGCTCAGGCATCATAACGTCATTTACAGAGGGTAACGCTAAAGCTGGAGTTAAATGCCCATAGTTTTGCAGACACTTCAGGGCTTTCGGGGTCATTCGATACACAGCCGTGTTAATTATAATCCACGACTAAAAGCAGTTTTTCCCGGGTGTCACCTGGCCAGACTAGCATAGTTATCTGTCTACTAAAAGTTGTAACGGGCATGTAGCCTAAACGTATTGTGTTTCCCATAGAAGAAGAGATTTTCCTTCCCTTGTCCAAATTGACAGCGCCGTTGGCCCACGAGCGGTCTTATGACCAGATGACTGTCAAATGGCATGTTATTAGCAAAAGGTTCTCCACTTCTGTGTTAAAGTATAACGTATAAAGTATAACATTAATTTAAAATTAAGACACCAAACAGTCAATCTAAGTTCAACGTAGTGAGACTTTTTGAGCTAGCTATTTGTGTATATATAGGATGAGACGTCGTTCTGAGTTAGCGGAATTCGCCTCCCCCTTTAAAAACTTTCGTTTCTGAACGGTACTGAGATTCAAAATAGTGCTATCATTTCATCGTTTTCAAGTGTCTTCAGTGCTCGAAATTTTCGTTAGTTTAAGAAAAAATCCAGAAAACCAACATTTTATGGCTTCTTAGCAAAGCTGAAACACATTGTGACACAATGAAAAAGGAAACAAAATATTTAAAGGTGGGGCTCATTTTATACAAATGGATCAAACCGCTTTGCCCATTTCACCTGCCTCTTACTCCCCCTATGGAGTAGCGATCGGCTGATATTGTTGTATTTATTTTCATAGGTATAGGAAGCGGGGGGCTTGGGGCTAAAGCCCCCAGTCAAAAATGTGAGGGGACTGAAGTATGCTTCCTCCCCCCAAGATCCAAGGGCAAAACCCCCTTATTTGTCTCTTCTGTAAGAAATGTAAAAATTTGCAGTAATTTTCCTTACAGTTTGTCCAAAATGCACCAAATTGCATCTGAGGACCCTCAAATACCGAAAAATTTTCCACAGGGGACACCCCCCTCCCCTTAGACCCTTCCCCCAGGATGCGATCCGAAACAGGGTTCAGCCCCCCCGTCTCGAAAAGCTTCCTACGCCTATGTTTATTTTTACAGTAGTCAGCTCATGACTGACTGCCTAAAATGGTTTTTGAAGAGCTCTTGAAAACTACATGGGCATCGCTGTAATACATTATAATAACCATACTCCTATTGTACTATCCGGAGCTGACCATTAATATTGCCGGGGGGTCTTCCGAACCTTCCTGAATACGGACTTGAGTTTGCCCCTCCCCCCAAACAAAATTTCTTAGAGCCGCCCATGCACTTCCGCCCTGATATTTGCGTCTACATGAAGAATCATTTTTCGTAAACGTTTAGGTAGGCCTATAGGCCTAGTAGTTTGGTATCTATGCTTAGACCTATAATATCTTTGATGTGTACACTACACATATGGATCAGTGTGACAATGTTCGAGGCTTCTGCGGCGCGTGTTAACTTCCCAACATGGACCCTTTTGTTATGCAAAAATAACGCTTTCAGTGAGGGGTTTCGCAACGTCACTTGATGATCGCGCGTAGGCTCTTTGGTTTTGTAGAGCAAGGTCGCGTGTCTCTTTCGTTTTCAAGGGCACGCGTTCATTGTGTAGAGCCACCAAATCCGGAAGGTTAGGTTAGGATTAAAGCAATCAGGAAAGGTATAGAGCTTATGGACCTACGTCACGTTTCTCTATTTTTCCATCCAGGCGTACATTGTGCAACAATTGTTACTAAGGTGCTGTCGTGAGCGCGTATCTTTAACACACCTACTACGTATGGCAGTTCCATCCAGTAAGCCAAATTGAAACGCGCTGACGTCACGTGCATAAGCTCTATAGGGTTAGAAGGATTGAGACTTCTTATTTGCCTGCCGCGGTCACACTACAACGAATTCGGATCGGATTCCGATCCGATTTTTGTGAGTTTTCATTAAAATCTTCTCCATTTCGGGTCAGAAAGAGCCCAAAATTTGCCAGCCAGTGTAAATATATGATTTGCATCAGAGGTCTATGAAAATGAAATGTTAAATGTTAACTGATTTTTAGTGACGTCACACCGACAGACAGCTTTTATCGGACACGCGTAGTCCGATAAAAGCTGTGTGCCGATGTGACGTCACGAAATAATTCGTATAAATTCAATTTTCGTAGTCCTGCGATAAAAATCATATAATTACACAGGCTGGCAAATTTTGGGTTCTTTCCGACCCGGAATGGAGAAGATTCTAATAAAAACTCACAAAAATCGGATTGGAATCCGATCCGAATTCGTTGTAGTGTGACCGCGGCTTTAGGGCCGGTTCATACTTCATTATAGTGCTATAAAGCTGTCTTTAAGGATGTTAGCTGGGTCTCGATATGCCGATGTAAAATTGATTCATACTTCAGTTTTCTCGCATAGCTCAACTTTCGCAGTACTGCCATGCAATGCACAGTCTCCCAATACCTGCCTATGCAAAGGCCAAGTACATATGTGGCCTTTAGGCAGCCATCGCGTACCGAGGCTCAGTTTACAGTGCGGCCACACGCCTTAAAGGCCGGTTCATACTTCCAAATTTCTCGCGCGATAAAGCGATCAATAACCATATATGGTCAAAATATGTTTGCCGCCAGTTCGATTCACGGTCATCGCTTGGAGTTGAACATTGTTCAACTTTTCTCGCAAGCTCTCGAGATATCGCAAAGGAAACGGCTTCTGATTGGCTGCTTCGTAGGTGAACGACCTTTTGAAACGAGCTCACGATCCTACTCGACAACAATGGCGTACCTTTCCAGATACCGGCTCATTTCATGTATTCGGGTTCCGTGCGACTATCGGCGGCCTGATTGTGACAGTGAGAGTTGTAGGAATGGAGGGAAACAGTTATTGATTAACACGAATTGAGACAAAGGTTAGTAAGGCAGGATTTTCTTTTATTCCCTAAAATTATCACGGTAATCAATAGTGTACTTTGCCGTAGAGCCGATCAAACCGCATACACATATGTACTGTACTTGGCCTTTGCATAGGCAGGTATTGGGAGACTGTGCATTGCATGGCAGTAAGTACTGCGAAAGTTGAGCTATGCGAGAAAACTGAAGTTTGAATCAATTTTACATCGGCATATCGAGACCCAGCTAACATCCTTAAACACAGCTTTATAGCGCTATAATGGAGTATGAACCCATGAACCGGCCTTTACACTAAAAATAATGGACCACTAGTAAAGGTCGCGTTGGTATCTTACACGCTTACTGCAGGGAAGCAATTTCTGCATTTGTGTCTTTAACGCGCGCTAGGGTGCGCGTCAACTATATTTAAGATTGATACACAGAGAAATGTATAGACCTTATGTATTGACATCACTGAGCTATATAACTGGAGGACGCACGTCAATGCGGAATACGCGACGAAACTGAAGCCGACATGGAGGGTAACGTGATGTAGGTTAGCTTACTCAAGTCGATTCCATTGCCCTAGAAACGCGCAGCTATAAGTGAAAATAATGTAACGCAGAATCATTGATGTACACGCTAAAGCAATCCTTTGTTACTCATTACGTCTCTAATGCTTTTGTTGTAATTAATTAGTAGGACATCTGTACACTATGATTCATAATTGTGTGATCAAAAGATTGTTGTTTTTTTTTTTTTACAAACTTTCCTTGTTTTTAGGAGTGGTCCTGCCTATTTGAAGGGCAGCGCGTGTTACCGCTTTTCGTATGGCGCGTCGAGACGCGATGACTGCGTAACATTCGCGATAGCTCCGTCACTGAACAGTACACAGAGTAGGCGCGCTTGTTACTGACTGTCCATACCTGTGAACAGATAATCTGTAAAACGCGTCGAACGCGTCCTCTTGACAAAAAAGGCGCACGAAGGGAAAGTAACACGCGCGCACACACACGTGTGCATTTTGACCAATGATGTTCTTCAAAGCTTCCCACACGGTGAGCGTTTGGTGCTCTGTATATTATACGGCTATTGTGGTGTATGCTTTGAGTAAGCTAACCTACATCACGTGACCCTTCATGATGGCTTCAAAACATTATTGTGGAATGATCCTTCCTAGCATATAGTTCAGTGATTGACATCACACTGACGTCATTTTGGGTGAAAACAATAAACCACACCTGTACAACCGGCATAAATTCCGTCGCACGTATAGTAGACCTACGCACGGAAAAGCGTGTATCATTGCAAGTTACATCAGTAAATGCAGACAGCTGATTTGTCGGCCAATCGTATACGCACGTAAGTCTACTACACGCGTGTGCCAAATCTACGCCGTTAGTGCGGTGCTTGACTGGTTTCCTCCAAAATGACGTCAATGCATAAGGTCTATAGGCGTTTGGAATCTATGCTTATAATAGCTTTGCGTATCATTCCAAGTTACACCAACAATGCAGGAAGCTAATTTGTCAACCAATCGTATACGCGCTTAGTCTACAACACGCGCCTGCGAAATCTACGCCGTTTGTGAGCACACCTGTGCTTCGTTGTTTTCCTCCTGACTGACGCACTGAGCTATATAACTGGAGGACGCACGTCAATGCGGAATACGCGACGAAACTGAAGCCGACATGGAGGGTAACGTGATGTAGGTTAGCTTACTCAAGTCGATTCCATTGCCCTAGAAACGCGCGCGCAGCTACAAGTGAAAATAATGTAACGCAGAATCATTGATGTACACGCTAAAGCAATCCTTTGTTACTCATTACGTCTCTAGTGCTTTTGTTGTAATTAATTAGTAGGACATCTGTACACTGTTACAAGACGACTCGTCAGGAACACCAGATTGAATCCGTCGACGAGCGAATGGAAAGCTCCAGAGAATTCAACTTCAACGCAGCCTTTCTAGAATTGTCTAGAAGTGAGAACTGTTTACGTAATGTGCCAATTATAGCAGCGGCCTGGCGACACTTCTAAGAAATAGTGCCATTGTTTACTACTGTGCATACAAGGAACGTTCTCGTAATTGCTCGACTGTGTGCACTGGAAGTTTCTATTAAATTGTGCACTGGAAGTTTCTATTGAATTCCAGAGATTTCTGGATTAAAAGCCTAGCGTATAAAAGGCAGCCCAACAACTGTTATAGGAGAGAGAGATATCATAATACTTCATCGAGACCAGACGCTGTCATACTGCGTATATGGTGGCCACAGAAATTTTGTTTTGCTAGCTTGGTGTAAGGTAAATGATTGTAAGTAGTTCATGGTTGTGTTCTTGCTGGTCCGGATTTGGTTCTTCCTGTTTGAGAGTGTCCGTTTCTATGCACTTAAAAAGCACCGCTGTCATACTGCTGAGAAGTTATTCTCTGACCGAATCACCTGAAGCCAGCCACTGACACTGCACACTTGTGATAAATTGCCCTACGCTGTTTTTACACTGTGTATTGAGATCGGTAACGTTATCATCCATCATCGCATAGCCTTGTCATTATTCGCTCGTGGAACCAGTTCCTACGCTACAGCACGCTGCAGGTCTACTACTGTACCATCGTCGACGTGCATGCACTACCAACCCTTGGACCAGACCAGAATAATATTAAGTAAAGGATTGTGAGTAAGTCTAATTAATTATTGAAAATTTAAGTAAGATAAGGAGATCGTAAATAATAGTTAAGTTGTTGAATTTTAATCTCGTTCTTCTGTGATCTTTCGCTGTTATTGGTTTGACTTGCGACCACAGGCCGTAACAACACTATGATTCAGGATTGTGTGATCAAAAGATTGTTATTTTTTACAAACTTTCCTTGTTTTTAGGAGTGGTCCTGCCTATTTGAAGGACAGCGCCTGTGACCGCTTCGTATGGTGCGTCGAGACGTGATGACTGCGTAACATTCGTGATAGCACCGTCACTGAACAGTACACAGAGTAGGCGCGCTTGTTACTGACTGTCCATACCTGTGCACAGATAATCTGGACAACGCGTCGAACTTGTCCTCTTGACAAAAAAGGCGCACGAAGAGAAAGTTACACGAGCGCACATGCACGCGTGCATTTTGGCCAATGATGTGCCTCAAAGCTTCCTACAAGGTAAGCGTTTGGTGTTCTGTGTGTTATACGGCTATCGTGATGTATGCCTTTTCAGGAGGTTGCTAAGGCAACTTTACCTCGGCGCAATGCTGTGCAAGCTAACGCGTGGTACCCGGCAAATAGACGAGTTGGGAAATGTTTCCACGCAATGCAATATGGGAATGGGTCAAAGGTGAAGTGTACCACGCTTACAGTGTCCCAGCGCGGGTGTTGCATGCTGAGCACGCAGAGTTAAACACGTTGCCGTTGTCATGGTACACTTGACCTTGTGACCCAACCGGAAGTACCGAATTTCCCAACTCGTCTATTAGCGTCCAAGAGGCTGAAGAAACGCTAAGGCCGACTACGGCGCGTTAGATGTACATCGTTGCCTAAGCGTTTTAACTTCTAGGTACGCGTTTCTACGACGTTGGCGACTTGAGTAAGCTAACCTACATCACGTGACCCTCCATGATGGCTTCAAAACATTATTGTAGGATGAACCTTCCTAGCATATAGTTCAGTGGACTGACGTCGGGTGACGTAAATGCATAAGGTCTATAGCAGTTGTTTCCAAGCTTTTCCAACTCACGGCCCATTTCACAGAATGATGATGGACCAACGCCCCACCCGTCGTCTGTAGCTTAGTATTGCAAGGGGCGATGCCCGTCACCCCCCGGTCTGAGCCCTTAGAAATAGCAGTGCGCACTTGTTTCGCTTACGTTTATCGGCAAACGATATCGGTGTGACTTTTGTAAAGCGCGAAGTTGACTTTTGTCTGCTAATTTTGTCGCGTGAAATATATCGTATATCGTTCAAGCTTAAAAATGAACTCGGGTGCCGGACGTCGAAAGATGCCGGGATGGCGTGCGGAACGTCGATAATATTCGTTTGCCGTTACTTCTAGTGTGTCTCATCCAGGGGCGGCGCCAGGGTTTTTCGATAGGGGGGCAAAGCATGTTGGGTCGGACCCAACTTTATTGTTTGGGGGGTGCAGGCATTGAAGAATTCCGAGCCTTACCTTTCCTTCCCCCCCCCCCCCCGTGTCAGAACCTGCATTTTTGGTGTTTTCATTTTCTTTGACTTTATTTTTCTGTCTCAAAAAAACTTTTTTTTCTAAAATAAATACAAACTGTGAGAAGGGTTAGTTGTCTGTCAGTGAAAATCGCCCCTCACTGAATGAGACGCTTCAACTATGCAGCAGGCGAGGCGGAACGAAAAAAATATTGGGGGGGGGGGTCTGAGTGCAGCAAGACTATCTAAGCGGAGCGCCACCATCGGTTGGCGCGGAGCGTTTAAGAAAATTTTTAACTTTGCAAACCCTCCAGATGGCCGGAAACGGCACTTCCCGAGTGTTCTAAACTGTATGTATTCATCCTTGAAATATGGATCTCATGTCTGCAATTTCTTAATGAGAAAAAATTAATCCTCGTTATGTGACTTTTTTTCTTGTTTATAGAAAAGCCGAATCATTGAGGAAGGGTTATACGCAAAATTGAATTTTATAAAAGGGAGAGGAATCCTAACTCTTATGAGATAACATTAAATTCTTACCTATAGTTTTTCGAGTTTTTGAACCAATGATGTAACCAAATTTGCAAGCTAAAGTAAACTTTACGCAAACAGGAGTGACGTCATTTCCTCACATTAATAGACTGATTTATGTAGTATATATCATTAAATTTAAATCCGATTTAGTGTCCTTCATAATCGTATGGTATCATTACGTAATATGCATGGGAGATATTGAAATTTTGCAAATTGCACCCTTAAGAGCTGAGATATATAAAATGTTGGTGCTTATTCAATTTAAAATGGTAGATGGGGCAATAATTTGTAATGTCATTCTTGTACTACTAAAATTACATTCTTTGTTTTCTTTATTTTTTCGAAAGCCTCTGCACCTTGTGCCAAAATGTGATCACTTTCTCACTGTTATAGGGTGACTTAACTATACAAAAACCTCTCCGTGGAACAGTAATTTTTGCAAGGTTATATAAACATTTCAATTTCAAAAGGAAACAAAAGCAAATAATCGGAGTTTTACAAGAAGATCATTACAAATTATTGCGCAATCGACTATTTCAAATAAAGTGATTAAATTTTAACTTTTCATATCTCAGCAACAGGGTGAGCTATGAAAATGAGACTTGGATGAGTGAAATTGGTTCCCAACGTCTAAAATATATATTCTTATAAATTTTACACTTTAGGTCCACTTTAAACTCCTAAAATGAAACGTGCATGTATGGGATAAGAGACAAAACTGGTTGAAATTTATTTCATTGCAGTATTATTTATGTAAAATTTGGATTAAACCTTAAGAGTGGATTCACAGGCAGAGGTATAAATAATTGGTTGGGATGGCGTCACCAGGGAGGGAGAGGGAGGAGGGAGGGAGATACCGTACCATAACACACGTCAGTCTTTAAGCGCCTGTCACACCTCAACGGACTGCAATAACGGAGAAGAAACGGAGACCCAAAATGGCACCCCGTTGATGTACGTTAGTATCCGTTTAGTCTCCTGTTCTCCTCCTCCGACTTCGTTTCATGACCAGGAACGTCCGGTATGAACGGCGAGAGATTTTGAACATGCACAAAACTTGGACCGGACGTCGACCGAAAAAGGTCCCCCTTACGTATTCGCAGGGTTGGGAAGTAACGAGTTACAAGTAACGCCGTTACTGTAACGAGTTACATTTTGTGTAACGGAACCCTGTAACGAGTTACATTTGCATTTCAGTAACGGAGCAAGTAACTAGTTACAATTCTGTGTAAAAGTAACTGTAACGGCGTTACATTTGGGTCCCGTTACTTTCCCGTTACAAATAGTCAAAATGACCACAAATTGCATTTTCTTTGAGCTAATAACAGAATAACAGAAAATTTTCAAATTGATGACACTTTGGTAGTAAAATGTAAAATTATTTTCGATATAGGCTATTTATCATTCATCGCTATTATCGACGTCGCCCTCACCGACATCAAATTTTATTCACGATTAGAATCAGAAGTTGATATTAGATGCACACGCTGCAGGCTTACAGGCCGGGCCACTTGATTGTCTATTGAACCAGGGAGTTGTCAAATAGCAACTCCCTGATTGAAATAAGTTTAAAATTGATCTGTATGTCAAAATACTTATTAGACAGATCAATGCTTATTATCCATGAGACCGATTTGTGCGATTATTTGAAAAATACTGAACGGTCCTCTAAGGCTCAGCTGACTTTATGTATTCTAAGTAAAGTCAGCTGGGCCTTGGTTTACTCATATTGTCCTTTAGAGGACACAGTGGAGACAGTGTACCGTGAGAAACGGGTTGGCCCATGGGCATTCAAATACCAGCTTACTTTGAAAGTTTAATCATTGCCTCTTGAGACGTTAGGGCTGGACCCGTGTTCACCCTATCCGAGTCGGAGCTAACTGCGATTCTAGATTCCCGAATCTTTCCGAGCATGGTACTACTCAGGATCCTCAAATTTCTGCCAGTTTTGATTCCAATGGCACCAATTCCGAGACCAGTCTTTTTGCCAATGTATATCATATCACACATACAGATGTTTTAATTCTATCGTACATGTCCACCATTAATTAACAAAGTCATCGTTTGTACTCACTTCCATAGCCTGGCCTCCTGAGTAATTTAGTTGATTGTATGTGACAATACCTTAGATCTGTACATTGTGCACAAATGGAACTTTAAACACTTTTAATGTAACTTTCATATTTGAGAACTCGGCTGGAATGAACTCCGAGTCCGAGTCCAGTTACATCACATTCCGTAAAAATTTCGATTCCGGAACCTTCTATCCCGGGCAAATTCCTAATCTAGAAAAACGCTCTTGAGACCGGCATTAAGCTAACCGAATCCGGACTCTTGCGTTGGAGCCCAGTAAATCTATACGGTGCCAAGCGTTGGTAAACACCGTGCATCCATTTATGCATCTAATTTAACATGTATGGTATCTTTATTTGATGAATCAAACGTATGAATTTAGGCTATATCATATTCTTTTCAATGTCCGTAACTCCTTACACTGGAATAATAGTACGGTTAATATAAAAAAACAGCAGAATATTGAAATGGTCAATGGCGTTAAAAGTATCCTAACAAAGCTAATTGGAAAGAGAAGTGTCCGACTTAAAGCTTTACCTATTGTAAAGGGAAAGTGAATTATGTGCACATGATCTGCATGTATAAACTGCATAGTATCACCATTTCTATGCACTGTTTTATATCGACACAATGTGAAACTTGAAATTTATGGGGAAATATCACTTAGCCCAATCTTAGCGGTGAGGTTTTAAAATTTTACTGCTAACAAATGTATTCATCCTCTTATTATACCATATTTATGCTCTTGAGGGGTGAAGACTTTACTGCTGAAACAACGCTCTTCCCCTTTCCGGCATAGCCGCTAACCTCTCTAAATTAGCCGACTGTGTGATGGGAGTATAAAGATTTCAACCCTCAAAGAAGTACTTTGGTAACTGGAAAAGTTTTGGTTATAACCATATTCCTCTAACAAATAGTTTGCGTAAGCTCCGACACAGTATCATGATTCGCTGCTTCATGTTGAGCATTAGGAGCCTCTGCGACAATGCCCATTGAAGATCAGCTAGCTTCATTGACTTTCTTTGGGGAACACCTAAGGATAACCGGCACAAATGAGGTGTCGGTCGTCTCATGTGCCCCCGTCTTACTATCTAATTATGCCCCCCCCCCTCCATTTCAGGTACCGAGGTACCGTATATTCACCTTGAAGTAACGAGTTACTTTTGAAATGTAGCTAGTTACTTTTTAGTCAAAAGTAACTGTAACTAGTTACTTTTTCAACATTGTAACTAGTAACTGTAACGAGTTACAATTTTACGGAATTAACTGTAACTATAACGAGTTACTTTCAAAGCGTAACGGGAACAACCCCGCGTATTCGTTACTTATCCGTTAAGCTTCCGTTTTATCATTTTCTCCTGCGTTTCTCATACTGGACTTCTCCGTTAGTATTCGTTCGTCTCCGGTGATTGCTATTTGCTCACCGGATCATTGCCGGACAACAAACGGATGAAACGTAGAAGTACAGTACATGTACCGAATGTTCGACGGACACTAACGCATAAGTGACGGAAGCGTAAAGGAACAGGACTGACAATGAACGGATAGGTAACGTACGTTTAACTGAAGAAACGAAAAAAAAAACACACAGGCAAAGAAACGTATAGGGGACGGACATAGACCGAAGATGCAGCGTACTTGCATCCTGTCCCCTCCTCATACTATAGCTTAACAAACGTTTTTGCCGTTTTTTCTTGAAATTTTTGGGTGCGACTGCATCCTTCCCCCTGCATCCGTCCCAGGCATGAGATGAGTGATCGCGGTTCTGAGGGAGGGGTTCAGGGGAGGGGGTGTGAAAGATTTTTCGACTACCGGGAAGCCTTAGACGCAATCTGGTACAATATTTTGCATCTTTTGAAGTCATATTTTTCTCGAGAAATCTAGTTTCTAGGTAAGTAATCCAACGTTCTTTACTTTTGGCCGACAACAGTTTTCCAATTTTGTTGCACTTATTGTCGACGATTACATAACAAACGGGCAAGGGCGGCTATTTGTGTTGGCTATTGGGGGAGGGACGCAGAATGGAAGATGCCATCGAAGCAGAGCGCCATCATAATATGGTGCGAAGCGTACAAGAGAATTTTCGCCCTACAGACCCCCAGACTGCATGAAATGGCACTTCTCGGGATTTTGGAGGCAGTTTTGAACCGTACGATACTTGATACGTGACGACTGACAAGCATGAGCGTGTGAACGGCGTTTGGTTGCGTTGGTATAGAAGCGGAGCGCCTCTAACGGTTGGCACGGAGCGTACCGTTTAAAATGCTGCCAAAATGGCTTCTATATCGCAATTAAATGGTCCTTCTCAGAGCTTTCAAATTGCATTGAAGCCATCTTGATATGTGGCATGATTTCTATTGGCTGGTGCGGACTGCGCCGATAAAATTTTTGCCAAAACAGCTCCCAGATCGCAAGAAATGGCCCTTCCCAGATCTTTCAAATTGCACTGAAGACATCTAGATATGTTACACGCCTTATATATATTTTCCCACTTTCACGGAACTATTACTCTTCCTCTGGTATAACCTTCCCTGCGTACCAATTTAACCATTTTGTGATTGTTGTGACATGATTGAACAATGTACACGGAAGTGAAAATCCTACCCCCCCCCCCTCCCCTGGTTGGATACGATACTGCACAACAGACATGTCACTGCATGTGTAGGGCAAGTGTACAACTAGAGCTGGTAGGTCCATGCGTACTGGATTTACACACTAAAATATGATGTAGGCCTACTTCTCCGTGAGCCACGGTCGTGGAGGTAGCCATGGAATTCGTAATAGATACCACATTCGCGCGTAGTCCGAGAATTTACAGAATATTGATAAATACGTCGGTCAAATACGGATTTGAATTAACTTTTAATCACTCAAATCAGTCAGTTTAGTGTTGAATACTATGTTTTGCTTGTTTTCAAATAGACAGCAATTTTCACAGAATCTCGCCAGGGGATATACTGTACTTTCCCCCCCCCCCCCCATGTTTACGCTACTAGGTATTAACCCTTAAACGACAAAAAAAAAAAAAACTCAGAGAGAAATTCAATCATGGGTCTTCTTGGATGTAGAAGAGGCCTAAGTGTAAGCTCTGAGGTGTATCATGAAGACAGAATATATAGCAAATAATGAATGCGTGTATACTTGAACATTCCAAATATTTGCACGAAGGACTATTGCAGTATGGGGCGGATGTACAATGAGTTAGTCAGAGAAGACAACGCGCGCGAAGCGCCCAAAATTTTCGAGGATTTACACCGAAAATGTCCTATATGCGACGGATAATGTATCACAATACTTTATTCCATGATACTGTTACACCTCACCCCACCCCCTACAAAAAATTATGTGTCTTAAAACGTTATTTAGACGATTTTATTTTTTGGGTCAAAAACCATAGGGGGGAAATGCCTGCCCTGCCCCCCCCCCTGTGGCGCCGCCCCTGGTATCATCTTTGTTCATGGGTATGCTATTCATGCTGTGCCCGAAGTTTTGTTCGGAAACACGATTACCGGTATCTTACGTCAGATCTCAAAACTTATGTCAAACCATGTTATACCACAAATATAATGGAAAGTGTGTTAACGGTACGTGCATGCACAGCAGGTACCTTATATGCAATAAGGGGGAGGGGGGCACTGATCATGAGCTATAGACCATATGCACTGATGTCATACGATGTCATTTTGAGGAGTAACCAATGAAGAACATTGCACGCACGACCTAGACTTCGCACGCGCGTGTAGTAGACTTACGCGTAAATCCGACCGGTACACAAATTAGTTGTCTGCATTTTTTGGGTGTAAATTTCATTTGGAACGGTAAGTCACATGCATGAGGTTCCCAACGGGGACGTTATCACCTCGTCGGGGCGTTTTTGTAATTCAGGGGGCGATGAACCCAAAGGAGGAAGCAGTGGCGTTTTGAAAGAATGAAATACTCAATTTAAACCTGGGGCCGGATTCACAAAGAATACTTACGCACAAAAACTTGCGTAAGTCAGACTTACGAAGCGTATCTTGCTTAGTCGGTATTCACGAAGAGAAAAGTGCGTAAATATTTTGCGTAACTTTACGCAAACTTCAGAGTTGTCGTAAGTACAAAATATCCATAGTAACACATACTGAAGCACGCGTTGTGTACAGTTGTGTAGATTGTAGGACCGCGCGTCTAGCCACAGAAGAATGTGTGCGTCGTTCTAACAATAACAGTCAATGTGATTGGTTCAAAATGTAACAAAGCAAGATTAAACCGCACACACGATTGGCTCATGCACATGTATTGTAGTTACGCTGCGTATCTTTACGAACTGCGTAAGTTGTTTTCGTGAATACCACTTAAGAAAGTACTTACGCAGTTCGTAAGTATTTTGACTTACGCAAGAACTTACGCAAATGTTAGTGAATACCGCCCCAGGACTTTACAAGATTGCGAAAGTTTTTCTCCAGCTGAGCGCTCAAATTGGTTCACATAAGGAGGAGTACAGATACACGAAGTCAACAAGTTGAGCAGGTCTAATATTCTCTTCCAAGATGCCACGAAATCGCATTTAACTGTGTTTAATTTCATTTCTTTACGTTAAAATGTTTTTAAAAATGGAATTTTTGGGTAGGCCCCCTGCCCCTTGCAGTATCAAAGGAAACTTTCGTTACTTGTTATTAAAATGCTTCAAACTGCATGGTCTAAGGTGATTTTTTAATAATCTCTTAAGTGCGCATTTTGGTTATTCAGTAATCGAAATATAGTCAAAATTTGACTGACAGTATCTCATTCTTGTGTCGATAATATCCCATTAACCTAAAGTCTTTAGGGAACGGCCCACAACTCGGTGAGGTCCGTGGAAACTGTTAAATTCTAAAAAAAACATTTCACCTCTCCTAACCGTGATCAAAAAGGCTTCACGCTTTCGTGTATCGTGGGTGAAAATTTCGCCATATCAAAAGGGTGTCAATTTTTTAAGTCCCGCGCAGCTTTTTGCCACCCTGGGTCGGACCCACTCGTACAAACGATGTATGTGTAGGTGTACCCTTTATTTCAACGTGTTTTTATTATTGCCGTTTCATCCATAGCATTACTATGCCATAGATGGGGTGTGGGCGTTTGCTCAACCCCATTCGGTGTCAGTGGGCAATGGGCTGAAAAAGGTTGGGAACCACTGGTTTACAGGGCCGTAGCCTGCGGGGGCAGGGCGCAACGGCCCCCCCCCCCCCCCACCCCGAGATTTCCAAACCGTAAATGAAAGTTGGCCTAGTAGAGAAAAATGCTGAAATGCTGAAATTATGATCAGTAATTTGGTTGGGGGAACGAACCCTCTTTAATTCCTCCCGATATTTTGTAAAGGACTGCATATTTTGGTCACATTTTTTAGTGTGTCACATAATCCCCTACAGAAGCATGGTTGCGGAGGCGCCATAATTTTCTCCCCCTAAATATTTTGTCAACCGTGACAACTTTTCTTTTTGCGTGAATAATAAAAGGATCTCCTATGACTCGAGGGAAAATCATTTTCCGAAGTGCTTACCCACTAAATGTTTGAATATTTCCAAGACATTTATGGACAAGCACAGACTAACCGGGGATGAGGGCATTTATTGTGCCCAAAAATGTGGGGATGAAACAAGATTTTCGCTCCTTATTGTTGGTCTGCCGCCGTAATATTGTCTGGTATTTATGAGGGTAAGACGTAGTCCCCGGTAGGCCTAGTTGATAAAGGAAGGACGGAATTCCACCCTCTTCCCCGGGCCCTCTCAATACCTATCGACTGTACAATTTGGCTCAATTGACAATGGACAGCCGGGTCTCCGGTCCGCGAACCACATATGCGTTGCCCACCTGTGTCTGATAGTACACTAAGACACTCGTGGAAACCCACAGTGAATATACAATATCACATGTTAGCATGTACAGTCTGGACCTTTTTAATGTAATGAATGGGGACTCCTCTGCAAGTCTCCCCCAATGATGAGTTGGACTTTTTTCCCACATGGGGGTGAACGGACTTCAGCCCGAAATTTTAATGCAAGGTAAGCCCGTGGCACCAACCTTGTTTCCCACTCAGGGGTAATTCCTGGACACCTCCCGGGACAATTCCCATCTGAACAATTCCAATCCCAACCGGAAAATTCCAAACCAGGAAATGCCATGTTTTAATGGGGGAAGTTGTGTGAGGGTTAGGCTAATTGTCATGGGGGGGGGGGGATTGCTGAGGGTGTCAGGTCACGATCATGCAGAGTACTCCCTTTCTGTATTTCCTAAAGCCACTGCACATTGCATCGTTTTCAAAATGTGGTGTCTTTATGTATATAGGGCAGACCCGAAACCGGGGGGGGGGGGGCATTTGGGAGCCAGGTCCTCTGCTCCTTGGCTTGTCCCCCTGCTCTGCGGGCATAGCAAGGCCCTTGTGCAATAACTTATATACTTAGCGCTCCCTCTGAGCTTAGTTTACCCCCTCTCCTGCTCTCCAAGTCATGGTTACGGGCCTGATATAGGGTGATTTAACTTTACAATCTCGTTTCCGTGCCGTTCCAAACTGCTTTACAAACATTGGATCATTCCCCAATGTCATCAAAACAGAGGTGGATCCGGTGGGAGGGAGGAAGTTAGGGGCCGTACCTCTCTCCATTTCAAGAGCTGACGTTTTCCCCGAAATTTAGGTTTATGTTCAAGTTCGTCCTCTCTTTTTGCTAGATTGCAGACATGAACCCCCGTTTCCGAAATCCTCTCCTGTCTATCAGTCTACAGAAAACCTTTAATTTAAAAAAGACTAAACGGACAGTCATGAACGTTTTTTAGCTTCCTGGATGAACTAACAGTCAATTGCTTGTACTTACTTTTGTAACTTTCGATTTAGTTTTCCCTTCAAGAATGGTTACTTAATGTGGAAACAGAGTTATAACTCCATGTTGAATTTGTACTGATTTCCATGCAAAACATTGTTATTCTCTCTCTAACAAGAGGCATTCAAAAAGTCACACGCAACGTTGGCTTAGTGGTTGATGCACTTACTGTATTGCAGTGCGACCCAAACATATTCAGGTTACTTAAATTTGCTTCTTCTGCATCTCCGCAGTAGTGCCAATGGGGTTTCACCCAAAAGAGAAAATAAAAAGATTTTTATATTTCAAACATGGACGAAACAAGTAGTGGGGAGAATTCCCCCTCCCCCAGAAAAAAGTGAGGGGCCTAAAGTATGATTCCACCGTCCACTTTTTAAGGACCAAAATTGTCCACCCTGAAACTTTATCAAACTTTGTCAACAAATGATCAAAGTTGCACAAAATCTAGCAACAAATTTCATCTCAGGATATTTAAGAATTCAAAAACTTGTCCAAAGGAGACTGAGGGAAATACCCCCTCTGCCAGTATATTTCCCTCAGTCAGTATAAAATGCTCATATCCCCACCCCCACACCCTGTGTGAAGTGTTCAAGTGCCCTTCCATCAGTTGAGAATAGCTTCCTACACCTATGTATTTGAAAGTGGTGGGTAGAGAGGATTGAATACCAGTGCTGTAGTACTCGAGACCGGGCTCGAGTCACGATTTTAAGGATTCGGACTCGTGACTCAGACTCGGAAGGCAAGGACTCGGACTCGGACTCGGTCTCGTACAGTACGGACTTGTGACTCGGCTCTAAATTTCCCGAGACCGGGCTCGAGACCGGCATAACTTGGGAATTACTTTTATGCAATTAATCCGTTGTCTCATAGCTTTACCTTGTCCACTGCAGTTTCTATTCTACACACGGTACTTACGTCTTTGCATTATGCGTTGTATAGTGTAGATGATATTACAAAAAGGCCTACAATGGAAACGTACATAAGGGTCCTTAATTATTTCCGCTGGTGGCCCACATGTTTACTCTGGAAGATCTCACGGACCACAGCCAGACGCGTATCCCTGGTTTTCCTTTAGGCCTCAGTTTGAAATGGTTAGCCTTTAACCCGAATGTGTGGTGACTAGGTGTCCGTCGAAAGGTCACTGGTTCAGAGCAGCACCAAATGGAATAAAAGGGCGTAGACCCTGAAGCTCTGAGGGTACTTACAAAATAGTAGACATAAACCTGAGCATTTACCTACGCTATCTGTAAATGACATTGAATGCGCATTCAATTGATGATCACAAGTATAACAATTTGACCATTAGGCCCAATCCAGGCCTGACAGAGCGGGTAACAAATAAAATAATGTCAGATAAGTGGCACATATCTTTTTGAAAAGTGTATGGCTACAGAAGAAGGTGGTTTGGCGTGACTTTATCTGAGAGAAGCGTCACTATCTGTTGGCTCGCATAGCGTAACAAAAATATATTTTGCCAAAAAAGCCCCCTAGATTACCGTGAGTGGCAAGTTTCCAGGCTACAAAAGTTGTACTTCGATACCGTACGTACTCTTTATTCTGAAATATCATTATTTAGAAATGCACAGTTCAAATAGTAAGAGGCAAATAAGAAGAAAGAAATATTTATCCTAAATATGTTCCCATAAATGGGCATATGATCTCCTTTGATTTCATTTCAACTGGCCTGCCAGCTCCCCCCTCACCACCACTGGATTACATACGTCAAACTATACGGTCCGTCGATTTGACTTCAGCCTGAGTGAGCATGTTAGTGGACGGGTGGGGATTATTGGATTATGGTACGGTTTGCAGACAGGGATGTAACAGAGGGATGTATGTAGGAGCTAAAATTCAAAGTGGTTTGAAGCCAGAGAATTCCAGCTGTCGTAGACCATACAGAACAATCTATAGACTTTAATTTAACCAAGATGTAGCCAGACACCTCACTTCTAGCTTACCCTCTTTTGCTTCCAAAACTGATGGGTTGTCGGCACAATTGTTTTGTTCACAAATTTGTCTTTGAATTTTTATCCCAAATGCGCCCTCTTCACAAGCGTTCTGTACCAACACCCCTAGAAGCGCGAAATGGCTGCAGAAACTGAGGCACACTCGAAATGAAGACGCTCTCAGGCAAAGAGTACCAAAGGTACATCTGCCGGTACAGGGCCCGTTGGGTCCGAAACATTTACCAAAAGGTGTCTATATATTCTGATTCAAATTTAACGAGCAGAGCAATGAACGCATGAAAATTTTGAGTTTGTAACAATTTTTAATAGAAAATATTAAAAGACTGAGCTTTTAAAAATGACAACCACCCTACATCCAGTCACAGCTTTACCGCCGACACCGTTGCCCATCAGATCTATTCTTCAGTTCCTGCCTTTCCACCAATACAAAGTAAGAAAGGAAACAAAAGCAGTACCATGTTCGGCATACTTACAGTAACACCATATTACCAATAAAATAAAGACAATCGCGCACTGCCATGCAGACCCAGGGCCATGGGCGTTCGGAGGGGAGGGCAAGGGGGACACTTAAATTTCCCCCTGGAAAATAAAAAACTTGAAGAAATGATAACATCAACATTGTTTTATGATATCGCTAGACAATTTCCAGAACATGAGCTTTCGAAAGAGAAAATGAATAAATGCAACTCACACTTGGCCTCGGAAGTGCCATTTTCAGCGATCTGGGAGGCATTTCGGCCAAAATTTTCTTGGCGCTTTGCGCCAAACTGTGGTGGCGCTACGCTTAGATAGTTTGCCTACAGGTTTTGCCCCAGGAAAATTCCTGGCTACATCCCTGTAAAAGGCGCCAACATTTAGCAAGCTCTTCTGGGAGTAAAATATTGATCAATTAAAAGTTTTGTCCCATCTAATTTTTTTTTTTTGCGGACGCCCATGCACAGGGCCTACATCATCACACACAGGGGCGGGATTTGGTGTGTTTAAGTGGGGGGGGGATCAAACCCGGGCTGAATACCAAACGGGGCGGAAGGCGCCGCGGGATCGTCAAGCGCTCCTTTGAAGGTGTGGCCCACCCTCGGGCCCTGGTGGGACGACACCCTGGTGGTGGTCCAGGGGGCAACGCTCCTTAAGCCCTGACGTATTAAAAGAATTAAAACCATTATAATGAAGCATTTGGCTATCTTAAAATTCATTGGATGTGCACTACAAACAGATCAGAAGAATCACATTTTGACCTTTTCAATAATAGCCTCAGTCAGGATTACAGGTCATTTTGAAGGGGGTCTGGCTTTGTGGGTGGTCACTATGATGATAGAAGAATTTGTATGATTATGGAACATGCAAGATGTTCTATAGGAAGTAATCACGAACCAATATTTAAAGTGGGTGCGCGCAAAGCACGCCGAAGAAATCCGCATTTTATGCAATATTATCCATTGCATTTAAAACCAGTGTTGTAGTCGAGGCCGCTACTTCCGAGGCCGAGGCCGAGGCCGAGGCCACACCCTCCGAGGCCGAGACCGAGGCCAAGGCCGCGGCGATCCGGCCTCGAGGCCGAGGCCGGCCTCGAGTCCTCCAACACTGTTAAAAACTCTCCTACTTTCCCCAGCCAGGCTATTCTCTCTTTTTTGTTTAATTTTTGTTCATGGGCTAGGACAAGGGACCCCTCAAGGTTTTCATTACTTGTGAAAAATAAGGAAGTGTCGAAAATATAGGTTAAAGCAAAAATTTGTAAGGACGATGAAAGGTTGAAAGTGATGGAGTATAATACTTTTCAAAATGAATGAAGTATTATGGGTAAATCTTGCAGAGACATGGTCATTTGCTTCCACAGTAAAAGATGCCAGAGAAGCAAGTTTTATTGGAGCCTGCACCAGGCGCGGTTCTAGATCGAGACTTTTTTTTGGGGGGGGGGGGGGCTTAGGGGGCCTCAAACGTAAGAATCATAAAATTTTCTCTCAGATATGTAAATCGGCCACGCGCACGCTGAAACCAATGATAATAAAAAAGTACCAAACCAGGGACGGCGCAAGGTTATTTTGATAGGGGATATGGGTTGAGTGATCGCCGTCCTGGGGGAGGGGTCTAAGGGGAGGGGTCGTTTCCTTCCTCTGAGAAATTTTTGCTAATTTAAGGTTGCTAAGATGCAAAATGGTGCGTTCTTTGGGTAATTTATTGACTATATGACTGGAAAATGTTCATAACTTTGTGAATTCTAATTTTTAGTTGGGGGAAAGAAGGCTTTCTTAGGGGAGAGGTCTGAGGGGAAAGGTGTTCCCCTCCCTTTGAGAAATTTTTGCTAATTTAATGGTGCTAAGATGCAAAATGGTGCGGTCTTTGGGTTATTTTTTGACTGATATATATGGCTGGAAAATGTTCATAATTTTTGTGAATTCTAATTTTTGGTTGGGGGAAAGTGGGCGGTCCTAGGGGAGAGGTCTAAAGGGAGGGGTGTTTCCCTCTCCTGTGAGAAATTTTGGTTACTTTAAGGTTGCTAAGATGCAAAATGGTGCGGTCTTCGGGACAGTTTTGACTGATATATGGCTGGAAAATGTTCATAACTTCGTGAATTCTAATTTTTGGTTGGGTAAAAGAGGGCTGTTCTAGGGGATAGGTCTAAGGGAAGGGGTCTTTTGAGAAATTTTGGTTACTTGAAGGTCACTTAGATGCAAAAATGGTGTTGTCTTTGGGATATTTTTGGACCCGATTATATGGCTTCAAAACATTCTTGATATTTTTGGTTAGGTGAAAGAGGAGCCTTTTTTGTCTAAGGGTATGTATCAACAAACCTCCTGAAGTCCCCTTTTGGAAACATTACTGCCTTCTAGTCGGGGAACGTTTTACGCAAAAATGCGTGCGTGGAGTCCACAGAAATATTCTCGAACTATTAAGAAAATTTGCCTTGCTTCATTTGTGCATCGCAAACGTAACTGAGAGATGCGAGCAACTGGACCTGTTCACTTTAATGGGAATAACGATTCGGCCTGTAGATTTGACTTAAAAGGACTGCTAGTATAGCTTGACGAGATCAGCGACGAAATGACTCGTTTTGAACTTCCAGCATATGATTAATCCGTGAACTTGATTTACATGTACGTACATACTATCATAGATGTTACTTATGTTACTTATCTGACTCAACTTCCATTGTATGAAATCGTGAACCTAACATGTGATTTCGAGACACAGACGACAGTTTCCCTTGACAAACTAAATCCACTGGACCAAGATGTGCACAAGTGTATTGGGCAATTTGTTTTTCTCAGTACACGCAAAATAGCATAACACAACCTCTGATTTTTTTTGGGGGGGGGGGCTTGAGCCCCCAAAGCCCCCGCCCCTTCCCCCGTAAAACCGCGCCTGGCCTGCACCTTCGTAAGGTACTCCTAGTGAAGCATTTAACTGTGAGTGCCGAAGACTAGACGCGTTCGGGAAGGGATCCTCCCGAGAATTCTTTTTAAATTTGATGGCTTTTGCGGCCATTCTGGACCATTTCTAGAGAAAATACCGCGTTCCCAGCTATAATTTAAAATGCTAAAAAATACTTTTCTTATCGTGGTTGCAAATTTCAGATAGTGGCTTTTAGTCAACTGTATGAGGATGGTGGAAGTCGTGTGGAAAGTGGACAGCAGGAGGGGTTGAAAGGGTTTTGAAATAGTAATTTACTCATTACAAGCAACGAGCTCACGCGAAGCATGCCAAAAGTTTATTGAGAATCACGATTCCGTATACAGGGCTAGGTTTCTGAACTGTGCATTCAAGAACCATGCATGGTAGGGGTAATTACGTACATTTAGTACTCCGAGTGACCCTTATTTCAGGGCTTCATGTCATAAAAGTGTGGCTGGGAGCCAACGACCACGCTTTGGAAGAAATTTTAATTAAGGTACCTCATAAACCGTTTATATATTAATGGCCCTTGTCTCCCCACCTTTGAGCTCCGCCATTGTATTAGTTAGTACTCATTGCGGGTGCGCGCGATGCGCTCCAAGGAAAAAATTCTGGCATTGTTTGATATTTAAAATTAGATGTTTTTCCTTCATTTAACATTGCAAAATCGATCATTATTTTAAAAATTCCCTCATAATACCTCTGGTCTCTCTTTCTTTGGTTTATTTTTAATTATTTTATTCTTTTGTAAGGTCTAGGCAAAATGGGGGGCAAGAACCCCCGCTTAATTGTCCCCCTCGTAATCCCGCATATGATAACAAACAACAACATTATATAAAAGGCAGTGTCAAAATTGATCGTTTGTAAATTCCTGTTTTTTAGTGTACACTTTTCCATATGGGGACTCGGAGCTTGTGACTCGTTCTCGGACTCTAAACCCAGTGACTCGGTCTCGGACTTGGAAGGTGGGGAGTACGGCACTGTTGCATACCATTGTCTTTAAAGACAGATATTCATCATCCCAGACAGTTCCAATTCTCCCAACTAGGTTACTTCTAGCCCTGCCCACAACTGTCTTTAGCTTCTCCTTGTGCAGACACAAACCTGGTTTATTGCTTAAGGTCATGTCCTGGTGAACACACATGGCCCTAATGTGTAACCAGAACACTGTCTGTGCATGCTGTGTAGTATGGGCTACTCTGCATCTTTTGAATTTTGTAATTCTGATGCCAATCAAAGAGTAGTCACCAGTTGAGACTTCTGATTAACCCAAGTGAAATTCTTACTTGGGGTGATGAGTATCTGTCTTTAAGAAGTAGATGAAGCAAATTCTCTGTACTTACTATACATTAGAGAAGGTACTGTACCAAACTGGGGATGCCTTGGTGTGTTAATCATCCAGTGGTAATCTGTAGAGGCTAAGTTCTGGGCAATGTTTGGTACTTATGGGGATGTGGACATAAGAAGTCAGGCCTCAGGGGCTGATCCAAGAGGGGCCTCACTCCCCCTTTTCGCCACATTAACAACAAATATGCGAAAATTAGCATAAGGTTAATCTAGGAGAATATTCAAGGGAGCTTTCAGCCCCCCCCCCCTTTTCGAAATGTCTGGATCTGTGCCTGGAAGTTACTAACTCCAATCAAGCTGGTAAAATGACTTCACCAGACCCCTGGGGACATTAGGGGGAATGTCTATTAGCCAGGATTGAGAAAAACTCAAACCACAACTAATCTTTTTAGCAAATAAAGTGTGCAGCTCAACTTCCTGGCAGGCATGAACCTCATCTGGACTCCTGAGAGATTGTATTGTTGAAAGTCACTCATGCATGACGCACTGAATTGCTGTGCTGGGCCTGAATGGGAGAGCCTCCCCAACAGTTGTGAGGAGGAAACCACAAAGCAAACAAATCAATAAGGAGGTCTAATATCACTTACCCGACTTGCTACTGGCAGATAGGGTTAGAGTAGGTAATGGAAGATACCTGTCATGAGCTACTGGTCCAGTGAAAGTAGATAACAGTTAAAAGCTTGGCAATCTGCTGGGATCATTTTGGGTCTAGGCCACAATTCTGCTTTCCTCTGGCTCTACCCAGTGCATGGTTCTTCATGTTGTGACAAATTCACATTGGTGCAAGTATATTACACTACCCTTGCAATGTAACTTATTAGATTCCCTGATGCAGACATCAAAAGGACAGACTCCATTAAAAAAAAAAACATAAAAACTCATCTGGGAAAATAACCAGACAAAACATCAAAACATCACATCTCTAGTAACTTTTATTAAGCATAGTACATGCATTTCATTATAATTTTTAAATTTCTTTAAATATACAATAAGCAATATATAAATCTAATAACATTTCCACCAATTGTTACACCAACAGAAATACTTGTGTGTGAATATAAGCAATTATAAATCTCATACTCTGATTATCACAGGTTACCTTAACATTGTTCACCCATAACTAAATCACCAAAATTTCCAAACAAGAGTAGTTTTTGCATTTACCACTTTACATACACATACCCCCTTCAATCTAATAACTGCACTAACGAAACAAGAATGATCTTTGGAGAAAAAGAATAAAGCGCAGGTCACACTTGGGCGACTTCAGATGCATTCTGATCCAATATTTGTGAGTTTTATTAAAAATCTTCTCCATCCCTGGTCGGAAAGAGCCAAAAATTTGCCAACCTGTGTAAATATATGATTTGCATTGGAGGACTACAAAAATGAAATGTAAACTGTTTTGTGACGTCATAATGACAGACCGCGTTTACAGTTCATCGGACACTCATGCAAAAATCGGATTGATTTTCCAATAAGTCTCACTCTGTTGGGTGGTATAAGTTATATAATGGTAGCAGAACAATTTATTGTGAGACAAACTAGGATCAGTTGTCGCTATAGCATGACCAACCTTAGAACAAAGTCTGAATAAAAAACTATTGGTCCAACTTAGAAATATTCGGATTGGATTTTGGATTGAAAATCACTGTAGTGTGACCCACCCTGAAGAATACTTTCAAGAGACAAAAGAAAATGAAGAAAAAAAAAACCAGTTTTGTCTTCATCAAGTATAAAGTCAAAATCCTTACAGATCACACACAATAAAACTGTGTACATTGAGCTGCATACAAGTAAAGCTTCTAGCACCTACAGTATCTTTTCATAAAAGCAGTCATTCACTCACCCTCATCATTATACAACACACAAGAATATTTCCAGTATTTTCATTGGCCTAGGCTTGAAAGGGGTGGGGTAGGGGGAGGCATATTTGTCAACTTTTTGAAAAATAAACTGGGGCCTCCTCACCCTCATGGCCCACTTCTCCCCCATCCCTCTTCACATGGGTGGAAAAAGTTGGAAAGTTTGGGTAATTGGAGGTAAATTTTCTTTTTGTTTCTGTTCATAAAAATACAGAAGGAATTGTGATATTGTTGACCCCTTCCTGGGAAATAAACTTTTTTTCAGCCCTGCCTCTTGATGCCCGACAGCCAGAGGCCCTGACTTACATTCAGCCTTTGAACTGTAATCATTTCAAGGAAAGTTCCATGATAAGATTGTTGACAGTGACACTACATACTAGATTTGTAAATGACATTTCTGAAATTACACATTAATGCAACTTTGTGATCTCACAGAAAGCAAAACTAGTAAATCTACAAACCTTAGCAAACCAGCAAATTACTAGATAATACTACAAAAATGTTACATGCAAACAATGTTTTGCTTGATAAAAGATGCACTTCCATCATATCCACAGTTAGTTACAAATGGTTACAGCATAAGAATCCAGCTATTATCATACCTTAAAACATGATGCTGAAGTTTTAAATGATGCCAGATGATATCACACATTTCTAATGCAGAAACAGGAATCCATGTTTTTACTTATCTCAAAAAAATTCTGTTTTTATTGCTATATTAAAGAAAAGTTTGCAACATATTCCAGGCATACTAATATACTTCATACTGTTCAAACCATGCAAAATGCCATAATTGCCTTCTCTGAATACTTAATGAAACCACAACCATCTTCCTATTATACGAAAATTATGAGTTGTTTCAATGATAATACTCTTTTATAGAGTTGCACATTCCAGTGTTCAGTATTGTGACATTCAGTAGAAACACTAACTGCACTTACAGTCACTTGAAAACACTTCACATTTTATCTAAACTAATTACAATACAATTTAATAGTCCCACTGGCCAACGCTGAAGGGCAAACATTTACACTCAGTTCTGCTGCTCAGATGGAGTTACCACTCAAGAATGATCACAGGGCTGAACAATAATCAATCCCCTCAGCCCATCCGACCACTACATCATGGATCTATCTTATGTTATCACCACTTAACAAGAATTCACCCCAGCTTTAATCCTTTCCTTCCCCTGATAAACTGACCCATTTGCATGTATACCTCTTATCACAGAGCTCACAGTGCCTAAATAACTGCAGACAAAATTATTTGGTAAAACTCAAAAGTTAGGCATGCAAAAAGCATTCAGTACCGCATGTCCTTTAAGTCTTCCAAGTCTTCCTAAAGACTAACAATATAAGCAAAAAAATCATTCTAGATTTTTGACCTGTTAATCAGATTCAGAAATGATGATTTAATCGAAGACATTTAACACTAATATTGCTAATCCTGTGATACTCATTAAAAAATCTAAAGGAAGCGACCAAAAACCTTTGCTTTATAAATTCATTGATGAATGGAATAGTGACTGTACTAGACAGGAAGTCGGTCAAGATAAAAAAATTGTCACACAATATAATTCTTAGATGGTGCCACAATTTAACTTATGTGTGTAAATGCTCCGATCATTTCAACACAGAGGAAGACAAGATACAAAAACTGTTTAAGAACCCTTACATGAAGGATTGTATCGAGAACTTTGGTAAGATCATTTTTTCTGGGCCTCGCTTAGAATTCTTAGGATGTGGAGGAAGAGATTGATAATATCTAGATAAAGATTAATGCAGGCCATGATGTATTCTTCTGGGGAGACCTTGTGCATGATCATACTTGTGTCAAATACAATAAACAAGCTGAAAATAAGAGCTCCGCTGACACTCAAACACCACTCCAGGGTATCAGAGTAAGGGAAGAAGAATCTCATGAAACCTCCTAGGACAAGGATCAGCAAGGCAACATACAAACTGAAAACAAAAAAGAATTTATGTGATAAAACATTAAGAGAGCCACTCCTACTGATCATTCAAACATTAAACCAGAAAGCCTAAAGGCTTAGTGATTCCTTGCCAAATGGGGATGCTTTGTTGCACTGAGGTCTATCCCTCAAATTTATCTTTCTTGACTTTATCATTTTCTTTTAGCAATTTGACCTCTGCTAACCTCTCATGACCTTTGAACCCCACCAAATATAACAAAAAGAAAAACAGAAGTGTCTTGAAAGGGATTTAAACTCCAATGGATCTTGAAAATTCTTGGGAAATTTTGCTTCTTGACCTCTGGTGACCCCTGATGACTATCCTGGGAATTCTTGGGAAATTTTGCTTTTTGACCTCTGGTGACCCCAGATGATGATTATGGGAATACTTGGGATACTGATAACCCCCATATGACAATCTTGGGAATTCTTGGGAAATCTTGCTTTTTGACCTCTGGTGACCCCATATGACAATCTTGGGAATTCTTGGGAAAGTTTGCTTTTTGACCCCTGATGACCCCAGATGACGATCTTGGGAGTTCTTGCTTTTTGACCTCTGGTGACCCCAGATGACCTTTGACTTCCACCAAAAGCAAAGGGTTCTTCCTTGGACCATAAGGCATCCACATACCATGTATGAAATCTATCCAAGTTTCCTATCTGCAGCCGGTTATCAACGAGCGAGATAATGAGCTAAAAATCAAGATTTCTTGTAGCCCCGCCCCCAAAACTCAAAGCAACCGATGGAATTTCGCGAAACTGATACTTCACACATGCTAAGGTTTAAATCGATGAATAATGTAACAGAAGGCGTAACCTATCACGGTGACGAGATAATTTGAATTCTAAAACTCTTACTTTTTAGATAAAATTATAAATACTCTGTTTTCCCGTAATTTTTGGTAAATCACATGTTGAAATAAGGTGGTATTTTCGAAGGCCTAAAAAGTGGTCGCAAATTTGCCGTGAACTTGACTTCGTTACAGTATAAAAACGGAGAAATTTGGCGAAATTGATTAGCCAAGAATCTACGCTTTCCATTGGTACCAATTTTGCGACTGGAAATAATGTTACGATGGTACATTGTCGCTTCGAAACTTTGTTTGCTATTCGATTATTTTCTGTGTACATTTATACATGTTTGTATTGGACGTTTAGGTACAGCGATGCACTTTGTGAGTACGTAATATTATACACGTTAGTGTACTACACAAAAGTTCTATCCGTTCATTTTAAGCCATTAGATAGTAACATGTTTTTGAAAATTGAGAATCTTTAGGATCATGGCAAGTGCTAATTTCCTTCCAGTGTTGCTCCTATACTTTCCAACTGTGACATGACAGGCCTACAGCATCGACAGTTGGGCCCAGTGTGAGTGTGCTGTGAAGTGTACTGTGTGTGTGTGCATAGCCTGCATACTGCTAAATCTCAATACTGAGTGCAGTGGCTGACTGGGGGAATGGATTCTTAGATTTTTTTCAGTCCATAGGGTGCATAATGTTTGAAAGTTAGTCTAACTTTATGCGATAAAAGCAGATGAGTCACTATGGCATTGCGGTGATTTAATTGACTCTATTTCTAGTGCGGGTAGCTTATATACTTTTCAGTGCCAGTATCAAGTAGGCTACCAAGGTTACTGGCCAGTGATGAAGACCTAGCCCGAGGTCTTAGAATGAAATGGGCAAATTTTGTTATGTAACTATATAGGGTAATGCTAATGCTTTGAAATGGTATGTTGAAGAAATAGAAAATATGAGAATTACTGTTAAAATGGTGTTTGTAAATGTCAATAATGATACCTGGAATATTCTGAATGGCCGGGATGGTGATTTGCAGCTAGTAAACTAGTATGGGTGTTACCTGAAAGGCTGGCTTTGGGGGAAGTGTGTTACAATTTGTGCTGACACTACCCAGTACAGTCATGCATATCCAAAAAAGGAACCAGCAACAAGCAACCATATAGCATTATTTTTCAATATTGTCCAAAGGAAGACTGGCAGACAGTACTCAGCAATATACGTATAACCTGCAGTAGCAGTATGGTAAGTGCGGCATGATAATATGCAGGAAGTTTCTTTTTTTTTTTGTTCTTGGGTGGGGGATTAAAGCTATCCCCCGTTTAGGTTTAATTTCCTTCTTCAGTGCTGGAAAACTGCTAATATAGGTTTTCTTGGTCTAATGCTTAAATCACTCATTCATGCACCATGTCTCTTTTGGTAGGTACACTTTAACAGCCTGGGTTGTAATTTTAGTAGAAGTTTCAAAGCTTTGGCAATTAAAGCCTCCCCATTAACTTATGATTGTAAGTATGAAAGTTAATAGAATCCACAGTCCATCTAGGACAGTCAAATCCCCTCTCCATTCCCTCCAAAATCAAGGAAATGGGGGTAGCCTACTTTTTTGGTATGACAAGAATGAGAACCAGTTACATTTAACTGTATTAAATCTTGTAATATAGCTAGTGTAGTTAGTCACAGCCTTACAGTATCAGCTCTAACATTTATATTCTTTGTTATTTGTCAAAAAGTTTCCCTGTGAATTTAAGGTATCTGTGGGGGAAGTTTGTTGCCAACTCCACATGAACACACTCACTACACAGGCCTTGCACTGGACAAGTCTGCCCAGTGTTTATAAAGCACTGCTAATACATTTACACAGTATTATGGCCCTGTGGCCGGGCTATGCATTTTCATGCTGGCTCTATATACACCATATACAGGATGTTGTGCTCTGTTATTAGCCAGTTATTGAACACTCGATCTTTCTTTATCAGAGCCTGTAGTGTGTATATAACCATTTTACCTATGTACTGCATACCTGACATCATTTATCCAATTTTCCTTACTGACTGAAAGGGTACGCGATTTTACCGTTCAAGTTGCCGCGAAATTTGTTCGCGTATTCGGTACTTGTAGTGCAGTAGTAAACTGTGGGAAGAATGTATCGTAAAGAAGCCATTCGTGAATGAGTCGCCCTGTATTTACCGTGAACTTGACTTCGTTACAGAATGATTTTCAAAGAAATTTGTAGTAAAATGTGGCTGAAGAATTTTATCACCGAATATGCAAGTTTTAAAGATTGGAAATAGCAAGACTAAATGAAAAAAATTGACTTTTCTAAACAGTTTAGAAACAGTTACGTTGCGTTGTCAAAATATGGCCAAATGCACCTTTTTTTGCTTGTAACTGCCTGCCATTAAGAAAAATCACTTTTAAGACTTGTTTTAAGTGAAATTCAGTTAGCTGCAAGCATTGAAACGCCTTAATTTCATAAATATCAACCTTCAAAAACTGCAAGTTTTATCTAATTATATATTAATAAGCTATGACGTCATGAAACGTCATGCATATTCTCACAAGAAAAGAAAGCTCTTTTGGTACGGCTCATAACTGGCTGTCTGGAGATATGGTGTTAACAAGGCTTTTAGTGTTTGACCCCCAGTGACCCCCGATGACCTTTGACTTCCACAAAAACAATAGGCTTCTTCTTACCATAATGCATCCACATACTAAGTATGAAATCTAGCCAAGCTTCCTACCTTGAGATAGTGTTAACAAAGTTGTCAGTGTTTGACCCCAGGTGACCCCAGATAACTTTTGACCTCCACCAAAAACAATAGGGTTCTTCCTGTCGACATGACAAATCTTCATACTAAATATAAGAGGTTTCTGTCATTGCTACCTTGCGATATCATTTTTACCAGCCATTTGCAAGGTTTTTGACGTTGAACCTCCAGTGACCACAGATGACCTTTGGCCTCCACCAAAAACACTAGGGTTCTTCCTTACATCATGACAAATCTTTATACCACATATGGAAAGTATTGGTCATTCCTATCTTGAGATATCGAAATTACGAGCTTTTCGGTTTTTTACCTCCAGTGACCTAAAATGATCTTTGACCTCCACCAAAAATGATAGGGTTCTTCCTCTCAACATGACAAATCTATATACCACATAAGAAAAGTGTCAGTCATTCCTACCTTGAGATATCCTGATTACAAGATTTTCGGTTTTTTACCTCCTGTGACCTCAAATGACCTTTGACCTTCACCAAAAACAACAGGGTTCTTCCTCTCAACATGACAAATCTATATACCAAATATGAAAAGTGTCGGCCATTCCTACCTTGAGATAGCACCATTACAAGCTTTTCAGTTTTTTACCCCCGGTGAACTAAAATGATCTTTGACCTCCACCAAAAACAATAAGGTTCTTCCTCTCAACATGACAACTCTATGTACCACATAAGAAAAGTGTCAGTCATTCCTACCTTGAGATATCGTGATTATGAGCTTTTCGCTTTTTTTCCTCTAGTGACCTCAAATGACCTTTGACCTTCACCCCAAAACAATAAGGTTTTTCCTCTCAACATGACAAATCTATATACCATATATGAAAAGCGTCGGTCATTGCTATCTTGAGATATTGTGTTTACAAGCCATTTTACAAGGTTTTCACAGTTTAACCTCTGGTGACCTCAGACCTACCAAAAATAATAGGGTTCTTCACTGAACATGACCAATCTATATACCAAATATTAAAAGTGTCGGTGATTCCTATCTTGAGATATCGTGTTTACAAGGTTTTTGGTCTTTGGCCTCTGATGGCCTCAAATGAACTTTGACATTCAACATAAACATTAAGGGTTCTTCCTCTCAGCAATATGAGTCCATATGCCACATATGAAAAGTGTCAGTCATTCCTATCTTCAGATATGGTGTTTACAAGCTAAGTGTCAGACACACACACACATAAACACACACATACAAACACACTCACACACAACATCACCATCGCATAGATTCCTTGCCTGCCTTCGGCAAGGAATCAAAAACGGAAGTCTCAAAACCTTTTAGTTAGTGGCCCAAGTGCACCAAGTATCCACTATACAGGTACTTCATGCCATCTAACCATACCTTACACTTTGTTGCATTTTGAGATTCAACTAGCCCCCCCTCCCCCCCCCAAAAAAAAAAATCACCAAATGAAAAAAATGTGACTGTTGGGAGAAACTGACCATAGGGTGAAAAAGTTTCCCCTAAAGCATTTTTACACACTGTTTTAATAGGGAATACATAACTGCATGGTTAAGTCCTACATTGTACATGCAAGTACTATAATGTACACCAACTTATTAACATGTATCAGTAAACACAAATATCTGATAGGCCATTGTTATAACAGATACATATATCTCGGAACCTAAAGGGAAGTATATGCTTATGTATTTTATTTTGTTTCCGCTGGTTTGTATTGGTGGTATACTGATTTTGCCTAACAGTTGGATCTAGCATTATATAACTGCATAACTAGTGGATCTAGCATTACAACCTTACAGTTGGAGCTCATTATACAATTTACATATATGCCCCTTGGCACAAAGAGTTACGCACATTCTAAAGCTTGATTTACATAGGCCTTTTGCATCAAACTTAATATCAAGCATAAACCTTTGTGAAGCAGGGCCCAGTAGTGAGTGCTAAAAAACAGTTTAACTGTTTAAGGAGAATCTTGATAGCTCAACTTCGGGCAAAATTCATTTTGCAGGTAAACGTAGTGATGTAGATTCCATTGCCTTCCTGAAATGCTATACCTTGATGTGAGTCACAGTTTCAGAGGCACACAATATTGTACAGACAATAACTTCAATTGTTAGGTGACAAAATAACTCACCCTGCTCCCCAAGAACTGAAATCCCTTTTACTTTGGAAAGTGTACATGACCAGACCACCAGACACTGCCAGGGTTAGCACAAAGGCTTCCAAAACTACACTCTTCTCATAGAACGTCACGACTGTGCCAACTGTGTAAGCTTCAAGGAGTGTCTGCCAACATTTAAGATGGCAACAATTATGAGCTGAATATGATTCATATTAAATTAGTAAAAAATTTTGCAATAGACTGGACTAATTCCACAAAGGGGCTGCTAAGGGAATAAGCAGTCGCCTCAAACTTACTTTGACAGATGAACTAAATGTTACAAATCTTCTCTTGTTTCTATTGTAGGTATCTTTCAAAATTGTTTCAGAACATAATGGTAGCATTCTCAAGGTAAACAAAGGGGTTAGTTTGCATAAAATTAAAAATTAGGATACAAAATTTTTGTCACATGATTTAAAAGGGCCATTCATAAATTAGAATGCTTGGGTATACTAATTCAATTTAGGGCGACTGCATTTTCCCTTTTCAAGATAAAACTCTTAAATATATATAAAAGATTAACATAATATCATAGAGGTAGATCTCACAGTAATTAGTCCAGAGAAAATAGGTTTACAACCTTAGGACTTGCATTATCTGAAATACCAATGGGCAAAATTCTTGCACTTCTTCCCTCCATAATTTCAGGATTTCCATATCTTAATACAGTAGGGGTTCTACAATTTTTCCACATGTATTATGCCCTTTCCAATTTTTAAAGATGTAATAACTACTTAACTGGACCATATCATGATTTCTTTAAAAAAAAAACTTTAAAATGCCAAGATTTCCATAACCTTAAAAGCAAGTTAACCCTGTTCCATGACTTTCAAGACCTGCAAACTGTAAAACCAATTTCTCTGACTTTTCAGGCTTTTCACGACCTATTACAGCTCAGCATGGACCAAAATACACCAAAATACAAATCTTTCCCTGCAAGTACAGTGCTGAACTCCCTCAAGATAATATGAACACAGAGCAAGAAAAAGAAAAGTTATCTAGTGCTCAACTTAACAAACTCAGAGACAAGTTAGACTATGTGTGGGGGGGGGGGGGGGGAGCTAAAATTTCTATTTCATGGCAACATAGGGTTGGCTACATTTGCCCTAAATAGAAGTACCTCAAAATGTCTTTGAGGCTTAGACTTACAAACACTCCAAGTAAGATCATATTTGCAGGAGCATCCTTCCTCTTCACCATTAAAGCCATCATGACAACAAATGTAAGGATGAAATTAAACATCAGGAAGCCAGGGCTGACAAAGGTAATATGAACATAAACACAATTTTAATAGTTGTCAATGGATGATTTGAAAACTTACTTTCAAATTCTTTTAACAAAATGCAGTAGAATTCAAAATGTGACAACTAAAGCTCAGTGTTTTACTTCTCTTCAAACGCTGGTATTTTCTCAAAAAGCAAACTTCTTTGGAAGGCACCCTGTCATCAATAGTAAATGATTTTATGGAAACTAAAACACCCTTAGAAAAAATATTAACACCTACAGATCTCCTACCCCCAAAATATGAATGTAAAACAAAGAGGGTAAAATAAATGAGTTTCTTTCAATATAATAACGATAAACAAAAGTACACTTAGTAGCAAAACCATGTAACAATTGTATTTGTGTACACTATAGCTGGATACCATGTATGCAAAGATTTCACATATTGACTTTACTAATCCATTGGTTGATGTTTCATGTTTTTACCTTTGCTGAACAAATCCCTTTAAAGTTTCAGAAAACAAGAACATGGCTGACACAGCTGTTGTAAGGAGTAGCTGGCATGTTAGGATGGAGAACACTTTACGCAGAAAGCCTGTGAAGAGATGGGATTTCTGCTGGTTATAGAACTGTAGACCTGTTCTTCACTTAATGAATACTGTAGTACACTGAGTAAGAATGTTCAAAAATGACTTACACTGAGAGATCTTTTCCTAGAAAGTATGTAAAGCCAATGTTAATTTACTTGGAATTTATTTGAGAAAATTGCAATCTTGACCTTTCACATACTCATAGAACTGACCATTGAACCAGAAACTCCGAAAACTGCCAGTACAGGTATCTGAAAGCTAATTCTAAAGTGGCTCAAAGTGAATAATTGGAAACTTAAATTCATAAATAAACAGTTCTATCTTCAATTCAGTGAAATACTCAGCTATACACAAACAATTATGGAGTATATCTCCCCTCAGAAATAATGTAATGATGTAACTTACCCATTCTGACTTCAATATGTGCAGTAGCAACATTTGATCCATATCGGAAGTCATCCATGATGCTATCTTCTCCAAAGTCTGCCTTTATAGATCCCATGGCTGAATAATTGTAATCTTTTTACAATAAAATCTGTGAAGTTTAAAAGAAACAGATCAAGTTACAGGCTGAAAGCTAATAGAAGCTACATATATTTCCACAGGCCTTCTGTACTTGTGGTACAAAAATTTGATGTGCTTGCTAATATAACGTGATGGCAGCGATAACTTTAAACCTTTTTTCATAGTATGGGCACTCTGATATGATGGGCACTAAGGGATTGATATCCAAGGCTTTTTTTCACAAGTGAACATAAACCATGTTAAAAGGAGGGGATTATGTAACTTATACTTTACCCACAGGCTGTGATCTGCCACTGCTGGTCGGTACCAATTGGGCGTGATCAGGGCGCGGAAATGCCAAATACCACTTAGCTCAGAAAGTGTTATTTCTAACCCCCACTGATTTTAGGTGACAGAGTAAAACAAAATAGTAGTTTCTTATACCCTGGGATACATACATTTGTCCAGTCCTTCATGTTTCCCATCTGGATACACTTCCACCAAGATATTAAAGCATCAACTTGTCTTGATTAAGGGCACAAGCATGTTCACACCAGTAGTTGAGAATACTTGTATAAGTCTGGTGTATGTTCATGTCTTTATTAAAAATAAAATTTGTCATTTTTGGAAAGGTATCTCCCCATCCTATTTGGTGTGTAGGTCATCCTGCAACTCAACTTATATTTGGAACCTAGTTACAGACCCAAAAAAGAGCTGCTGGCACTCCAGGAATCCTGGGCAGAACCCTGCATAGTCTGCATGCTTTCAAGAGAAATAAAATATGACTTCGTTTTATGAGGGGCAAAATATCATCGCTTCACATTTTTGAAAGAACACTCAGAGTGGCAGGCCAGGGGAAGGCGGGGGCATTTCCAAAGTTCTCAGCCTTTGTTTTGTACTCTTGCGAAAACCACATGTGGAAAACTCAGTGCCAAGGGATTAGCCTATCTCATTCTTATGAAAAGGAAGATGTATTCTTTACTGAATAATTTAAAACAATTCATGTTACTGCTGTGGGGTAGGGCCTGGGATTAAAGCTCAGGGGTGGCACCAGGTAGGGGCAGCGGGGCAATGGCCCCTCCATCTGGGAGAGCTCCCCCGGGTGGAGAGTTTCTCCAATTTTATCAGGAAGCCTCAGTTGGTATGATGGAGCATCAGTGGCATAGCTGGGGGACGGGGGAGGGGGGCGAGTTGCCCCCTCTGGAAAAATCTTGGGAGAAATTTTGAAAGAGAATATATGGTGAAATTTGCGCATGATCTGGTAAAATTTTAAATTTCTCAACCAGTACACTTAACTTATTTAAACGTATATGCCACAATGGCACAACCAGTCCTCATTAATGTTTTCAGAGATGGAATGATGCCACCATGCTTATAGTTGTACTAGTTATGTTTTACTATCTGTTTAATACAGCATGGGATCTCTGGACCTCTGACAAGGGACTCTGTCCTTTAACTGTATATTTCCAATGTTTCTTGATAATTAAAGCAGCAGCATTGTGGTATATGCAGTTTGTTAGACTGGGTCAGTGGTCAAATGCTATACTCTGCTACAAGGGCAGGTCCTCGTAAAATATGGATTGATTGTGGTGAATGTGGTGAACTGATGAAGGGAAGGGTGTACCACAGTTCACTTAATTACTGTACTTCACCCATTGTGATTCTGATCTACCAGTAGGACTCAAGAAAAATTCACCAAGACCTGAAGACAAGCAAGATAAAAAAGCTTCCTAAAAAAATAGGAATTCTTGGTGATGTATTCAGTTTACGTTTAGCACCAAATGTGGCACCATTTTGCATCTAGCCCACCTTATATGAGCAAAAATTTTCCAAAGGGGAGGGGACACCCCCTCCCCCAGGACGGCGATCAGTCACATCAGCCAGGTCAGAGAAAATTTGGACCTGCGGAGAACACTGATTATTAGGAAGTAGATCACTAATTGGGGGAAATCTTGGTGCTCTTGCCCCCCCCCCCCCCGACAAAAAACCTGGCTACACCACTGGCATGCAGTCTCCGACAGAGATCAGTCCCCCCCCCCAAAGGTTTACCTGTTTTTGCTCTCAAGAGGTCAATTTCTCCAATAACCCAGAATTTTTGGCACACTTCACTTACTGAAGGTTTCTTCTGTTTCTTCAGTTTTGTTCCATATTGCTAAATACTATAGTACACAACCTTTCTACCTTTACCTGGGAACATGCCAGTAGAGTACACAGTTTTATGAAACAAGACTGGAATTTTACATGTAGTCCATATGGCATAGTCTAACAAGTCTCTTTCACCTGTTGTGCAGTACACTAAAGCAACTTGAAGAGGACGGTTTGGCTATTTCTCCACATGAAAGAGTGGACCCAGACTTTCCAGTCTGGGTCTGCTAGGTCAAGTCCATTGCTTCTTCTTTGGTGATGGTGGTAGAATATGATTGTGCTGGGTTTTGTTGGTTTTTTGTTTTCGTTTGAGTTTAATTTTGGATCTGGACTGCAGGGCATCTCAGGGGGCTTTAGCCCTCCTTTGCTCTTAAACTTGTTTCGTTATAACGTAACATAACATAACAGGTTAAAGGGCAAAGGAGGGCTAAGGCCCCATAAGATGCCCTGAAGTCCATACAACCTTAACTGAAAACAAAGAACCAACACCAAACGAGCCCAGCACAATCAGATTCTACCACTCTTATGGAAGAACTTGTCAATGTTAACCTTAAAGCAGTGCACAGATGTAGAGTTAACTACCCATTCAGGCAGACTATTCCACTCGTTAACAACTCTATGAGAAAAGCTGAACTTCCTAATGACGAGCCTTGCAAACTTCTTAACTAGCTTCTTACAATGGCCTCGAACCCGAGAATTACATTGAACCTTTAAATAATTGCAAGAGGACAAAGGATTCCTTTCAGAGAGAAATTTGTACACCTGAAGCATGTCCCCCCTAATCCTTCTCAACTCCAGGGTGGTAAGCCCAAGATGCTTAAGTCTAACATGATAAGGTAGGTATCTCACCTCGGGTATAAGGTGAGTGGCTCTCCTCTGAACTTGCTCTAAAAGAAGCTTGTCCTTTTCATAGAAGGGACTCCAAGCCTGGGCTGCATAGTCGAGGTGGGGTCTTACCAACTGCTTATACAGATTTAGTACAATTTCTTTACTAAAACTACTGAAATTCCTCTTGATCAATCCAAGCACCCTATTAGCCCTAGCAGCAGCAGCTGCACACTGTCTAGATGGCTTTAAATCACCTGTAATAACTACACCCAGATCTTTCTCAAAAGTCACATCACTCAGAATACTACCATTCATGTTATAATCATAGCTGAAATTTTTAGGACCAAAGTGAAGGACTTTGCACTTATCTGCATTAAAAGACATTTGCCAAGTCTGAGACCATGAAAATAACCTATCCAAGTCTTTTTGCAGTAATGAGGCATCATCCTTATCACTAACCTTCCTATAGAGCTTAGTATCATCGGCGAACTTACTAATACTAGATGTGAGGGAGCTATCAATATCATTGATGAAAATTAAGAAAAGAAGCAGGCCAAGAACAGAACCCTGTGGAACTCCACTTGTAACTTCTTTCTAAGAAGAGAAATTACCATTAACAACAACTCTCTGGGATCTACCATTGAGCCATGAATTTATCCAGTCAGCACAACTGCCCTTGATGCCTAACCTATGCAGTTTAACCATAAGTCTACCTAATGGAACTTTATCAAAGCTTTTGAAAAATCAAGGTAAATGACATCAACACTGTGACCACAGTCAAGAGATATGGAAACATCCTCAAGAAAGATTAGTAAATTAGTAACACAAGATCTACTCGGTAAAAAACCATGCTGTGACAGATTGAGTAACCCATTGTCTAAAAGATATTTAAGCAAACAATCCTTGATTACAGATTCCATAACTTTGCACACAACACTGGTTAAACTGACCGGCCTATAATTGCAAGGCAAGCTCCGATCTCCCTTATAAATGTTATAGGCCCAACTGTTATACTACTTACTGTTAGGCATAGCCCACAGGCGTTCGAAACATTACGTATACTACACACTATATATATATATATAGTAAGACAAGGTAGGACATTTCGATAGGAGAAGACTTCGGCCCAGTGACTGCACTGCCACCCAGTGCTTCCACACTCTAAATTCATTTTTCCTGAAATGGAATCTAAAATTACCTAAAATCGGCCATTTCAGGAAAAATGATTTTAAAGTGTGGAAGCACTGGCTCTGCATCTGGGCCGATGCTCTTGGTTAGTTTTTATTCATATTTTTATTTTATTTTGTCACCTTTTTTTACTGTTTAGAATTTATCTTATGCACAAAGTTGCATCCGAAGAGGTGTTGGATATTCTGCTGGAACAGATGACGTGATCGACCAAGTCTTTTGAGGTTCACAGTAAGAGTAGAGTGTAAAAATTGGCCAACATTCGTGCTTCGTCCTGAGAAATGTCCTACCTTGTCTTATTATATATATATATAGTGTGTAGTATATGTACGTAATGTTTCGAACGCCTGTGGGCATAGCCTTAAAGACAGACAGTCATCACCCCAAATTATATTTTTAGTGTATGTATATCAAAATTCTCAGTTCTTTGATTGACATCAAAGTTTGAAAATTTGAAAGATGCAGAGTAGCTTACATTCCACACAAGGCAGAGAGTACTTTTATTACATTTTATAGCCTTGTATGCTCACCAGGACATGGCCTTAAGCAATAAAACAGGTTTATTCTTGCACAAGGAAGAGCCTCATACAGTTATGAGAGGAGCTGGAAGATGCATAGTTGGGAGAATTGGAACTGTCTGGGATCATGAAAATTCCCCTTTAAGTTATGGATGGAGGGCCTACAGTGTATGTACTTTGTTTCTTATTTACATTAAAGGGGAATTTTCATGATCCCAGACAGTTCCAATTCTCCCAACTATGCATCTTCTAGCTCCTCCCATAACTATATGAGGCTCTTCCTTGTGAAAGAATAAACCTGTTTTATTGCTTAAGGCCATGTCCTGGTGAGCACACAAGGCTATAAAATGTAATAAAAGTACTCTCTCTGCCTTGTGTGGAATGTGAGCTACTCTGCATCTTTCAAATTTTCAAACTTTGATGTCAATCAAAGAGCAGTCACCAACTGAGAATTTTGATATACATACACTAAAAATATACTTTGGGGTGATGACAGTCTGTCTTTAATGACTTGGATGTCAATATTGACAGTAATATTTTGAAATTTGCCGACGATACTAAGATTTGGAGGATGATTACCTCAACAGTTGATACAGGAATTTTACAGGATGACATTAATAAGCTTCTTGACTGGTCTAAGGAGTGGCAGATGCTGTTTAATCCTGAGAAGTGTGTTTGTATCCATGCTGGCCACAGGAATATGCATTACAATTATTATATGGATGACATATGTATTAAATTTGTAACTGAAGAAAAAGATTTAGGTGTATTAATCAACGATAATATAAGTTTCAGCCAGCAATGTGCAAAAGCCGCTATAACTGCAAATCAAGTTCTTGGGATGATAAAGCGTAATATCTGCTACAAAGAAAAGGAAATCCTTCTTAGACTGTATAAATCTCTTGTTCGTCCTCACTTAGAGTACTGTATGCAATCCAAGCATGGAGGCCTTATTTACAAAAAGACATTATATTATTGGAAAATGTTCAGAGAAGATTTACAAAGATGATCCTTGAATTACATGATCTCCCATTTGAGACAAGACTTCAGAGACTCAATCTTACAACTCTAGAAACAAGGCGCATTCGTAGTTACTTGATTGAGATGTTCAAAATCATTCATGGATTTGAGGATATAGATCCTAATACATTTTTCTTATTTAGTGATAGTATTACCCGTGGTCAGTGTGTGTGGATGTTTATACACCGATCAGGCCTCAAGAAGCCTCTGCAGTGTGAAAGAGAATGTAAATCAGTACAATAAATGGATAATCAATTCAATCTAATAAGAATTCCAGCATACACCCGCATAGCAGCAAGACAACGCTCAGTGTGCAGTGGAGTGTGAAATGACAAGTCTTATAAAAGCCGACTGTACAGAGAGAACCTGAGGTGGGGAACCAATAGGATAATCGGAAATGGGCTATAAAACCGAACACACCAGGGTGAGAGAATTCATTTCGTGACAAAGAGCCAACAGAGTCGGATCAATGGAGCTAGGAGCATTAGTGCCAGGTGTACAGGATTTGAATAGAGCAGTGGAGCAAATAACGGGAAGTACAAAATCTACAAGCAGTTTTCTAGATTGAATTTAAGAAAGTACTTCTTTTCTCAAAGAGTTGTGGATATTTGGAACAGCCTTCCTGCCTCAGCTGTGTTAGCAAGCACTGTCAATGAATTTAAGGGCCATGTGGACAAATTCTTGAAGGATATTGTTTTGGGAGCTTATATGAGCCAGAGAACTGGCTCCCTGCTCCGAGTCCGACATCCTCCACCTACCAGTACCAATCCCTGAGAAGTGGAGGGTACAGGTAAATACAGGTAAATACTAGCCTAACGTTAGGCTAACAATTTACATTCTGTCTTCGCTAGTAGGCCTATCACATTTGGCAAAAAATAAGAAATCAGCACAAGATTGTAGCAAACTGGTACCGAAAAGCAGGAAATATTTCTTGCGATTTTCGGTGGAAGTGACAGCTAGATGGGCCTGCGAAGTAGAGTGGAGACAGGTTATTTCGGGTTACATCCTACGCAAGTTCAGTCAGCAGTCGTAGAAATAGCATGCACAGTCTGCATATATCGTAGTTCGTACGAATCTGCAGCTATTTGACACTGACCCGGAAGGTATTGATAAGGTCACATAACGCCGACGTGGCCTCTGTCTTTACGTAGCAGACGACTCTGTAACATTGGGTCAGAGAACGTCCTTACCATTCTCAATCCACACTCATCCTGGCATAGGAATCATGAATCAGCTGAGTTTTTTGTTAGGGATGATTTTCATCCTTGCTAGTAGCTCATTAGGTGAAAAGCAAGTCACTGTTGATTCAAATTTGGTAAATAAAAAAGTTGAAAGAAAAATAGACTTAGCGTCCCAGCTTGTACAAATATCAACGTCCGTAACTGTTGAAAATACTGGCTCTTCGGCTGCAAATGCATACATTTTTGGACTCGATCCCATCATGGAGAGCTCTTTAGCTTTTGCAGGGGCCACTGTGAGTATGTTTATACTTTTAAGGTGATGTAATTTTTAAAATGTTTAAATGCCGAGAGCTCCGCGGTCTACGTTCCCTGCTACTTGCTAGACCGCAACAGTGCGTGGGCAGTAGTTACGCGAAAATTGCAGTTGAGGAAGGTGGGTAGGCTAGTGGAAATTGACCCGGCTGCCGGGGACCCGACTGGAAAACATGTATGTTACGCCGAAGATCTTCGGCGTGCAGTAAAGACCTTATACGCCAATTTCATGGCGTGATTTTCTTGTCTTTTACATACACACTGTACTTAAAACACAGTACAACAATTTGGCGTAGCGTAAAAGTTGAGAAAACAGGTGACTGGCGTAAAAATTCGGTGTAGGAAATACGAACTTTCCAGACTGGGCCGGGGACGAATAGAACATAGGCCTATGTTATTGGGAGGTCCATTAGTTTCCGGACCCATTAGTTTCCTCGGATCTTGTCCCAGATCTTGCCGGTTTGCATTTTAGAGCCTAACTTGTTAGTGCATTACATACTAAGGAATAACCTAATTTTTACTATTTTTTGTAAAAGTAGAAAGAGTGTCGTTCTCAAAATATTGTTACCTAGGCCTAGGCCCTACTTGTTCAATAAGTGTGGATAAATGATTCTAAAAGAATTATTTTGAAAACGACACATCATTCACAATGAAAATAATCATAATTAAAATAACCACCCCTACTGATATAATAGTTGAGGCCAGTTTGTACAAACCGGCAAGATCTGGGGCAAGGTCCGTTTCCTCCCCAAGTTACCTCCCCTAAAATGTTAGTTTCCTCCCCTATATGATGGCACAACCTGTACCACATAATAAATTGTTATATAAGCTCCAAACCTATGGTATTGATAGAAATGTGTTGAAATGGATAACATCATTCCTTACCAAACATAAAATGCGTGTTGTCATCGATGGTGAAAACTCGAAGTATGCTTCTGTTGAGTCAGGAGTCCCACAAGGGACAGTTCTTGGGCCACTTCTATTCTTGTGCTACATAAATGACTTACCTGACTGCGTCTCCTCTCAAGTGAGACTATTTGCTGATGATTGCCTCCTTTATAGACCCATAAAAGACCAAAGCGATCACATTGCCCTGCAGAAAGACCTGCAAAATCTAACTTTGTGGGCAAATACATGGGGTATGAGCTTTAATCCAAAGAAATGCTACCTATTGAGGAGTCGATCTAAATCTTCTTTTTTCTATACCATTAAAGATAGCATACTTCAACAAGTTAAGAACAGCCCCTATCTGGGTGTCACCATTTCGGACGACTTGAAATGGTCAATGCATGTAAATAAAATTACCGCTAAAGCAGGTGCTATGCTAGGTCTCCTAAAAAGAAATCTTAAACACTGCCCAATGGAGTGCAAAAAACTGGGATATATATCCCTAGTTCGTAGCAACTTAGAGTATGCTGCCTCCATTTGGGACCCTTACCAGCAAGGGGATATAGACCGTCTGGAAAAAGTTCAACGCAGAGCTGCCAGATTCATTAGTGGTAATTACACATCCAGAGAGGAAGGCTTTATGACTGACCTTCTCAAGCAATTGGAACTTCCCCTACTAAAGAATCGTAGGAAAGTCGACAGGTTATGTTATATGTATAGAATTTTGAATAATCAGCTACCAGCTGTCCCACGTGACCACTACCTTACAGACCTGCCAGCAAAAAGAAGGGTCAAACCTAGGCAATACAAAGATTCTACCTTTTTTAACATAATTGAAAATCAGGCTAGTAATAACAATAAAGCCCTTAAATACATTAATTGTAGAACCCCGCAATATAGGTCTTCTTTCTTCCCATCGACTATACTTGACTGGAATAAGCTGACCGATGAGGAAGTTAATGCACAGACCCTGAACATTTTCAGGTGTCGTCTGACTTTTTGCTAAAGCTCCCTCTCTCTCATTCCGTTGCGTTTATGCCCTGTGGGTTCCTGCGACGTACTGATGATGATGATGAACCTAACAAGGCCACTCTAAGAAAGTTTTCGTTTTTAAAAAACAGGACAAAAGAATGTGGATCTGTTTGTACCTGAAAAAGTTTTGGCGGACTTGACCTTATTTGAGAGCTATAAATCTTTTCCACAGATTTTTCCTTTCAAGAGATACCAGTAGGCCTACGACAAGTTCATTGTTTCCAGCTCAAGCCTAAAATCAGAAGTAACCTAATAAGTCCAGCGGGCGCTGTTTACAATTTTTGTACAGAGCTGTATGTACAGGTTCAGTGTAGGTAGTTTGTGCGTTCAATTTGAGTTGCATATCTTAGCGTGCAAGTGCTTGAAAAACAGGTTCACGCGCATTACACAAGGGAGTTTGCTGTATCAAAAATTGACGCACTGATTGTGACAGCAGTTTTGACGCGCTTTGTTGACTGTATCGATGCACGACATTCGAAAGTGGCCTTATTAGGTCATGTCACTATACTTCAGGGGAGGAAAGTAAAGTTTTTAGGTTATTTAGGAACATAGACTAGCCTAGGCCACAGGCGCCCCTTAACATTGTATAGTACACCATATACTATGTAGTATATATAGACGGAAAGGTATGTCACAAATCTCCTAGCTCGAACAAACAACTTACGTTTCTGGCACAATTACTGCACTTTTCTTGCCAAATTTGTCTGTGTCGAGACTTTTGATCATAAGGTACCCAGTGTGCATTTAGTGCACTATACGCCAAAGATCTTCGGCGTGGCCATACGATTTCGGTCGGCGAGGCGGCTTAGAAACTAGCCTTTGTCGGCGTGCAAAATGCATTTGAAAAGTGGAAGGGCTTGCATTTTCTGTAAGCACTTGTGACAGTTGAACTGTAACTGTTCTACAGTCTTCAACTGCCACAAATGCTCATAGTAAATGCAAGCCCTTCCACTTTTCAAAAGGTTTTCAAATTTTATGAATTTCTATGTTCAAAAATCTTGCATATTAATGCTAATATGTATCTGTAAGATTTGTAATAATCAAAGCAAAACATAATTGACAAATTCTGGAAGAAATTCAGAAAGTTAAGAGAACTTTAGAGTATATTTTAGGAGTATTTTATTACATAGTGTGGAAGTGCTGAATGCTTTCTATCAGCAGCTACCATCCTCTGACTCTTACTCCATCAAAATTTCATCCTTCAGACAATGCCAAGTGAAACTAGAAATTTGAATTTGCATGGCAAATCCGACATAGCCTCTCCGAGAAAGAGGTGTGGGAGTTGTTTTTCAATCGGGAGAAAGGAGATGGAACATAAGGCATATTAATTAACCGCGCATCAGAGACATTTTAATTTTTATAAGCAAGCTCATGACAGTAGAGTTCATGAACTTAAGGAGTTATTTTACGTAAAATGTCCTGAAAGTGCAGGTAGCTAAGCATGATGAAACAGTGGGTACCGAGGACTTAAAGATTATTATTAAAGATATTATTATTCAAGTGAATTGAATTTACCTTTATCCATAGCTTCGTGGGCCAGACGAATTAGTGGTCTCGCGGGCCGGAGGCTAAACGAACCAACATGCCTGAGGTTCCTCACCCTTGCTGTATTGCCGATCCACCGTACATACCCTAATGATCTAAGTGCTAGTGCCCCAGTAGGCTACTTACATATACCGCTGTGTTGTTTTAACGATGGACGTGAATTCATTCATTTTACATTGACGGCGGCAGGAAGGTCCCCATTTTTTCCTCCAAATCTCAAAGTCGTAACTTCTGGCAATTTAATAAACTAGAACGTCGGCATGCCGATTTATTATCTCAAAATTAAGCATATAGCCTAGTAACTTTCAAGTTTCCCGACGAAAATCGCCGCGTCTAAATACGTCGTTGCTAAATCAAACAGGCTTTCCGCTGCCAACTTCCCGGCCGGCCTGCTCCTGCTGGAGTTAGCGCTACTCGACTCGCCTTCTGCAACTCCAGCTGTCCAGTGACACTAATAGCTGGTAATACCTTTCTCAAAGTGCTGAAAAAAAATTTTCGTCTATATTCGGACGTGACAGAGAATCACTTCGTAACCATTGGTCATCATTTAAAATTCCCACTTGAGATTGGGTCAATTTAAAAATATTCAGACTATCCCGCATGCGTGGAGCTGCAAATCGAATATTTTTTTCAATGTATCAGACAGTCTCTTCGTTGCATTATGTTGGTATCGTAATTTGTTTTTATAGATTCCCACCGTTCGTACGTTTCAAGAAGTCATTTGAGCATTTAAAATCCTTCAGTTTAAGTCGAGGGGCGACAATGAGAATACGAAAAACTTTGAGATCTGAAAATGAAGGATTATGGTCAACCAAAATTCAAAATGAACAACTCGTCTCGAAAGTAGATCCGTACATACTTTGGTCTATGCAGGTCATGAACAAGCGTGCGTTTGTCTGATGTGTCTAGTTAATTATATATGTCAATGGTGCGTTACACAGTACGTGCTATAAAGGTAGACCTATAAAAATACAAGTAAGCCACTACATCCTAGGAAGCCATTTTCTAAGTCTCGTTGTCCGGCCCATAAGGGAGCCCAATCATGAATCTTTCGTCCAAACAAGCCACGTTCGATGTCTAATTGTGATTAATTTTGTAAAATATATGAGCAGTGCGAAAGTTTGCAAAGATTCTCATATTTCTTTGCTCTATTGCTGTAAATTCCTTAAATTTCTTCGAGTTATATTCTGTTCGCACCTGAACATTTGGAAGCTGAGTGATCCTGGTAAAACATCGTTGATGGCGACTTAACGGAATACAGGATTCTTCCGCCTTTAATTCATACGCTCAATGGAGTTCGCGTAGTGAAATGGATTACTTTCTTTTGCGCAATGTAAAAAAATGGTCTATTTGGGAGTAGTTTGCCTTCCTAAATGATTAAGATATAGGGATCTGAAATACGATTCCATACACGTAGCCTTAGAGGCTACGTAATTATTCGGGAAAAAGAGCTGCCTTGAGGTACCTTATGATCAAAAGTCTCGACACAGACAAATGTAGTGAGAAAAGTGCAGTAATTGTGCCAGAAACGTAAGTTGCTTGTTCGAGCTGGGAGATTTGTGACATACCTTTCCGTCTATATAATACATAGTATATGGTATACTATACAATGTTAAGGGGCGCCTGTGGCCTAGGCCTAGACAGGCTAAAATGAGTGGGTGGGTGGGGCCTGTTGACCCGGCTGCCGGGTCTCAAGCCAGCTTTCCTTATTTGCATACCTGCCAACTCTCATGGTTTCACCGTGAGTCTCACGGTTTGGGGCATCATCTCACCAAATTTTCAAATCTCACGGTGAAATAACATTTCAAACAGATGTAAGCAGCAAACTAGCCTACACAGCAAATAACAGCTCCAACTCGGAAAAACGGGTTGGTTTCCCATCGTTGGAAAAAAATCGCGAATTTTGGTAGAAAAATATTCCTCCGGAAAATAATGAAATGCATGCAAGCCTAGTCAGGCTACTGTTTCACATGTAGTTAATTCAATTTTGCCTTGCACTCAAATCAGATCTGGCAACCAGGGGTCGAAATTAAATTTATTATGCTGCTGTTCCACGGAACACTGTTTTTCCAGGGTTCGTAGTATCTGGAAAAGTCTGTGAAAGTCTGTGAATTTTTTCAGGTCTTTGAAAGTCTTTGAATAGTCTGTGAATTTCAGCAAGTAGCTGAGCAGTCTTTGAAAAGTCTTTGAATTTTGGTCATTCTTACTTAAGGTCACAGAATTCTGCTTTACAATCACAAAATTACATTATTAACTTTCAAAATTCCATTTAAAAAATAGACAAATTCCGGGATTTTCAGTTTTAAGCCTACTGAAGATTTGTGACCTATCCTAACACACTATTGCATAGGCAAAATTGGAGCCTATACCGATAAAATTTTGCCGATTCTCGATAAGTTGCTTCTCATTTTGGGATCGTAACTTTGAAGGAATTTGATAATTTAATAGGTTAATTGCCATTAATATAGCTGTTAAAATGTCTCTTTGATAATTGTAGGCATTCATTTGAAATATCTTTGAACTCAAGTGTTTGATTAAACATCATAGCTTTTTGAGCTGGTTAATTTTTAGAGCTCATACTGACCAGTACTCTGGTGTGAGCCATTGTGACCATGCAGCAGATCTCCCTATCTGCAGACAATTGTTCAAATCTTCCTCTCAAATCATGCTTTCTATTGATTTGTTTGAAATGTGGACACAATGTTCCCTGGGTGATGGCCCATTTGGTGTTCAGAGATTTGTGGTCCAATATCCCATGAAGGCCCTGTGGCCTATTTTATAAAATTCTGCAAAATGCTTCTCCTACAGATTCTCTTGTATAATGTTGATGGTTTGTCATAGTGATACCCAGTTAGTGGTACCTTCAGGTGTAACAGAATTTTGGATCCAAGTTCCAAGATGGGCCCTTGGATCCATTTTGTGAAATATTGCAAAAATTGTTTTATCCCTTCTCTCCAATTTCTGTTTAAAGAGTTGATGGCCTGAAGTAATGATAGCCTACTTGGTTGGTTATCACTTTATAGTATTGTGAAAATTTGGTCCAATGTCCCATATGGGCTCTGTATGGCCCATTTTATAAAATTCTTAATGCTTATCACCCTACAAATTTTCTTGTACAGTGTTGATGGCTTGTCATGAAGATACTCAGTTTGTGGTGCCTTCAAGTTGTACATAAATTTCGGGTCCAAGGCCCAAGATGTGCCCTGGGGTCCAAATTGTGAAATATTGTAAAGTGGTTCTTTCCTCCTCCGTTAAATGTTAAACAGAGTTGACTGCCTGTCACAATGATGCTTGGTTGGTGGTCCCTTCAGGGTGTTCAGGAATTTGGGGCTTAATGCCCAAGACGGACCTTAGGGTCCATTTAAATATTGCAAACTATTTAACTTCTTCTCTGGTACAAGTTTAACAGAGTTGATTGTATGTAACAATGAATCTTGGTTAGTGATCTGTTTATGGTACCCTGTGATTTTGGCCAAGGTCCCATATGGGCCCTATCGCCCATTTTATGAAATTATGATTACTACTTTTCCTACATATTCTCTTGCACAATATTAATAAATTGCAGTGACACTCAGTGGGCCTTTGAGGTTGTTCAGGAATTTTGGTTCTAAAGCCCCAGATTGGACCTGGGGTCTATTTTGTGAAATAAAGCAAAAGGATTAACCCCTCTTCCAGTTAATCTTTAACAAAGTTGACAGGCTGCCATAGTGATGCTTGATTTGTGATCTGCTTATGGTATTCTGGACACATTGGTCCAAGGTCCTGCTAGAGCACATAAACCGTTATAATAAAACCATCTAAAGGCAGGTATCAACCTCTACTGCAGATGTCAAGATTGCTGTTGTGTTAATTTTAATGCTATTGCGACTATTTAGTTAACATAACATGTTGTTCATGTAAAGATGGATTCATTACATTAAAACGTTTTTATTCCAGTCTATATTATGTAGTCTTAGGTTGCATATGCCTGGTTTGCATAATGTAGAGTTGGTCATGGAATTTTACCAAAGAGTCAGTGAAAAGTCTGTGAATTCACTAGACCATTTTTGCTGCGAACCCTGTTTTCCAAAACTACTGTTCCGGATAATATTTTACTGTTCCAAAGTTTTCAGATTGTAACAGAACAAGTTCTTGATGCAATGAGTCTGTTCTCCAACATACTTATGAGCACACATACTAATGTTTATTTTCTCAAAGCAAATTTACATGAAACTGTTCTTCTAGTCTTGTCCTTCGCTGCAACGTTGCTTCAGCAATCATTTTACACAGTAAGTTAATGGGATGATCTCACTTAAATAAGGCGCATTGACTTTGGTCGCTAGGTGTCAGCAGTCAGAGTTGCTTTTAATCTTTTCAAGTTTCAGTGCTTAGTTGCTACCTTGGAGGGAATATTAATACAAAACCCCTAAACACAGTTTAAAACCTTTCATGTGGAGAGAATATCAATGAACAGCTACTGTACCAGTCATTTGGAATATAACAAAGAAGACGAGGGTTGATGTGAGATGACTTTCGTTTGCAGGGCAATAATGACATACTAAAAAGTTTTTCTGTTGTTGGCAGTAAAACTGACATTATGTGCACTGTTTACACAGTAGAGGTTAACCATGCTGCATACTGTAATAAGGAAACAATACATGCCAGTCTAATCACCTTTTTAACTGCATGAGCACAGTTGGAATGAGATTGCATTTCATACTGAAGCCAAAATTTAGAGGGATTTTTTATATTCACTGCATTATTACTGTATCACAGATTAGCATGTATGCCCATATATGGAATGTGCTTCTTGTGGAGAAACACTGTTCCACAGAACAGTGGCTTTTGAAAAGTTACTTTTCTGGCACTAAAAGCACTGTTCTAGGAACAGCGGAACAGCAGGAATTTCGACCCCTGCTGGCAACCCTTACAAAATGGTAAATGACCACCCTGGATCAATTGCATGGGTTTCATTTTGATTTGACTTCCCTTTTGCATGAATTTGCAGTAATATGGTCTGTGCACAAATGTGGGTGAATTACGTGACATATATGAGCACAGAGTTGACTATGTAATTTGTGTGGAGAGCATCATTCACCTTCTTTTCAAAATTTTCGATTCCTTGCCGAAGGCAGGCAAGGAATCTATGCGATGGTGATGGCGTGTGTGTGTGTGTGTGCGTATGTGTGTGTATGTGACGCCTTGCTTGTAAACACGATATCTCCAGTTAGCAATGACCGACACTTTTCATATTTGGTATATAGATTTGTCATGTTGAGAGGAAGAACCCTATTGTTTTTGGTAGAGGTCAAAGGTCATCTGAGGTCACCAGAGGTCAAAAAGCGAAAACCTTGTAAACACGATATCTCAAGGTAGCAATGACCGACACTTTTCATATTTGTTATACAGATTTGTCACGTCAAGAGGAAGAAGACTATCGTTTTTGGTAGAGGTCAAAGGTCATCTGAGGTCACCAGAGGTTAAACTTCAAAAACCTCATAAACCGCTTGTAAACACGATATCTCGTGTTAGCAATGACCGACACTTTTCATATTTGGTATATAGATTTGTCATGTTGAGAGGAAGAACCCTATTGTTTTTGGTAAAGGTCAAAGGTCATTTGAGGTCACCAGAAGTAAAAGGCTGAAAACCTTATAATCACAATTTCTCAAGATAGGAGTGAAGGACACTTTTCATATTTGGTATACAGATTTTTCATGTCAAGAGAAAGAAACCTATTGTTTTGGTATAGGTCAAAGGTCATCTGAGGTCACCTTAGGTTAAACTGCGAAAACCTCATAAATGGCTTGTAAACACGGTATCCCAAGATGGCAGTGACCGACACTTTTCATATTTGGTATATAGATTTATCATGTTGAGAGGAAGGACCCTATTGTTTTTGGTAGAGGTCAAAGGTCATCTGAGGTCACCGGAGGTAAAACTGCGAAAACCTTGTAAATCACTTGTAATCATGATATCTCAAGATAGCAATGACTGACACTTTTCATATTTGGTATATAGATTTGTCATGTTGAGAGGAATAACCTGTTGTTTTTGGTAAAGGTCAAAGGTCATCTGAGGTCACCGTGAAGTAAAAGACTGAAAACCTTGTAATCATGATTTCTCAAGATAGTAGTGAAGGACACTTTTCATATTTGTTATACAGATTTGTCATGTCAAGAGGAAGAAGCTTATTGTTTTTGGTAGAGGTCAAAGGTCATCTGAGGTCACCAGAAGTAAAAGGCTGAAAACCTTATAATCACAATTTCTCAAGATAGGAGTGAAGGACACTTTTCATATTTGGTATACAGATTTGTCATGTCAAGAGGAAGAAACCTATTGTTTTGGTATAGGTCAAAGGTCATCTGAGGTCACCTTAGGTTAAACTGCGAAAACCTCATAAATGGCTTGTAAACACGGTATCTCAAGATGGCAGTGACCGACACTTTTCATATTTGGTATATAGATTTATCATGTTGAGAGGAAGGACCCTATTGTTTTTGGTAGAGGTCAAAGGTCATTTGAGGTCACCGGAGGTAAAACTGCGAAAACCTTGTAAATCACTTGTAATCATGATATCTCAAGATAGCAATGACTGACACTTTTCATATTTGGTATATAGATTTGTCATGTTGAGAGGAAGAACCTGTTGTTTTTGGTAAAGGTTAAAGGTCATTTGAGGTCACCGTGAAGTAAAAGACTGAAAACCTTGTAATCATGATTTCTCAAGATAGTAGTGAAGGATACTTTTCATATTTGGTATACAGATTTTTCATGTCAAGAGAAAGAAGCCTATTGTTTTGGGTAGAGGTCAAAGGTAATTTGAGGTCACCAGAGGTTAAACTGCGAAAACCTCATAAACGGCTTGTAAACGCGATATTCCAAGTTGCCAGTGACCGACACTTTTCACATTTGGTATATAGATTTATCATGTTGAGAGGAAGGACCCCATTGTTTGTGGTAGAGGTCAAAGGTCTTCTGAGGTCACCAGAGGTCAAAAAACAAAATTTCCCAAGAATTCCCAATATCGTCATATGGGGTCACCAGAGGTCAAAAAGCAAAATTTACCAAGAATTGCCAAGATTATCATATGGGGTCACAGAGGTCAAAAAGCAAAATTTTCCAAGAAATTCCGAAGATCATCATCTGGGGTCACCAGCAGTCAAAAAGCAAAATTTCTCAACAATTCCCAAGATTGTCATGGGGTCACCAGATGTAAAAAAGCAAGAATTTCCAAGATCATCATCTGGGGTCACCAGAGGCAAAATTTCCCAAGAATTTTCAAGATCCAAGATCCATTGGAGGTCAGAGGTCATTAGAAGTCATCAGAGGTCAAAGACCAAATGCATTTAAAAGCATGATATTTCAAGACAGGGATGTTGAATACTTGTGATACTTGTAAATTTGAGGGATAAACCTCAGTGCAACAAAGCATCCCCATTCGGCAAGGAATCACTAAGCCTTTGGGCTTTCTGGTTATAGATGTGTTTTATATAGTTTAGGCTTTGTACAATGAAGTTCGATTTAATCCATTGTAAACCTTCTGTCTCACAAACCTGCTTTTTTGCGGACAGAAAGTTACTTTCAGCCATGAAATCTTTGGTCCCACAGACCCTGAATGCATTTTGGTGTCATGGACCTTCAGTTTTGCAAAGCTAAATTCACTTTCTGTCCCACATCATTTCATTTCAGGCTTCACCCTGAAGCGTCAATGGTCTTGTGGACCTAAGTCTGCAGTATGTTATAATACATTTCTTTTGTATTAATCTGTTTCAGCTTGCTGAGGCTGAAGAAGATGAATCTGAAAAGATGATTGTAGAACCAGTAAAAATTGCAGGACAAAGGTAACTGTTTTTTGAAAAATGCCCTCGTAAAATGTGCAAAATATTTAACTCTAGTTTGAGGGAAATGGGCACCTTGTGTGTAAGAAAGTGTCTTTCATATTAGACTTTGAAATTAATATCACTTTTATTTGTTTTGACAGTGGAACATTTTATCAGGTTAAGTTTGTGACTCCTTTGAAAGCTGGCAGCACAATAGATCTGAAGCTAGATGAAGTCTACATCAAGTCACTCCGCCCTTACCCAGCACAGATCACACAAAGTGAGAAACAGCTGGTTGAGTTTGTTGGAAGTGCTTTCATTTTCTCACCATACAAGACAGTTACTCAGACAACAACTGTAAAACTGGCTTCCAGTGTCATTGAATCCCATACCAAGGTAAACCCTGTATCTGCAGATGAGGATACCATCACCTATGGTCCATATGAAGACAAGGAACCCTTCACACAGGTATATTTAGGGTCCATCCATTTTTCTTTTCATCGGTCAAAGACCCAGGAAGGCTTTTCTGAAGTCTAATAAATGACCATGATGTTTTTATTAAAATGTCATTTTTCACATTTTAAAGGTACTCTATTAGAAGGGGACGGAGCAGTGGGACGGAGTTCAAAAAAGTGTATGTTTTGTACTCTTTGTGAAAATGATAAAAAAATGGGTAAAAAAATGGGTACTCTTACTCCTCATTGACTGCCTTGTCATTTAAACATCCTAGGTATTGTGCTCTGTGAAAGAAAATCCTGTGGAACTATAAGCATTTCCCCTGATCTCAGGTGATAGAGTACTTGGGTTCAGCAATTTGTAACATAAATGCTTTATACTTTTATAAATACAGTACTGTACTGACTTGAAGTACAGTACTTGGATGGGTGTAACACACAGTGCAGTATTCTGTGAGTTGTTAATCATGTTTGTGTGATTGCAAAATAGAAGAGACCTGGAAAAAATAGCAGTACAAGCATAAGGCTTCAAGGTCGTGTGACATGAAAATAACATAGTTGGATATTTGATGTAAAAAGCATTAAAAATCCAGAAAATAGCTGCAATTTCCATTAAAATCCATCAAATATTGACCATTTTACAGGAAAGTTTCTATTTCACACTTGAATCATGAATACACATGACCTAAATATGCAAATATGTGACATCGAAAGAGGGATATACCATATATGGCACATGTTAGCCTTTGTTTTTTCAACCTTAATTTCAAGGACACTGGTAGCATTGTTATTCCCTGAGGGGTTTATTACAAAAGTTAAAATTTTTCCTTGAAAAATATTGATATCACTCACCAAACTGTAATCTATATGATCGGTAATTAAGAGATAATTTATATAGGGTTAACAAAAGAAATCATAACACTGTGCAACACTCCACATCATTATTTTTGCATAGGCAATTAGTTTCTTCAGAAACCATCAAACTTTGAAGATGTATATTTTGAGAACGATAAAAGATATTGAAATAATTCCAACAGATCTTTGATTGGAGGATTTAATTCTTTAACTGACAAGTGAAACATCTCGTTTGGTGGCATGTCACACGATCTTTCAAGCAATTTCCTCATAAAGGTTCAAAGCACTTTACAAAAACTGCCTCATTTAAAGGAACATTGTGGAGCCAACTAAGCATTATGTCATTGTTCAAATTCTGTTAACATTCCTGTTTGTTACATGCAGTAGCTACAGTTGATTTGTTTGTACAAGCTAGTATTAAAACAATTAACATCTTGATACCTGTCAGCCTAGGCTGCACTACACGTATATGGTGACTTCATACAGTACGTTATAGCCCACACATGAACACAATGTTACAGCCCCCTGACTTTATGGCAAATGTCAGACATCATTGAAATGCTGGATGTAGTCACAATAAGGAATGTCTGTTGTTCTGCACTTAGATCAGGAACAACAAATTTGGGCTCACACTGCACCGTTGCAACCAAGATCTAACTGGGGGCATCGCAGTCAGGTCAGAGAAGTGTGCATCCGTCATTACTCTTGATGGTTGCTCAAAATCACTGCCATACTGTACATAACAAAGCATGATTGGTTTGGTTTTCCTTATTTGAATGTAAATAACTCTTGAATATTGTTGTTGTTTACACAGGAAGAGGCCAAAATACATTATGAGAACAACAAACCTTTCTTGACTGTCACTAAGATGGAGAGAGTTATTGAAGTCTCTCACTGGGGTAATATTGCAGTTGAGGAGACATTTGATGTTTCACACACTGGTGCTCAACTGAAGGGGTCTTTCTCTCGGTATGATTACCAGAGGCAGCAAGATGGGTTGTCATCTGTAAAGTCTTTCACTGTGAGTATCAAACACATTTCACATTTTTATTGGGTTTGTTCGGTCATGGAAGTTTCTTGAATTCAAAAACTCATGGAAAGTCATGGATTGTTATATGTTTTCTAGAGGTCATGGAATAATAACTACAGTATTTCAAGAAGTTTGTTCAATCCTCTCATTGTGATCATGCCATTGGCTACACTATGGGAAAATTAACCCAGATTATTGCTTTAAAGTATTTTGTGACATGTATTGTAATAAAATAGAGGTGGACCTGATAAAGGCAATGGGAGTTGGAGGCCATCTTGCCGATGACGGCACCTACTGTATGGCTAACATTATTCATTGTGATGATTGGTCAGTTTGCTGTAAATAAACTTGTAAAAGGTAAAATATGCTCAAGAACTGGTCATGGAAATCCCATTTTGTCATGGAATTTCACTTGCAGATTTCTGTATGAACCCTTCTTTTTAATACCAGGGTTGGAAATTGAGCCTATTGTATGCAAAGAGATCTCCTTGAGAGTTGGAGGAAAATATGGATGTTTGCTACTTTCTTTGTGTAAGAACAGAAGCTGTGTAAAAAGTTTATCCCTCTCAGAAAAATTGATAAGAATTGATTTAGCAAGTATGTCTTTTATGTGATAGCAGTTTTCTGCTTATGTCAAGTGTTTAGGTACTTTTTATGACCCAGAGCCCTTGAAGGATGGACCTGCATATTATTCACTGAGGCAAGCTCAGACTAATGTATTCTCTCTTTGGAACTACTTCAATAGCCCTTCACCAAGCATTTGTATCAATGGTTGTAAACACATTTTGATTCATTGCTCTGTAGCTGATAAATATCATTAATATGTACAACATATTTAAACCTTCCTCAGACCATTCTACCAGCTGCAGCCCAAGATGTATATTACCGAGATGAGATTGGCAACATTTCTACCAGTAACCTTCTGGAGAAGGAGGATCATGTTGAATTGGAGCTCCGTCCTCGTTTTCCTTTGTTTGGAGGCTGGAAGACCCACTATGTGATGGGATACAACCTCCCTAGTTATGAGTATCTTTTTCACTCAGGTTAGCACTTTAAACCTTTTTGATTAAGTGGTATGTCTTTGACTTGTTCATTTCTTGTTTGAATGGGATGTGTATGTGTTTGTATGTGTTAGGGGAAGGGGAAAGTGATGGTACAAGTTACTATGCTCAGAACTGATTAATAATTATCTTTCTTCCTGCTTCATTTTCATCACCAGGAGACAGTTATATCTTAAAGATGCGTTTCTTGGATCATGTTTTTGATGATATGGTGGTGGAAGACCTAACAGTGAAGATTATCTTACCAGAGGGATGCAAGTGAGTTAACTCAGTGTTGTAATGATAACTAAATCAGTACCTTTTGAAATGACTTCAATTGAATGATTCTACAGAATTTGTGCCTGTTAAAATAAAATGGTTACTAGTGCGAATGACTTGACTAGAGTCGCCAAAAGGTCCCCAGATAATTCTCACTCTGGACAGTTCCAAATTTTCTTGTGAGGGAAGTTGTCAGAGGGGTATTTTTCATGGGTGGGAATTGTGCCGGTGGGAGTTACGTGGGGGGTAAATAGGCTGTGAGAAGTCGTCCAGGGGGGAGTTATCTCGGGACATCTTCCAGATGGGAATTGGTGGGTGGGGGGTTGCTAATCTTTGGGTCACACCAGGGTTTCCCCTGGGTTTTAGAGAGTGTGAGGTGGTACTACGTAGTCCATTGGGGTAATATGATGCCAGCTTTGGCACCATCAGTGAGTGAGAACTACCAATACTTCCATAGCTAGTACAGTACATGTGGCAAGTAAAGCAAATTTCTGTGAGGTGGTAGTCAAAAACTGTGAGGTGGCCGCCTCACAAAAACAGTGCCAGGGGAAACCCTGCACACATGTAAACAGCTGTAGATAATTGATTTGAATTGATTATACAGTGGGGTGTCCTGTTAACTTGCCACTTTAAACTAGAGTTCAAAAAAGTCAAAGTGTACCAAAAGTGTACAAATGTGTTAATATGCAATTCTTATTTCAGAGACATTGAACTACAAGCTCCTTATGATGTGCGCCGTTCACCAGATGAAACACACAAGACCTATCTAGATATCTCTGGGCGCATTGTGGTTATTGCTCACAAATCTAACCTTGTTGAGAGCCACATTGAAGATTTTGAAGTAAGTTGTGCTTTGTTTACATTTGTGGATTTATCCCCCTTGTGTATAAAAAGAAACGTTTTCTTTTTCTAATCGAAGGCATATATATCTGTCATCAATTACTTTCAAATAGTTTTGCACTGTGTAAAATTTAAATGCCTGTAACAATATCAGGCTTAGGCTTAGAATAAGTATACTACCACTTTAAAATCCAAATGTGATTTTTGATTCCTTGCCGAAGGCAGGCAAGGAATCTATGCGATGGTGATGTCGTGTGTGTGTGTGTGTGTGTGTGTGTATGTGACGGCTTTGCTTGTTTACACGATATCTCAAGAAGGGAAAGCTGGACAGTTCTCAAACTTGGTACATAGATGGCCCATATTGAGAGGAAGAACGCTATTGTTTTTGGTGGAGGTCAAAGGTCATGTGGGGTCACCGGGGGTCAAATCTGAAAACCTTGTTTACACGATATCTCAAGTTAGAAAGCTTGGATAGATTTCATGCTTGGTATGTAGATGCGTTGTGGTGAGAGGAAGAACCCTATTGTTTTTGGTGGAGGTCAAAGGTCATGTGGAGTCACCGGGGGTCAAAATCTGAAAACCTTGTTTTCACGATATCTCCAGTTAGAAAGCTTGGATAGATTTCATGCTTGGTATGTAGATGCGTTGTGGTGAGAGGAAGAACCGTAGTGTTTTTGGTGGAGGTCAAAGGTCATCAGGGGTCACTGGGGGTCAAAATCTGAAAACCTTGTTTACGCAATATCTCAAGTTAGAAAACTTGGATAGATTTCATGCTTGGTATGTAGATGGGTTGTGGTGAGAGGAAGAACCCTATTGTTTTTGGTGGAGGTCAAAGGTCATCTGGGGTCACCAGGGGTCAAAATCTGAAAACCTTGTTTACACGATATCTCAAGTTAGAAAGCTTGGATAAATTTCATGCTTAGTATGTAGATGTGTTGTGGTGAGAGGAAGAACCCTATAGTTTTTGTTGGAGGTCAAAGGTCATCTGGGGTCACCAGGGGTCAAAATCTGAAAACCTTGTTTACACGATATCTCAAGTTAGAAAACTTGGATAGATTTCATGCTTGGTATGTAGATGCGTTGTGGTGAGAGGAAGAACCCTATTGTTTTTGTTGGAGGTCAAAGGTCATCTGGGGTCACCGGGGGTCAAAATCTTAAAACCTTGTTTACACGATATCTCAAGTTAGAAAGCTTGGATAGATTTCATGCTTGGTATGTAGATGCGTTGTGGTGAGAGGAAGAACCCTATTGTTTTTGGTGGAGGTCAAAGGTCATGTGGAGTCACCGGGGGTCAAAATCTGAAAACCTTGTTTTCACGATATCTCCAGTTAGAAAGCTTGGATAGATTTCATGCTTGGTATGTAGATGCGTTGTGGTGAGAGGAAGAACCGTAGTGTTTTTGGTGGAGGTCAAAGGTCATCAGGGGTCACTGGGGGTCAAAATCTGAAAACCTTGTTTACGCAATATCTCAAGTTAGAAAACTTGGATAGATTTCATGCTTGGTATGTAGATGGGTTGTGGTGAGAGGAAGAACCCTATTGTTTTTGGTGGAGGTCAAAGGTCATCTGGGGTCACCAGGGGTCAAAATCTGAAAACCTTGTTTACACGATATCTCAAGTTAGAAAGCTTGGATAAATTTCATGCTTGGTATGTAGATGTGTTGTGGTGAGAGGAAGAACCCTATAGTTTTTGTTGGAGGTCAAAGGTCATCTGGGGTCACCAGGGGTCAAAATCTGAAAACCTTGTTTACACGATATCTCAAGTTAGAAAACTTGGATAGATTTCATGCTTGGTATGTAGATGCGTTGTGGTGAGAGGAAGAACCCTATTGTTTTTGTTGGAGGTCAAAGGTCATCTGGGGTCACCGGGGGTCAAAATCTTAAAACCTTGTTTACACGATATCTCAAGTTAGAAAGCTTGGATAGATTTCATGCTTGGTATGTAGATGCGTTGTGGTGAGAGGAAGAACCTTATTGTTTTTGGTGGAGGTCAAAGGTCATCTGGGGTCACCAGGGGTCAAAATCTGAAAACCTTGTTTACACGATATCTCAAGTTAGAAAACTTGGATAGATTTCATGCTTGGTATGTAGATGCATTGTGGTGAGAGGAAGAACCCTATTGTTTTTGGTGGAGGTCAAAGGTCATCTGAGGTCACCAGGGCTCAAAGTCTGAAAACCTTGTTTACACGATATCTCAAGGTAGTGAACATGGATAGATTTCATATTAAGTATGTGGATGTGTTGTGGTGAGAGGAAGAACCCTATTGTTTTTGGTGGAGGTCAAATGTCATCTGGGGTCACCAGGGCTCAAAGTCTGAAAACCTTGTTTACACGATATCTCAAGGTAGTGAACATGGATAGATTTCATATTAAGTATGTGGATGTGTTTTGGTGAGAAAAAGAACCCAATTGTTTTTGGTGGAGGTCAAATGTCATCTGGGGTCACCAGGGCTCAAAGTCTGAAAACCTTGTTTACACGATATCTCAAGGTAGTGAACATGGATAGATTTCATATTAAGTATGTGGATGTGTTTTGGTGAGAGGAAGAACCCTATTGTTTTTGGTGGAGGTCAAAGGTCATCTGGGGTCACCAGGGCTCAAAGTCTGAAAACCTTGTTTACACGATATCTCAAGGTAGTGAACATGGATAGATTTCATATTAAGTATGTGGATGTGTTTTGGTGAGAAAAAGAACCCTATTGTTTTTGGTGGAGGTCAAAGGTCATCTGGGGTCACCAGGGGTCAAAGTCTGAAAACCTTGTTTACACGATATCTCAAGTTAGGGAGCGAGGATAGATTTCATATTAAGTTTGTGGATGTGTTATGGCAAGAGGAAGAAGCCTATTGTGTTTGGTTGAGGTCAAAGGTCATCTGGGGTCACCAGGGGTCAAAAACTGAAATTTTGTAAACATGTCATTACAAAGAAGGAAGCACAGACAAATCCCTTCTAATACTTTTTTTTTTCATATTTTTGGTTATTCATGTTTTGGTTCAAAGGTCATGTGGCATGAGCTGATGTGAGCAGGGGTGAAATTGTGACCACATCATAAAAAATGATGGAAGTAGAGAAGTATAAATTTGATGGATGAACCTCTTTGTAACAAAGCACCCCCCTTTCGGCAAGGAATCACTAAGCCTTTTGGCTTTCTGGTTGTAAAATGAAATCCAGTAGATGCATACATATGCTGACGTTTCACTTTGAAGGATTTTACCTCCACTGTTGGTCTAAAATTTCTCCTCTCTGTTCATTTGATTCAATTGACCTAAACATCTTAAATTGATATGCATGATAATTATAACAATGTAACATCAAGGTTATCAAGCAAATAATTCACTATAAAAGTGAAAGAGAACATATCACACTGCTTAATGATAGAATGATATTATGGTATGCTAGAATTAGTAATTAACCTAATACTTACCTCAAAAGAATTCATGTACATGTTATGTTTTCTTTGCTTTTTAGTTGCATTACACCTTCCAAAGGGTGTTGCTGCTTCAGGAACCTCTGATGGTTGTTATTGCATTCTTCGTGGTGTTCTTAGTCATCATCATATTCGTTCGTCTTGACTTCTCCATCACCAAGGTAACAGTCTGACGCTCATATTGGTTAATGGCATTTTAAAAGAAGAGATGTTAACATTTGTTTGATAAAAGTGTTCCTCCTAATCTGTTTTCTCATTCATTGGGCCAACATTGAAGCAAGGCCCCCTTAGAGCAAGCATTCAAGTATTTAGTAGAACACCCTCTAGAAGGGCTTCAAGCATTGCCAATGGCCATTCTGTGGTACAAAGGGCTGTCTTAAAGTAGTTCTGTAATATATGAGGTAAGTAGGGTTCACACATTGACAAACTACAGGTAAGTTTACTGAATATCAGGAAACCCAAAAGCGTCTATCTGTGATATCAGTCAGTACCTGCCTTAAGTGTTGTTCTGATGTTAGCTCTCCAATATACTAGAATTATACAGGCTTCAAAGGGGCATCTTTTGCAACAAGTTAATCAATTGATGAAACATGTTTAGATAGTGAAGTATATTACATGAAATGGGAAGACTCTGCTTCAGCATAAGCTACTGGACATATATTTAACAAGTCACTGTGTCTGTGTCAGGTGATTTTATTGAGAGCAAATTTTTTTTTTTCTAATAGGTGATTTAAATATAAAGAAATATTGAAAACAAATGAACTTTCTTAAGTGTCAGCTACAAATGAGATGAATAGAATGCAAAAGTGTACAAGGTGAATAATAAGTATTTTCTCAGGGATGTATTGTCCTTTGCACATGTATGTCAGAATTTAATTTGAGCATTATTTGGATCAATAAATTCATAGCAATCATTTTTCAGTAAGACAGTTTTATTTATGCCTGAGTTGTAACTGTATGCTCTCAAGACAATTTTGAATGCCTGAGGAAGTCATCACTTGTGATAAATGACTCTCTAGCATTCCTAGCCATTTTATAAACCATATTAAAAACTTTCAATAATGTGAAATGACTCACAAACCTAGAAGGAATGCCATGTTGTCCTTGTCTTCCCCAGGATGCAGCCAATGAGTCTCGCCTACGTCTCTCTGGCAAGGTGGAGGATGTCCTTTCCCTTCAGAGCAAACGTCAGCGTCTGTATCCTAGTTACGATGCAGCAATTAACAAATTCAAGTCCAGCAAAGATAGTGCAGGTAAGACTTAAATGTTTCCACAATTTTAGAAGAAATACTGTTGTAGTGCAAAAAACTGACTGAAACCATACAGGGAGAATTTGGTAGGAAGTTGACCTGTTTTTGAAGTGTTCCTGGTTCAATTCCTAATCAGCTTATTACATTTGTTCCCTGGTGCAAAACGCTTTTCCCCAATTATTTCTCACCAACCAAATGTTAAATAAACTCCTTTGACAAGGATTGGTTAAGATATTGGAGTTTAGTAAAGGTAAAATATGAATATAACAGTGTAGCGTTCTTATCGTATCGGACTGCAAAAATGAAAAGACGTGCGTATGTCAGTGTGTCATGATAAGATGTCAGTTGTGCTCAGTGGTTTGGATTATGCAGTAAATCTATTACACTATTTCTCCATTTCTCATTCTGTTTGTGCTTGCATGGTTGTAAATTAGCAACTGCATAAATTTGGACTTACTTTGAGTATATGAAAGTCCTTACAAAAATATGTCTTGATAATAATCATTAGTTTTATCATACATCTGAGCTTGGTTAGGTCATCTTTACAAAGTAAAAGGAAAAATGTGTAAGTCTTGGGAGATTTGATGTTATAAGAATGATTGTCATGAACACATTTGGAATAATGGATTGACTGCAATCTTGTTAACAGATGCCCTCCTGACCTTTGTACGTGTAACATTAATTACTTCTTTTCAAACTTTTCAGCTTTCCGAAACACTTTGAAGGGTCTTGATGCAGAGCACCGTAGTCTCACCACTCGCATGGGAGAAATTATGAACTCTATCAAAGCTGAGAGCAGTGAAGTGGCTGAGAAGGTATGATCTCTTCACAGTCCCTTTTAAAAATCAAATAACTTTTCTTAGGGTTCATAATGGATTGCTTCTCCACTTTCTTGCAGCTTTTACAGACATTTGCATGCAAAAATATCAGTTGTGTCTCACCTATGATGTCCTGCTAGCTGTAATAATTTTCACTACAAAGTTTCACAATGTTCTATTGATACATGTTACTAGTGTGCAGTTGGCTGCTTAGTGTTACAGCAAGGAAATGTTCAATATTGTTGTGTAGGGTTGCAGGCATATGCATAACCCCCACACAGTGATGGTTGGACCTACAAGTGTTAGCCTAGTGTGAAACCTTCTTTTTCTGTTTTATGTCTGTTCTCTTGAAAAATGTATTTTGCTTTCTTGTTCAGTATAATTAAAAAAAGAAAGTGATCCTACTGTTAATGTTTCTCGACATGTATATCCTGTAGTGACTCATTTGCCTTCATAGAAGATAACATGAGAACCAGTGAAAATTTTAGTTTGCAACATTTTTTGTGTGGGTAGGGATAGAGGTCAATGTGATATAAAGCACAGTGACTTGTGTAGGATATAAAACAGTAAGGCCAGTATATCAATAAAAGCAAACTGTATGAACCAGCATTCAGGGTGTGACTTGAATGGATTCATGTGCCTTCCAAGCCAAATTTTTACAATGAATATTCATGTATTGATCAAGGAAATACTTGATGTAAGATCAGTGGTGTGAGAGCCTTTTAGGAAAAAAATTCTGAACAGAAGACTTTCAGCAATGTAAAGTTCTTACAAAAATTTAAATCTCAGCTGGTATTTACATGTAGTTAGTAAATGAAATGTTTTGAATCCTTGTGGTCATTCATGTAAAAAGTGATATCAGGAGTAATGGGGCTACATGGGGGAAGACGTTTCCCAGTTGAGTGAATTCTCAGATACTTCGTAGTACATACCTGGGTAGGGGGAGGGGCAGTCTTGGGCTGATGCATACGGAATCATAGTAGTAATAATATTTTGCAGACACAGTGTTTCTTCATCACAGTAGTCTTCCATTATCGTATACACAGTGATGGACCAGTTAACAGTAGACTGATCCACCTGATACTGCCTTTTTGGAACATCACTTTGTATGTATGTGGGATGTGTTTGTCAGTCAGTGTGTGCAGTAGCAGTAGGAGTACCATTATTGTATGGGAACAATTTGAGTTGATGGGAAGAGGGGGCTGAGCACTTTTGCTCAAAAGTTTTAAGCCCATTTGCCTGAATAATAGCATATATTTTGCCAGAAAATAGACTCTATAAATAGACTCTATAAAGTCTTAAATAGCTTCATGTTGAGATTTTGCAGTTATCTGATGAGAATAAGATGAGGCTGTACAGAGACTAGGGATGGTTCAACCCTCACAGTGGGTCAGTCAAATTCAAAATAACCCATAGTTCTGCCTACAGACTAAAGAAGATGGCCTTAGCAACCTCCTAATAAACTGATACTATTACACTGCCTAGCAAAACTTTGATGCCATTTGTGATTACGTTTCAGATAAGTGAGGCCCAGAAGATATCTTCAGCTGTGAAGGACCTGATACAGGCTGCTATCACCAATGCTGAGAAGGTGGTGGCTGGAAAGCTCTCTAAACAGCAGTATGTGGATTATGAGAAGACAAACTCGGCAAGGCGCAGTGAAAATATTACAAAGATTGATCAGATATTTGCCACCCTTTAAGATTAGCAAGGGTCTTGTTACTTTACCATTTTGTTTTGGGAACATTTGGGTTCCAGTTTTGTGATTTCAAAGAAGGATTTAAAGTTTTGAATGATAGTAAAGTTGTGAATGTAGCACTATGTTAAGTGCTTAATGCATAAGGAAACACGAGGAAGAATGAAGTATGTGAAATCACTTTTGCAGTATTCCCAACATTTAAAATGTGGAAAAGTCCATCTGGTATCAATGTTTACCATAAGAACATTGTTATCAAAATATCACCATATGCAAATATATTGATTCTGCACATTTGTAAAACCAAAACAGTTGTTTACATGCCAGAGTCATGATTAGCATAAATAATTGAGAATTTTGTTCAAGCAACATATGTAACAATGAGATGTGAATTTTGAAAATCACTGTCACAATAACCCTTCATGTTCATAGGCAAATTGATTTCATCATAAGGTAAGATAGAACCCTGTCTGTCATATCAAAAGTGTCATACCAAAGCATGAAGCAAGACCGATGGCTTAAAATTTGCCTTTGATAGTGCCATGATAATTTAAAAATAAGTTCAGCAAAGGGAGTCATCTTTCTCCCTCCTTCCTCTATGAAGAGACTGGGAACTAGATAAAATTCTAGTCACAATGAGATGCTGCATTCATCTGGCCTTGCTTCCCTGGGGTATACATTGTAAAGGTGTAGTAACGTACCTCTGTATGGTACTTCCGTTTGAAGATGTGCATGGGTTAGTTTTGATTGTCCGTCCTCTGTACCATTGATTGAGTCATGACCAGCTAAGGAGACCCATGGAGCTTCATACTCAGACCAACCCAAGACCAAACCCACATATAGGTAGGTCAGATTACCTCTAGCCCTTGAACAGGGCTGTGCATTACGTTACATGGCCTAGGCACATTAAACTCCATATCACAGCCCTTGAGCTGCTAACACTACCAAACGACTCAAGCTTTCACAACAAAATGTGTTCTAAATTGGCGAATAGTATGCACATCAAACTTACATTATCACAAAATGATGCGCAATTGTTTTTCAATGGAAAAGTTACCAATAAATCAGCTTTTGTGGACCGTCTGAGGCCAAAATCCAGCAAAATAACACTTCGATTCTGATTCACGACCCCTCTGTTCAAATGAACCTTTGTACAGTGTTTCCACATGTATTTCCCAAATTAGGCAAATAAATTTCCTGGGACCCAGTGACCATTCCCTGAAATTGACTGGTCCAAGGATTGTTAGACCTAATTAATGTATAGTATATATAAGGAGCCGTTGTTCATTGTTAACCTGAAATTTCTAAACTGTTTTCCGGAATTGTTGAAATGTTATCAAAATTTCCTAAATTTCAGAAATTTTCGAAACAAGTGGAAACACTGCATACAATGCACTCACTCGAAGGCTTGCAAATATGGTGTACTGAGTTAGTGTTACGTTCAGTTTTTCGAGTTAAAATACATCAATTTTTTGTCGTATTTGGGTGAACAGCTTATGCAGAAAGGTGGATGCGGTGCCAGAGGTCCTATGTGTAAATTCTGGTGAGAAAACAACTATTTGTGAACGTGAGAGATGATGACCCTGACGTGGGTCGGCTATTGAGTCGTTTGGTAGTGTTCAAGGGCTAGATTACCTCATGCCAACTTTTGTCTCCAGTGGTCTGTTTGGTTCATGTTAAAGCTGTTCTCAGTTCACCTTAACTGTAAATCATGGAGAAGGAAAATCACTAAAAGTTATAACATCCTTTTGGCTAGCATTTTAAGTACTGTTTATTACACCTTGTTGGGTTTTTGTGGGGCATTTTCATACTAGCAGTTTCAAAGAAAGGTTAAATGTTGCTATTTTGTAAACACACACAGTATTTTTTATCAATCTCTTTCTGAAGAGACAATGCAAAACACTAAGTCATGATAACCCTCATACTCTTATGTTTAAAAGAAACTTTCCTTGTAAAGTGTTATTGTATCAATACTGTAATGATATCATGTTGCCCCATATCATTCCTTCTTCAAATGTAACACATTACAAATGTATGAAACCATTGAAAATGGATTATTTTTGAAAGAAAAATGCAGTTTCGTATTTTTAATTGGCACTATTCTTAAACTCTAGGAATATCTGACTATTCCTGCTCATTAATTTGGGTTTTCTGCTCAACTTGTGCTTCATTTTGTCAGCATACTGTGTTTGGTGTTGGGTTGGTTTTGTTTTAGATGTCGAAAATAATGTCACAATACTAATATTTTCAAATGGAAAATTATGTCATAGCAAGATGTGGTTTTTGTATGTCTGATATGATTTTATGGGGAGGTATTTGAGAACCATTCTAGTTAACTGTTGTATACTTCCCTCTGGTCTTTTATATCATGTCTTGTTGGGTATTATATTGGTTTTGAAATCATCGAACTTCTTGCTTGTCTGGGAATACTTGTGTAGATCCAGATGTCTCTGCTCTGGGGAAGATAACTATTTCTGTGAGGGAGGATCCTCACAGTCTCTGCTTGGGAAAGAGTACCTACCTTGCAGTTGTTGGTCACATTCCCTGATAAGACCCTTCTGCTGGAAATTCAGCTGTAGATCTGCACTCTCTAGCTACACCTAATCATCAGATCTTTTCATTTCCTTTTTCTTTTTTTCTGGCAGAGTGAGGGGTGGGGGGTGGGGTCTTTTTGTTGGCATTCCTGCATTTCCAACAACAGTGGCAAGATGAGGTTACCTGATTCATGTAATATGTCATCTGTTATGATCATTGATTGAACTCACACAAGTGGTTAAGTCACAGCAGAATGAAGTCTGCCCTTAAGTGTTATTTTCCACTGTTGTCTCTCCCACTACTTGCACATAAGATCGATAGGACGAGTTTGTTGTATTTTACAGGTGTGAAATAAATAAACAGAAGGCAGGTTCTACCAAAAATTACAGTCATTTCTTTTGGGCTTTGTTTTGTGTCATTTTAAGAACTATTCTAGATCAGTGTTTTAATATTCCTTCTGATGGCATTTGTCATAACAGCATTCAAGAAGTTTTCACACTGGTATTGTGTGTGGCCTAAGCAGACAATGGCAGTGGCATTTGAAGCAATGAAGCTAAGCCATAGGGATGTGATTCCCATAGCATACAGGTGGGTTTTCCATCCTGGAGCAATTGACCTATTCCCATCCAATGTGACCTTACTCATGACCACACAAATACCCCCTGGACAATTATCCCCCAGTCAATAAGCACCTGGATGGGTGGTATAAGACGGGGTGAATGTCCGGGTGGGTAGTTGTCCGGGAGTAATTGTTCGGCAACCACCTTACTTGACAAGATTCCAATTTTGAGTCAAAACATCAAGATGAAACCCAACAAAAAGAAACTGTGATCCCCAAACCTTCATGGGTTTCACCCACATTGATGATTACTTTGCATCATGAAATTAATTGCCCTCACGGCCCAAATTTCTAACCATTATGAATCGCTTCATGGCTAATAGAAGTACTACAAACACTACTTTGAGCTTTTAGAACCTCTTGGTATCAATGAATAGCATTAAATTAAAAATCAAATTTATGAAGCCAGTCAGTCTGAAAACTTCCCCACACCTTGATTAGAGGTGGATACAGGAAGGAAAAGCCCATCCACCTCTGAAGTTGTCAACAGATTGCCAACTTTGCACAGACAATAAGCTGCTTTGCTAAAAGTAAATTACTGTAACTCCAATAACCTATTAACTTCAAATTTAGGTCATGTATGAATAAAGTAAACACAAAGAAATGTACCAATGTCTACACAAACTTTAATGTCAAATTTAAAAGTCTACATGATGAAAGAAATTTATATTGATACCATTCTAGAATACAAACACTGTCCAGAAATGACACAAGTAGTACTGACGATCTACTTACAAAAACATACGAAAGGGTGATATTTCCCCTCCAGAAAAATGTCTAAAACACTGAAAAAAGTTGCTACATTTTACTTTGCATCTTCTAATCCTGATTGTCATTGAGCTTTTAAAAGTTTATTAAAACATAGTGAGAAACACAAACTGTATTTCATTGTTACAAACTGCATATATCTGTATGTGTGCTTTTACGGAACTTGATTGCTGGAATATATTAAAGAACTTTCCACATGCTAGTCCATTAAATAATTTAAATTATACAAAGAGTATGCTTGGTTTGAAACAGGCTTTAGCCAACATGCTTGACACCTACCTCTCACATCTTTAAAATGTAGGGTAGGGTAACAATGAAACATTCAATACCTACACTACAGATGCTTCAAAGCATTGTTCAAAACTTTGACACTTGGGTTACATATATCATAAGCAGTCATGAACATGTGTTCAGTGTGTTTGGAACATCCTCCACTAGGTATTTCTTAGGCCTTTTGATTGTGGGTATGTTGATGCATGCAATTACACTACCTAGATTCAAGGAACCATGTATCTAATCCTTTTAACACTGAAAGTTTTTATACATGAAGAGAGCCCTCTATTTAGTTTAGTGTTGTTTTCACACCATAAATATCTTGGTTTAAGTGTAACTCCCATCAACTATCCTTTTTTACTATCATGCAGGGCTCGAAATAACCGGCAGCACTGACGGCCATGGCCGTCGGCCCCTTACTGATGGCTGTGGTGCCCCTCAGTCAATGTCCTATGAAATAACATAGACCGACAGCCAATCTGCTTATTTTGGCTGTAGCTTATTTCGAGCCCTGATCATGATTGGTAAATTGACCAATTTTGATCCATTTTACAACAAGGCTTGTGCAATCTGCAGTTGACCAATTGGAGGGAACTGTCCTTCATTTTAAAAAAGCAAATGAAAGTAAAAGAATATGAGTAGTTGGCAACATTGGCAATTTTTGTTTAGGCTTAAATAATCCATCACATCCCCTCACGAAATAAATATTAAGCACTTACTAGATGCAAGTCAGTTTTAGCAAAATGGCAGCCCCACTTCATAAAAAGAACTTACAACAGTCCTATTTACACAATGAGGTCAATTTTAACATTTCTCTACCCCTAATGTGTAGTATTCATAGCTTTCACTCAATTCTTTACATTTATTAATATTGTTGTTTAATGCACAAAACTGCATTTTAATTATTTACACCTACTTTACATCATACCTTCAACTAATAACACTTAATATTTGTTCTATTTTTTTAAAATTAAATGCTAATTTACCTTTAATAGACTGTGAGCAGAAAGACTTAAGTTTGAATCTGTATTCTAAGGCATTCAAATGATTTGTGAATTGTCAAACTGAATATTTAAGCCCCCATATGGGAAATAAAGAATACTGTAAGGAAGTTCAGCCTGTGAATACATAACCTATAAAACAGCGCTTCTCAACCTTTTTTAACTCGAGGACCACTTTGACTCTCAGAATTGGCCCACCTTACAAAAGGTTTATTATTTTTTCTTTATTTTTTTATTTTTTACGGCGGATCTCACGGCCCACCTGGGAGAGCTTCACAGCCCACCGGTTGAGAAGCGCTGCTATAAAAGATGCTCTTAACCATATCAATTTATAAGGAAAAATAAAGCAAATCCTATGACAAGAGTTCCTCAACCATCCACTGTGAATACAAAATCAAAATTGAGTATGAGTAAAATGTCATGAGTATGAGTAAACTGTCACAAATATGAGTAAAATGTATATAATCTCTGGTTGTGAGTACAGGTATGAGTCACACTGTTCTTGATTTGGTATGAGTTCAAAATTTTGCCTTAGTATCAATACTCATCATTCAGAACTGCAGGACTCAATTTTAACGGTAGTCCGATTGCCCGTGACGACCAAAATTTGTGACGGACAAACAAAAAGTGGTGGGTTAGTTGTCCGTTGGACAACCAAAGTTCATGCAACAATTAACAGACAGCTTTTAGGGTAACTGCAAATTTCTTTGTGGACTACTACATTTTCTTTTGGACAACCAAAAAAGACAGACAAGTTGTCCAATGGATAACCATAAATTTTCTTAAAATCAAGGCCTGGTTCAACCTGAGAATATAAGTACAAATCCATTCTCATGAGTACCAGTAAAAGCAAATATACCCACAGTGTGAATTCAATTCATACTCACTACAATTCTGTACAAAATTTTACTCTTCTCTGACCCTGGAAAGGTATGTGTTTACAATGTATAGGTGTCCAGCACACGACTTTCCAAAAAGAAAAGAGTAATACCACATTTGTAGTGTAGTATGTACTCAAACTTTGGCATATCTACCTGAACTTGTTATGTACTGTTCTTGTACTCATACTCACAAATTTGTTAAGTTAAATCGCGAATTTCCTCACACTACTTGTATTGGTTCAAATACTTTAACTAAGTTTACTTTTAGCCCCTCCTCCAAACTCTACAATGGTATGAGCAACTTCAACAGGCAGCTAGCTTGCCCAAGGATAACAGAGTCAACTGCATTCAGCTTTATACGCTAAAGACAGCTTACTATACCAACCCTCTCCAAAAAATCTAATTTCACATAAGTTAAGCATCTGAATGTGATATGTCTCTGTAAAACCACTCCACTGGTTCCAATATCACCTACTGGAGATGACAAACCCAACCTAGATGGCAGAATTGGTATTTTGATGATGCAACTGAATTTTTCTCCACTATGTCAAATCAAAAAAAAGTGACCAATTACAAAATAAGGCATGCTATTGCAAGTGTATACTTGGGTACAGAAAATGTTCCTTTAAGTACCAAAACTCTGACATAAACTTTTATGCTCATATTCAACCTTGTACTTTTAAATGTACTCACACCCAGAGGTTATAAACCTGATCTAAAGACCCATCTACATGATCATACATTTTTTATAACATCATCTGACATTTGTTTGATGATACTAATGGACGAATGTATGATTTTGTGGACTGTTTTTCCAATAGTTTAGCTTCATCCAACTTCATCCAACATGTATGAAGGTGTTTAAACATTTAGATGCCCATTTCATCTTCCCAACAAGTGTTCAAATATTTGTGTGATGATGATCATGGACAAATGTGTGATCATGTTGACAGGCTGTCATACTTACAACACCATACTCACACTACAAGTCTGATGCTCCTGCCACAAAGGTGTTATGCTTACAAAACATCAAAATGTGACCATACCATGAGCAAATGGTATCTGCACATTATCGACCAATTCATAGTTGTTGTCTTTGGCAAAGAAAGAACCACAGAACTAACTCATGTAATGTGTTTTAACTAAAAAATATGTTTAGACTGAAAACACACAAAACCATATAAAAATTTATCATTAACATACCAATTGTGAATACTTTCTTTGAAAAGGCTTTAACTGAAAGAAGGAAGGCAGCAACAGTGCTAACGCATGAGATCTGGTTTACATCATTATGGCATATACAAACTATGGTTTCAGGTTTTAGAGATAAAAGAACCTCAAAAAGTGCATTAAACTTAATTATTTGAAAATAAAATAATGAAGTGTTTCAGTTATTTATAGCAAAGGAGCACAACAAACATGAATACAATGCAACCACACATAAGAAAAAAAGCAAACTCTCAAAATTGTAATAAAAATTTAAAAGCAAGAAAGCAAAAGAAAATCCACATTTCCAGTAATCTATACCTAGCCAGGTGACCACCATGGATGCTACACAGGAACCTCGGGCAGTAATTGTTTTAAAACTACTGTACAACATTATTCCCATTCTAACATTTACAGATACATTAGTGAGTGTGTTTGTAATACGTAAGTGAGTTCGTTTGTAATATGTGGGTGAGTTCGTTTGTACATGGATCAAGTGACAACAAAGAATTCTCACTCTGCAATATTACAGAAGAAAATACACTGACATTCAATAGTGGAATGCCCATTACAGTGAATGAGAGAGGCCACTTAAAAAAATTATGTCTGGTTTAGAAGTACTTCAGAGGAGGATGACTCAAGGTCTGTTCTCTTCAAAATGGAGGATACCCATTAACCCTTACCCTAATGTCAATATAAGAGCTGCAAACAATACACCACAGAAACTGTTGGAAATGGTTCTTTTTTTTTTTTTTTTTTGAATTTCAAATGGCAACAGCAGCTAAACCAGACTAATAGCTTAAGTTAAAGTCCCATGTGTTGAAGCTACTGCTGAAATGATGCTAGTGGCAGCTCCGAGGGGAGGGTCAGGGGCATTCCCCGCCCTGTCTTGAAACCCATTTCACTTGCCCCATCCTCCAGTCACTCCCCATATGTAGCAAAGCATGCAGTTATTAAGTTACTGTCCCAAACACTTTCTTCAATCCCCACAGCTCCCATTCCACCAACACGCCCCCCTCCTCCCCCCTCCCACTTTCAAAACTTTTGTGCTGCCACTGAGTGCTATACAATGACACTGTAAGCTTCAACTTGCTATGAAGACTGGAACCAAAAGTCAGATATGTAGCATTGTTCCACTGAGCCATCTCCATGGGTTTTGCATCACCAAGAATGCACTACAAAACATTTCAGAAAATTAATAAAAACTTTTGCAAAAAATAAAATATTTACACATCATACTTGGCCTTACCCTATACTTCATGTCGCCACAGGTTTTCCCTGAAATCAGATTCGGGATACAATCAAATTTCTGTTTCCATGTAGGAGTTAGGATTCTTGGGATCTACTGGACGCCATCCATAACTACCACCATCTGTATGTGTCTGAGGTGCATCTGATATACCATGATTACCGGGATTAGAACTTCCCCCAAACTGTAGCAGCCTTTCTTTTTCTAAATTCTTACCACGGGGACTTCCCTTCGGGGATGGAATGCCGGTGTTGGTTTCTGATGTTCCTTGCATGTCATCTGGTTGAAGGATGGTGTACTTCTGGATGAACTGTTCCGATGTCTGTGGGGCCACCACTTTTTGCTGGTTGGTCATTGGGTTGGGATTGCTCATCTGTTGGGTATTGTTGTCTCTTGTGGGAATTCTCATTGGCTGATTCGCCAGCTTATTTTGCTCTGGATTCTGTGAAAACTGTGTTGGGGGTAGGTCTTGTGACTGGTAGATAGGATTGTGTTGCTCATAGACAGAACCATGGGCTTCTACTTCACCAGATGGGAAATCAGATGTCAGTGCTGGAGAAACATTGACACCAGTAAATGAAAACCTCTTGAAAGCTGACTCTGATGAAGCTGGTACCTGGGATGGCCCCTGGTAAGACCCACGATGTGGACCCTGTGCATTATGTAGCTTTGGTCTCCGTAAAACCACATTTTGGTTTGTAGCAAGTGAGTTCTGGGCATGACCACTGGAGGAAACTACCTGAGTATTATTCTGGTTTCCATTAGGTATGTGATTGACTGACTGACCAGCTGTCTGGCCAGGAGTTTGGACTTCACTACTATCACTCTGATCAGATATCATGGATGGTGTTACATTAATGCCAGTGAAAGAAAACCTCTTAAAGGCACTGTCACTGTTTGAAGATGATGCCAGTGCTCCTCCTCCTGGGGGATGACGGTACTGGTAAGTTCCTGGATTTGTTGGTGAAGGATGAACACTGGAGGGTGCAGCTGTAGATGCTGGGAGGGGAGCCATCCTGGAAAAGGCGTACCGTCTCATATTAGAGTCATTACTTATAGGGGAATAGGCTCGAGGTGGTGGTTTAGGGGGAGGACCACGATCACTTGGGAGAGCTCCAGAATTGGACTGACTGGACAGGGTTGGCAATGATGATGATGTATGTAGACTAGTTGGTCTGGTAGGAACCTGTGGCACTGGAACCCTAGGTGGTACAACTTCATTCTGTACAGAAAGAAAAATTGTGACAATTAAACAGTGGCTTTGTGTTGTCAAACCTGCCGAATTAGAGATTGCATAGAACTTACAGCCTTGTAGTTCTCATGGAATCTTCCACAATGAAGCCATCTGATTTGTGTCTTTTCACTGAATCTTCTTATTTTTCAAGGAAAATGTTGAAGATCACTATTTCCATGACAAACAGGTCTGCAAGTCTGTTTATCAGGCACAGATCTTTAAAATACTACAAAATAATATTACATACTATCTTGTTAAATACTTAACACCAGCTTAAATGATTTGCAAGCCGACCCAGGCAGGCTGCAGGCGCAGATCCAGACATTTCGAAAACGGGGGCAGAAAGTCCCCTCGAATATTCTCCTAGAATAACATTATGCTAATTTTCGCGTATTTGTTATTGTTGATGTGGCGAAAAAAGGGGGGCTGGGCCCAGGAAAGTCCCCCGCCCTTGGATCCGCACCTGGGCTGTGTCAACCATCTCTTAATGAAAATTTAGGTATTATAGCAGCACAAAAATTGAATCTCTATGTCAATCATAAGAAAAATATGAAGACGTTAATTTATTTGGAAAATGTTTTATCTTTTGTAACAGACATTGTTGTTTTGAGAGCATTAACTTTTGCAAGTTCCCCACCTCATTAAACAAAGCTTTAGTATGACAACAATAACCATAACTCATTTTTGCAAAGTGACAACCATGATTAACGTAATCAAAACACGGGCACAATACTCCAAAAGGAAGTGAAGATAATACAATTCACCTTTGATTCTAGCAACTCCAAATTGTTTGAGAAACTTATGTTTAGGGGATAAATGAGAGGGTCCCCGGTCTTAAATCACATTTAAGACCGGGGCACCCTGCTTTTATCCCCATTCATAAACACTCAACATTAAAATGCTGTAAACCGACAGAAACATTAAATTTTCGACAAAATTTTACAGATCACATTTTAATTCTCCCAGCTTACTACGGGCTCTATTGTGATGTCATGTTTAGTTTCTTGCGATAGCAGCGAACAACTCCATGCCAAAAGAAAGTGGACAACCACGCAAATATTTTCACTTCTTTAAAACAAATTCATTTAAAATTCAATCGTTTGAACAAAATCTAATTCGATTGACATAACAAATACGATATCTTTGTTGAATATGCTTTCTTTTGTCTTATATCACTTACCTTAAGGTTCAAATTGATGCGGGTTAGTACCAGGCAGTAGGCGGTGTAAACATACACAGGACACAACTGCACAATGTATACAATACTCAGTAACACAGTAGCTGGCTACACACTCAGTGGCAGTTGTGAGTTGTGAGAGACGCGTTCGCTTTCACGATGTAGCGCGTTCGTTTTCAGTAGTACGCGTACTCCGAAAAAACATAGGGAACTGTATTACACGCTCAAACCATGCGCACGTAAACCACGGCATTTTAATTCTCCTAAGTGTCAGCAAACCGGTCTTAAATCGCATTTAAGACCGGTCTCAAATGGTTTTCAGCCAATCAGAATGCAGGAAACCAATAAAAGTGTTTATGAATAATAAATAATTACCTTCTTTTCAGCAGTATCCTGTGGAGTAGGTGTTCCTTGGGATGATAACCCTGGTAGATTTTGTCGCCCTCTGATTGTGGCCAACTCTTCCATGAGGAGTTCATTTTGTTTCAGACATCTTTTTAATCCTTCCCTGTTTGTATCAAAACACCAGTCTCAATATGAAAATTTGATCAAAGTTTCATAATCTCCATTTGAGTAAATGTGAAATCCATAGTTGTAAATGAAATTTATTAGCAGAAATGATGACCTTGTTTATTGACACCTTTAACATTACACTTAGGTCACCAGCTACTGTTACACCAGTAAACTCGGTAGAAACACAATGATGTAATCATGAAACTTCTCAACTAGAGGAGAAAAAAAACTACAGAAGCCCATCAGAAGAGCATCCCTTGAACTTCATCAAATATACATGTATGGAGTAAACTTAAAGCACACCTTTGGAGTGAGTCAGTAATTAAAGAGCACCATTAATGCCAACATTTCTCTGCTTTTAGAAGTTTTCTACACATTTGTTGTGGCAGAAAATATTTATATACCTGGTGTGATATAACTGGAACCGTTCAAAGTCTAATGTTGGGTAGTCATACAACACCCCTGGGATGTCTTGAATATTCAACATCTCCAAACGAACCAGAAGAGACGGATCCTCCTTGCTACTATAATCTCCATCTAGTGACTTGGCCTGAAAGGTCAAAGGTCAAACATTACCCAACAGTGTAGATAACACTTTGGCAAAGCTACCTGCTGTTGGTGAGAAGATGGCAACACTTAAAATGAAATAAATGGTAGCTCCAACCTCAATGGTAGCTCCAACCTCATTTTGTAAAATAAGCCAAATCTTCCAAATCTCCTCTTTTCTCACTTCTCAGTAGAAATATCTCTCATGGAGTTTCAGAACATAATTGTTACACTGTACATGAGGTACAGTATATCAAAGAGGGATTTTCATGTAAGTTTGACAATTCAGTGACAAAAGTATTGTCACATAGCTTAAATGCATCATACAAGAATAAGGATACCAGGGCATACAAATTAAAACTGTGATGACTGCACAAAAAGAAAATGGGAAACAATTTCATCTAAACTTAAATGTCAACTTAACCAGTTAACTGCGGAATTAATATATTGTAACTTTCATCCCACTGAGGAATTAATTTTCGCAAAAATGCCACTTTTTGTTTATTTCAACTTTACACTGGAAAAGTAATACACTGTAAATATTGACCACAAAAATTTGTCATCTCCTTCTTTTTCTTCGTTTTTGAAGCAAATAAAAGCAAATGACAGTGTTTGTAACTTATTTGTAGAGGTGCCTCCATCTTTCAGAAGCTTTTTAGGTAAAATTATTCCAAATCGGTACAAAAGTCACGCTTTGTATGGTAAATTCCAAAGCATGGTGCTGCACAAAGTGGTTTCTCACACTCCCTACACTCGTAAATAGTTTCCTTCCTCTTATCTCTGGAAGCACAGACATGGCATCTGCGGTCCCACACTTGTAGTGGTAGCGTAGCGGTAGCCTGTGAGAAATTGTAAACAGCGCAGCACGTGCAAGAACACTTCCGGGTTCCACGTGCTTGATCAACGTCTCAGTTAGAAGACGGATATATTCGTCCTACGCATTAGTGAACAGACAGACAGGCCAGAATGTTCGCTGTGCACAGCGAACGATCTTTCCAGGGTGTATCGTTGATTGGCTGGGTGTTATATGACATATTTCGGTGCATATATTACAAGACGGATATATCTGTCATACGTAGTAGCATGAAGTTACGCCATGACGGATATATCCGTCATACGCAGTTAACTGGTTAAGTCAACTGACCACTCAACCATAAATGCTATGGTAATACCATTTGATAGGACACAATGGCCCCCGACATAGGTGGGACCCTTTAGGAAATTATCTGGTTTCTGTATTGGCCATCCTGATCATACTACCCACAATCCTTCATTTTTTTAACTCTTGCAGATCTACCACAAATATTTACACCATTACTTTATTTGCTTATAAAACTCTCTACATTTTCTATAACTGAAATTAGCTCACATGCATGCAAGATTCTTGCTCACCTTGTTTAGAGGAACAGTTGTAGTCATGTAAAAATTTTTCTGTGGTAGACCTCTTGAGAAGTATGCTGTTAGAGGACAACCAATGACTGGCAGTGTTTTCCTTCGATCTGATCTTGACATGACATAAGCCTTCCACTGAACAAACTTGGTGCAGTCTGACTGAGTGGAGATTCTCCGTCCCTGTTGAGGGTCAGCTTCCCCTTCATCATGTAATTTCATCAATAAATTCAAGGTTGGACAGTCTGGATCTACTGACAGCTTCCAAGTATTTCCACGATGGTCCCGAAAAATGCAATCATCAAATGAAATGTTGGACAGATGGTAGTACCCTTTGACTGCTAATTTTATTTCTGGCTGGACAAAAGGTGTGCATGCAACAACCTCCACTCCTATTGCAGTTGGTCCAGGCAGTTTAAATACCCCTGCCTCTTGAATGGGCTCAAACCCTTTGAATCTGCCATAGCCCTGTTCATTTTTGAAAGAAAATTCAAATGTTTTTGAACTACTGGGACAAAAGAGGCTTCCCACAAAAAATCTGTACCTCAGACGACATCCCAACAGAGCTGACTGGTCGGCATCGTTTCCAACAAAACGATGAAGGTAAATGGAGACGTGACCATCTGCCTCTGGACGATCACCAAGCGGATAGAGGGACAGGTAAAATTCCAGACCTGCCAGCCTGAAATTGGATGTAAAATGAGAAGGGAACATTTGGTCTCTCTGTTGTCGCAAGACTTGGTTGAAATCTACATACTGTTCTAAAATAGTGGAACAGGATTTCATCGCTAGCTCTACAATCACAATTCCTTCAGGCTCTTGCAAGAAGCCAGCCCCTGGTGACAAAATCTCAAAAACAGGTGCAAACTCCTTCTTTCCCCATCCAGGGCTCCGTGGGGCACTGAATTCAACTTGACTTCCTTCTGTCACAAGACTCTTTGTTGGATCCACAATGTTCCGCATGATGATCCGGAAGTCTGCTTTGCATCTTTCCCCTTCTGATGGGGACCCCCAATAGACATACACTCCAATGAATTCTGAATCTTTCCCAGCACTAAATTTGCAAGTCAGGTACCATTCATGACCCTGGTAGTAAATACCCGAGGATTTGATGTGCCTGCTCTTGAATTCATCTATGTTCCTTAAGGACAACTTGAATGTGAAGAGCTCTGTATTCTCACTATCATTGAGAGGTAGCGCCCTGTGCAGCTGCATGGAATTGGCGCCTGCCATCTTGCTCTGGGGGATATCCACTTTCTAATCAAGAAAAAGGTCTCTCTGAATTGTGAAACTCTTGTTTTGAATGATGCATGCTTTTTTCCACTAACAGAAATTGAATGTGCACATCAGAATACAGAAAATCTCCTAAGACTTTTCTCAAGTCAAGTTCATGATCCTTCTAACCTCCTTATGACTGGATAAAGACTGCAAAGTAAAACTTTGTTTTCCTTGGGGCTACTGCACTATTAAGCTTTAGTGATTCCTGTAAAGAGAGTCTTCTGACAAGTGGAAGGATGTATTGATGGCTGTGGTGTTCCCTCACATGTCATGGATGGTTACAATAACAACACTGGAGTGGACTTCTGCAAAGAAATAACAATACAAATTTGGTTGGTACAACTGAGAATTTTAACCAATAGAGAGAAAAAGCCATAAATGTGAAATTCAATTGAAGGATGGATGGCAAAATTGTACAACACAATTGATCAGTTTAGATAGAATAAAATATCTTACCGAAATAGACATAATGTTGTGAAATGTGCAATAGACATAAATGTCTGAAATGTGAAAGGTTGTTGAGAACATAACACCTTTCATTATTTTATGCCTTACTGTGCAGCAATTACTGTAGGGTTTAATACAAATTTAAGACTCGATGGATATTCAGTATTTTAGGTATTCAGTTTCGAATTTAAAAAGCACATTTCTTGACCTATGGAATCACCCTGAATGAGAGCTTGTAGGTTCATGAAAATGTTGCACTGTGAGTCTACAATCAATATGTCAGTGAATTCAGGTCAATGGTCCCTACAACTTCTGAGAAACTGGAATTTGAAGTTTTGATGTTTAGCCCAACCCATTCACTGTTATGTATGAAAGACCAAAAACACACTACCATGTGCATTTCTCAAATCACAACGATGCTTTTCTGGAAAACTTTAAACTTCCATGAATGCAAAAGTCTTAACAAAACTGGCAGAATATCTCTACTTCAAAGTCATGATTCTAGTGAGTCAAGGAGGACTACACTTTCCTTGGAATTGCCACTACTGCAGAATTTTCAAAACTCAAAAATATGTATGCACAAGAATCGTATTTTGAAGTTGCATTTATGTTCTGCCATAGATTTCAATCAATGGGGATATGGCTTCCCCCAAACCAGGGAGTTGCTAGCAACTCCCTGCTCAAACATATGTGGGAATAGCCCTACAGTTCTAAATACTGCTGATGACTGTACTTTGACTGACATTCATTCTAGCAATATAGCTCCACTCTGGTTGGTCTACTATGACTTCTACAGTCAGTTGTGTGTCACTAGAAACTCAGTGCAGGCTACTGTGGCTCTGTCTTGGAGGTGTCACTAGACAGGTGTTTTTCTCTAAACTGGGGAGGGGCTAAAAATTGACTTAGTAGGCTGACTTTTTCAATGTTTGGAGTAAGATCAGAGATCCTTTAAGTGTTGTAACACAACTGGTTCTTCTGATGTTTTCTGTATTCAACTGCAAGTGTTAGGGCTGCGACGGTTAAACGGTTAACGGGTTAACCGACCCATCGGTCGGTTAAACGACCGCCAAGTACGGACTGCTTGCCAAAACATCGCAAATAATGCAAACATTTTAACTTGCACGCTGCTTCGACAATCATCACTACAGGTGCCATTTTAACTGTAGAAACTTTGGTATTTAAAGTGGTGGCGCTCTTCCGAAATGTTTATTTTGTTTATATTCCTTGACTTGTTTTTATTTTCCGTTAACCGTTAACCGTTCGGTTAATAAAAACGGTTAAACGGATAGTGAATTAACCGGAAATGCACAGCCCTAGCAAGTGTTCCCTTCGGGTGACTACGATGGTTCTCCCACATGACAATGTGGCATCTTAGAGAAAGCTATACTGCAGACCTACTGGTGTATTAATACTACTCACTGGTAGGATAGAAATCAACAGTTTATAGCTGTTTTGGTACAGTATATTTGCCTGCATTAGTTATGATGTTACTTAAGGAGTCATGACTACGATCAGAGTTACAATTTTGAAGGTTGCAGGTACCTGGCCCCAGAAATATTGGGGCTGCCCTAGAGGCCAACCCCATTGCTTTTGCAAAGTCTCCATTGGAACCACACAGATTTTTTCATTCTCTTCAGACAACATCTTTTACAGGGATTTCCACGCAAGGAATACCCAACAAGCTGAGGGTAAGGCCTTGTGGGCACTACAATATTCACTTAAATTTCAAATCTTCAAGAAACTATTTCAAATTAAGTAACAAAAAGGGTAAATTAACAGAAAGGATCAATACAGTACCTACTACAACACATGACTACTGTACATCCATTGACCATGATATTTTTTTTCTAACATCCTGTTTGGTAGTCACTTTCCCACACTTCCTTTGAATAAAACTCCCAGCCATCCTACATATCTGGTTGTACTGATTAAATATAGACTGACCTATATTTTGAAGGTATAAAGACAATCCACATAGGACCAAAAAAATGAAAAAGAAAAAAAAAAAAGCTCCTTGCTGGGAGATTTTGTATTTGGAGTGAAATTTGGGTATTCAGAAGGAAATTTTGGCAACTGGAAGAAACACTTGGCCTCTTTTTGTTCAAAAGGATATGTAAAAACCTATGTGAAATTTGACTTGCTTACCTGGAGTAAACTTTTCTTCCAGTTCTGTACAGTGCACACCCCACCAAAAAAAAGCATGCTTTTAACGAGCAGTTTAAGTTCCCTATAGATCTGTTGAAATTATTTTGATACTATTTCAGCACCTTTACCAGTTTCAAAATGTACCTTTTCAAAGTTTGACTAATTCTGAGATACGTTACCTTACAAGCTATGCAAAGATGTGATTTCATGTTTTGCACTCTGCTTTTTTTTTTGTTGTACATGCCATATTGACATTTTCCAAGAAAACAGTTTCAAATTAAATCCTGTGATGGTCATGTCAAATATAAAAGTGCCTTAAATGGAAGGTCCCTTGTACACAGAGTTGTTTAAGCACTGTTTTCACTCCAAATTCTCATGAATCAACCATGATAGGTATCATCTTCTCATTCTGATTGATGACACTTTGTCTGCATGTTTCTAACCCTATTACTTTGACCCTGAATAAGAGGTGGGAGTTCCTACAGTAAATTTATGGAAAGTTTACAACCCTTTGCTTTTCCTGCATTCTTACTGAAAAAACCCTCTCAATGAAAAAATTGGTCATGTTATTCAAAGCAAAACAACATATTATAAATCGATGTCAGGATATGTCAATGTACGTCTGCTTTACACAGTACTTTGAATAACTGTATCCACTAAAGTACAGTACCCTGGCTCTAAGATAGCATGTAAACTTTTTTTCACATTTACAGTACCACCGCTCTTTAATTATTCACTATTTTAAACTTAATTTATGATGAGACTGATGTACTGTACATTTAACACAGCAACACTCAACGAGAGCAGTTTTATCTCATCTCTGAGCTAAAGCTACAAAGACTATGCACCACTGACAAAGAAACTAGTATACATATACTCTCTTACTGTGACAATTTAGTATGAATGATTTCTCTCTCTCTAAACAAGGCAAAAACAATTTAAATTTGCCACTTAAAATATATTCAGGTAGAGAAAGTTTTGCAACCTTGCCATGATTACTGACCACTGCTTTTTACAACCACTACTTTTGTTCATTACTTTATCACAGTCTTATTTGCATGCTGTTTAGCCATTTGATATTTTAAGGTGTTAGTTTACTAACAAATAAGCCTTGAAAGAAAACAAAATTATTTCTTGATTGAATGTTTTTCAATTGCTTTTTTTGAATTGAACTGAACACTGAAAGCATCTGACTTGGAACAAGTACAGAATTCCAGCTGGTTACTTTTAAAAAGTTCTGACCCAGAACTTAGAAAAAGATGGGTTCCAGCTTGAACCAGGTTTCAGTGCACCCGTAACCCGCAGCATCATGTCCGTATGAGGAATAGTCTCTTATCTTGAGTGCCTCTCTATTACCTATTCAAAACACTGAAGTTTTTTCAGAGGTACAGTACATTCAAATCACACTCCATTATCTTCAATCATTTCCCAAATGATACCATGATAAACCCACAGTTTTCTACTTAGACTAACTTTCATGATGTTACATGACAAAGTGCAATGACATTACTGCTTTTAAGTGATAAAAGTTTCAACTATCCAACACCTGATCATTCTTTGAAGATACAGATATAGTGGGTGGCATTACAGAATTCTCTCATGTAATTAAAATTCCTCAAAATCCCAAATCTCATTCAGAACTTTCTCACTACAGCCTACAGTATTGCCACAGAAAAGTTTACAGTTGTGAAAACGGATAATTAAGCCTTTTTTTCTGTTGAAACTTTGATAAAAACTTTGAACTCCGGTACATAAACCAGATAAACAATGTATTGTACTGTACATAACAATACTTTAGGTCATGATGCAGTTGCATTTGATAACTGGCAAATTTGTACTACCCTGTATGCAATATACCCAGGCACAGGCAACTCCAGTATTTTTGTAGTTAAGTACTCAGGATCTTAGGCAAACGCAGAAATCCTGGGAGGGATGGGGGGATATACCCCCCCCCCCCCAACACTTTTTGGAAATGATCCAATTGACTTTCACTTTTTCATACAGTAACTTTTGCCTAAAGGGCCTATTATCCCCCCTCCCCCCCCCCCCCTTTTTTTTCACACAAATCTCTGTTACTGGTCTGAGGAGTTGCGATAAATGCAATCAGGACAATTTGAATATAACCCCCCCGTACTTTAATTATCATGGATGAAGTTTCCTTTAACATGGGATACAATTTTGAACTATGATTCATGATTCATGCAGTATCTTCTTGTTTAACTCTTTATGTTAAAAACATTGTAAAACCACTTTATGGGCAAAGTGCCCTAAAATTCTCCCAACTATTAAGTTTTCATCAAGTCCCTCTTCCAATTTATAAAAAAATTCAGTGCATGGCACCTCCCCGACAAAGATCTGCACAGTACTAAAGTTACTTCTCAAGGCCAAATTCAGCTGACTACACCAGTCTGCTATACAGCAGTGCCTACACACAACATTTTACTGATGTGCAAGAGTACTCAGTTACCAATCAGAGAGGTTTATATTGGAAGGGCATAGTGTGAATTCATATCACAGAAAAAGCAGTAACCAATTGTAGATTTAGAACCCCTCCCCTGACCCCATTCCTAAATACTGTATATTTGGGTGACGAAACAGCTTTTAGGGAAAATTAAGAGGATTCATTCAATTTAGTTGTTACTTCACAAATGGTCAGTGTGACTGCAAGCTTGTTACTGCAACAGTACCGTACCTACAGCATATAACACCAAACTGGTTGTTAACATGTTTTCACCCCGAACTAGGTCTTATACTCTCAGGCTTCAATAGATCTGTAGACAGTTTAATACTCCATACATTGTGACCAAAGATCCACTTGACCCAAAATTTAGTTCAGGTATTAAGGTAGGGTTAGGATTCTGGCTAGATACATACAGACTAAGGTTTTGCATTAGGATAAGGGTTAGCCTTGGGCAGGATTAGGGCTAGGGTTAGGACTAAACAGAGGATTTTTGGTCTAGTGAACCTTTGATCTAATGAACCCTGCCCCCTCCACCAGCATTAGGCAGTGATATTACTGCTCTTACAGTGCCAACATACAGTGCTGTATCTGGTTTACAAAAGCCTTACAAACACATGCACAAAATACATCACACACGTGCACATAGCTTTCTGTTATCATCAAAACATAAATCCAAATCTTTGTAGTAAATAGCTGCACTACAGTAAAATACTATTTCCTTCAATGCCACCCAATGTGAAGTAGTAATTTAAAAGTTAGGCCCCTTCAGGTTTTTCCCACATTCCTGATTGTTAAGCATCATAAAATAAGTGCCCTCCATGGCCTGAATCTCATATTTACAGGTCTTTAAATGCAACTGGGGTAATACTGTATGTCTGTCCCAAAGTCTCAGCTGCATATAACAGTTTTAAACATGCATGGTAACCACATATTTTTACCATATCTAGTGTGTCACACATTAACAGCAGACATGAAGTGTGAGCACATTATAAGTGTAAGTATGTGTGCAAGTGAAGTCTGTCTGGTATTACACTACTGGTACTGTAGGAGTACAAGGCTGTCAGAAGGCTTCAAAGATGTGGGAAGAGGGACCGAGACCCTTTCAAACCTGGATTTTGGCATTTAAAGGTACTTCCTGGCTATTACCAAGAACACCTAGTGATAATTTTTTTTAAGAAATAATTCAAACTGAAAATTACTGGGATACTGTAAGCACACCCCTAAACTCCCCCTCCCTCCCTCCCTCCCTCCCTCCCTGGATCCAATGACCCTGGAGTAGGAGCACATCCTTTTCCATCAGTACAGAGCATGATAAAAAAAATTTTTCCATGTACTGTACCAATGCTTTGGTTTTAAAGTCTGTGAGTATGAGTCCTAATTCCATTTTCAAGAGTACAAGTACAGTACAGGTGAATGTATCAAATGTGAAGATACTGTACTTACAGTACTAAAAGTCTAAATAAACATAACAAAAAATTGATTTGTTTACTAATTGTTGATCAGTTTGTTTCATATACATTCTATTAAACTTCTATTACTAAATATACAAGGACAGAACTTTTGACATTCAAATTCATCATTAAAATGTTGGCTGAGAGTTGACAACAAACTTCCAAACATTGTGCACATCAAAACAGAAGAAAAGGTAAAGGATCTAGCTTTATAGACACAAGACAAATCAATCAGTGAACAAGGAATTTTTCTTCTTTACATCTTTCATGGATACAAGATGACTCTGTTTCAGATCTTGACTAACAGCCAACAGGTCCTGCAAGATCATATTGTACTGTACTGTACTTTGCATATATATACAGCACACTACAGTACAGTTTTAACCCATACCACTATGGAAAAACTAAAAAGAAGAAGAAGAAAAAAAAAACCAGTACACTATAGCACTCTTTCTTCAAGACAATCAGTCTAACCTGAAAAACACTTCCCTTGCAATTTGGTTTTGATAAAAAAAAATGATCAATTTACTGAACTGTGCTATACTATAGATGCAGTTGGTCACACTTAACTGCATTTCTGAAAGGAATTGCGTCAACTAGAAGGTGTATTGTACATATCGGTTTTCACAGCATGTAATGTAAAATTTGACAAATGCCACACACAGAAATGACAATAGAGCAATATTTAATTAAGTGCATTTCACCATGGATACAATATTACGAAACATGGAATTCAACTGTTCTGAAAAGATTCTCAAAACATCTAAGCACTTTTACAATGATAACAACGTGACATATGTTGCTGGTACAATAGAGAACAGTACACTGCATCCACGGTATAGTACAGTACAATCAGTATTGCACTACTGTGAAAGCCACAAAATTTTCACCAAAATTTTCTTTTTAGGGTACTACTATACTGCTTTAACAGCAGAGTTGTAACAATAATTAAAATCACAGTGAATAAAAAGTGAGAAAATGGTTAACTGGACAATACTACGCATTACCTGTATGTACTTGGAAAATTTTAACATATTCCCACAGTCAAGTTATTTTCCTTAAAAGTCATGTTCAATCGACTTTTAAATAGTGACAGGTTTTATAAGAGACTCATGTGTCCTTGTAAGAAAATGCCCTAGGTTCAAGCACAATGACTTTTCCAAATGAGTAACTGTATAGTACCAAAGAAACAACATTATAAAATATCAAGCTAATAACCCCCTGATAATGCTTAAATCTATTATTATCTATTATTATCTATGATGATCCATGATGATGATGATCGATGATGATGACGATTGATGACGATGATGACGATGACGATGACGACGATGATGACGATGATGACGATGATGACGATGATGACGATGATGACGATGATAATGATGATGTTCTGGGTGGTATGTGAATAATACTATCAGCAATTTTTTTTCCTTCATCACTTGCTGCTCCCAGTCTTTTGAACAACAATGGTAGCAAGTTAGCAACCCAATTCCTTCACTTCAAACCTGATAAACTTTAACTTTCTAAAATTGCTTTTCAACTTCCTTTGTACCACTTGCGTACATGTTCAATGTTTTGAAATGTTATTTTTCAATACAGGTACCTAGTACTACCTACATAGGAACTGTATTATTATTTATTCCCAAACCACAACAGATGTGGCATAACAACTGTACCATACATGTAGCACACATCATAAAAACAATAAATGAGGGTGAAAATCAACTAAAACTAATATACTGACATACTGTAGCTTTCTGCCCATTTTTTAATCCATTCTGCATTCCAGAAATTAGTACTGTACTTGTCTACTTCCTCACACACACCTCTAACCCAGTGCAACTATGTAAATATTTGCTTTAATATATGTTGGTATATAAACTACTTCAGACCTCTTTGTATGTCAAGGACAAGCAGCACAAACTTCCAGGTAGAAAGCTTTTAAAGGTCCCTTTTTTACTGTCCAACAGACCTGTTGTTTATTATCCTTTCAACTGAAAAGATAAATATATTGGTCAGAGGTCTGTTACTCTTAAGATTAGCAATTTTATTTTATTATTCTGATCAAAACAGTGAGCCGGTTCCAAGTAAAGGGGTACAGTATAGTATATGTATTATGCAAATGTAATATCTATAGGAGATACTGTATTTTGAGAACTACAAAAACAAAAACATATTACAAAAAAACTTATTTCTAAATTCAGGCCATTAACCAAATTAGGTGCAGTGTCCAGAAAGTAAACACTGAAAGGATACAAAGCAAAAACAACAGTTAACCACTGTACTGTATGTGTACGGTATATCTATCAACAACAACAAAACAAAAATTAGAGCTACTGTACCTGCTACCAGAATTTTACCACTATAAATGGACAATAAAAGTGCCAATTACACTACACTACTGTAATAACTGCTTTCAAAAATGTCAAAAGAATGTCTGGAGAAATATTTTTACTTTCATTGTTGAAGAGTCTTCACTGACAGTACATAACAGAATTTATTACAGTATCTCACAGACCTGTACATATTATTTCACACTTCATCAAACACCTTTATATGGCCAATTTAGTCACCCTTAGCTGCTTTAATAATGAAACTGACTTCTTTAAACAGTCTAGGTGTTCTTCAAGGGCATTTTCCAACTGACATTTGAAGAAGGTCTTACAGCAGATGAGAGAGAATAATTTTCATCACATACTGTATCTTCTACACCCTACAGCAATATTCTACTCCTGTTTCTCAAAATATTCCTTTCTGAAGATAAGTTATTTTGTTTGTGAAATACCTCATTTATTCCTAATGATGTAATGTTCGTATGCAAACTGCTTCTAAACTCTTAAATTAATCACATAAAATAACATGCTTAGCCCTGAATAGGGGAAATAAAAGCTGTGCTGGCTGTACTATGGTGTAGCGTCCCCCAGGCAATTTTACTGTTGTACAATGCTATCTTAACAAACTTCAAGTAAAACCACCAACCACAAAAGCTGTACCAAGACAAACTATGCCTTGGCCTGATAAAAAACAGGTTACATCCAATATAAATATTATACTCACTCCTTCATACCTGTTCAAGCTATGCCATTTAGTATTGTACTTGCTGCCCTATATTAAATTCCACCAAATACCGTAACTGCATATATATATACAATGTAAAAAAAGGCAAAGCCCTTCATGAAATCCACTATACCAACTGGCAGTGTGACTATGACTCTGCACTACAGTGTATGTTCTCCATAAAAGCCTGAACATTGTAGGGTAACAGTGCTAAGTGCTTTCTACAGCATTAGTTTCCAAATACTTGCAGTAAATACTGTATATACTTCTCTTTGCTTTCTTAACACTGTTGCTTCACAACAAAGGTTTTGTCATTTCGTATTTATTTAGATTCTCAAGGTCATTGTATTATATACGCCACTCTGTGTCTATTCATTATTTGCTCCACCTGCATGCAAATTTTAATTGCATCTTTTTACACCTAATACCAATTTTTCTAATTTATCTTACCAACAATACACTACATTCAAGATATTGACTGCTGGGGGTGGGCCTACTGTGTGTACATGACAGAAAGCAACAAAGTGCGCAGCAAGTGCTGAATGAATAATCTTCAAGGTCAAGGCTGATTTTAATGAAGCGGTTTAGTAGATGCCAGACATGTATTAAAATTAAATTGTAAGGACAATTCATTCATTCATATGACATTTTCCAAATTTCCTGGGATGATTAAACAGAAGACTACATTTGTGTATTTTACAATACCCAAGGAGTATCAAAATTTATTCCTTAGACCGTTCCCTCATAACCTCATAAATATGCAGTAAACAATTGCATATTTAGGGGGCCATTGGGCCATGCACCCCCCTCCACACTGATGCCTGCCATTTTTTTTTAAAGTACCTAAAATACATTAATTTTTGAACACGAATTTTACTTCAAATGGTGACATCTGTGGCACCAGATTGCAAGTACACGTAAGGCCACCCAATTTTTCAAAAATTTTCAAAGGGAAAGGGGACACCCCCTCCCCTAAGACCCCTCTCCCTGGCCAGCAATCACACAACATACTGCATGGCCCCCACGTGAGAGAAATCCTGGCTATACTGATGGCAGTAAATAAAGAGCCTTTGGAGTTGCACAAAGCAGCGCTGAGATCTGTAGAATGTAACGGTCACTATAACAATCTGCTGTAACCAGTTACCTGCGTATGACGGATATATCCGTCACGTCCTTACTTCATGCTACTGCGTATGACGGATAAATCCATCTTTAATTTATGCACCAAAATATGCACCAAACATAATGCCCAGCCAATCAGTGATTCCATCTCAAAGGATTGTTTGCCATGCATAGTGAATGTTCTGGCCCTACTGCCTGTTCACTAATGCATAGGATGGATATATATCCATCTTCATACTGAGATGTTGATCAAGCACATGGAACCCAGAAGTTTTCTTGGACATGCTGCGCTGCTTACAAATTCTCACAGGCTACCCTTACAAGTGTTGGACCACGTGGGTATATTGTCTTTCCAATTTCACTGAACATTACAATGGCTGCATCTACAACAAAGAAGAAGCAATTGTCTACCAAATATGGAAGTGATAAGGTGCCGTCGAAGAAGCTTTGCAGTGTTTATTTGATTCAGATACTGTAGTGACTCATAAAATGAGGAAGAAGAAGGGTATTCGCACAGGCAAGTGGCTTAGACACGAAAATAAGTTACAAACACTGTTATTTGCTTGTATTTGCTTCAAAAAGAAAAAGAAGATGACACATTTTTGTGCTATTATATTTTCAGTGTATTATTTTTCCAGTGTAAAAATGAAATTTGCAAAAAAAAACATTTTTGCAAAAATTAATTCCACAGTGGGATGAAACTTACAATATTTTAATTCCGCAGTTAACTGGTTAAGTCTTTACCAGAAAGCTCAAAGGCTTGGTGATTCTTTGCCAAAAGGGGGTGTGTTGTTACACTGAGGGTTACACCTCAAATTTATACTTCTTGACAACTGAATCATTTTTACGATGTTTTAACAATATGACATCTGCTGACCTCACATGACCTTTGAACCCCACCAAAAACTGAATGACAAAAAAAGGAACAAGTGGAAAAAAAGAAACATGCTTTTAGCAGAGATTCAAACCTAGGCTGTCTAGGTGAGAAACCAAGCACTTACCCACTACACCATCAAAGAACTTGTTAATCCTATGGTATTTCTAAGTATGCTACAGTCACAGCATCCTTCACACATGCTCATAATTATGTGCAGCATCCTTTACACATGTTCATAATTAGGTAATTCAAATTCGAGTTATTACTACAACAGTTATGCTTGTGAAAAAATAAATGCTGTCCTCAACTTTATCTTTGGAATGGTAGTTAAATTCAGCCCTAACTTTTCTTTGGTCACTAAACGAGTAAACGTCGGACACAATCCGGCCATCCACTGTCTACATAGTTTACAAGGTTTTCATTGTTTCACCTCTGACGATCTCAGATGACATTCGACCTCCAACAAACCCATAGGGTTCCCTCTCTTTTAAAGTAACACATCTATGTACCAAGTATGAAAAGTATCCATCATCCCTATCTTGAAATATAAAGTTTAAGGTTGTCAGCTTTTTACCTCTGATGACCTCAAATGACCTCTGACCTCCACTGAAGACAATAGGGTTCTTCTTTTCAATATGATAAAGTTATATACTACGTAAACACGCATTGCGTCCGCGAAAATAATGCTGCAGCTAGAAATTTTCATCTTAGTCCCAAATTAAGTAGGCCAGGTGAGCTAGAAATTTTGGTTTTCAAAGTATGTGTGCCCGCGAAGTTTTGCGAGTTTTGCAGCCATGACTGCTGTCTTGAGATACACGTTTACAAGCAGTTTTTGAGAATTTCGTACTTTCATCTGGTGACCTCAAATAACGTTTGACCTCTATACCAAAACCAACAGGGTTCATCTTCTGACTATGGCACATTCACATGTCAAGTATGAAAGCATCCATACTTCCTACCCAGAGATATTGTATTTACAATGTTTTTGATTTTTGACCTCTGTTGACCTTACATGACCTTTGACCTCCACCAAAAATGATACGGATCTTCCTTCCTCTTAATATGATAATTCAATATTCCAAGTATGAGAAGTATCCATCACTGCTATCTTGAGATATCATGCTTACAAGCCAAGCACCATAAAAACACATACATACACACACATACATACTTTCGCTTGATTGCATAGATTCCTTTCGCCTTCAATAGGGAACCAGTAAAGGCTCTGGCATTTGCAACACAGTAGATTTACACACGTATGGTACAGGTAGGTATACTTGTAGGCATTGACAGGCATTGTTTTAATACAAGCAAGGCATTTCACACTGTACACAAATAGTAAACTATACTGTAAAATAATACACACACATGTACAATGATAATGGCCTGTCTTGTCAATGAAATAAAAACAGATCCCAAAAGCAAAATTTATGTAGGTCAAATTTGATACCCCAGTAACTTCAATTCCTCAGACAACTAGCAAAGAAAAATCAAATTCAGCTTTTCATGGAATGTTTTTCCCTTTAGTTTCTCATATATACTGTATTACTACAGCATTCTTACAGTAAATGATATCCTCTTTCCTTGGTAATTTTTTGGTGCACCTGTTGACCATTGTGAATTTATTTATATCAATTATTAGGGTAACTGATAAAAGCTTTGGAAAACCTACCTCCCAGAATTCTGGCACAAAGTACAAAAAAGTTGCTAAGCAACTATAGAAAGCAACCATATTTGCCTTTCTCACAAGAGAGCCATGACCATCTTGAAGGATACAATAATTAACAGAGCCGCTCAAACAATGCATTACCACAGCAATTTAGATTACTGTAACATGTAAATTATTTGCAGTTTTGCTCATAGGTCATTCATACACTACAGAACAATGTATAAACAAACTTAAGTAAAGGTATCTCCTGATCACACCCAGTGGCATTGCAAAATGTGTAGGAGTAAAACAATACAGGCGACAGACTGTGTTATAAGCCACAGACCTCTACAGATACGTGTACATGTGATTCACACTTACTGTACACAATTTCATTGTGTGAAAAATACTGAATGAGATAATTTACAAAAGTACTATGACATACTGGGTACATCAGGTGATTGCTCACAGAAAGTAAAAATTTTGGAAAATTGTACTTTTCAAGTTTAATAAAACATTTATGGACTATGGTATACACAATTTACTGTACTTCTGTTCACTGTATGATTTCTGGTTAAAATTTACAACACTGCATCAAGGACTGATTTTTTAAGAAATTGATGGATTTTGGGTTTTTTATCACTAAAGTAGAGATTTGTCATTTTATTTTACCTTTCATAACAGGATATTTTGCCTCTAGTCTTCAGCTACTGTGTGGTTCTATCTGTTGTTGTGTGTACAGTATTATGCACTGTAACCCCTCCCCCCCCCCCTTTAATAGCACTAACAGTACTAATAGTACTACAGTAAATTCACTGCTGTTGCAATGTGTATGAGTCCATAAAACTATACTCATTACTAACTGGACAGAATGCTGCATTGTTTCGTAAATGTTACAGATGTCACTTCAGCAGTATTAAGAAGTATGTTGCAAATTAAATTTCAAATTCCTAGAAATTTATATCATCCACATGTATAAAACTACAATTCAGAATACTGAGAATAAATGTCTTCTGCACCTTACTGTAGGTCATCAAAATCCAATTATCAAAGAATTCTGAGCACAAACAAATTTACCCAAAACCTACCTGGAGCAAAATTTGATGCTTAAGAGGTTTGTTTTTTTTTTATCATATAATTGATTCTTGACGACCAAAGTGGTTTGCACCAAAGCTAATGTACCATGTTAAGTTTTCAATTCACCTGAGGCTTAATTTTCTGCACTACTGTTCAACCTACAAGTTTCCTTACTGTAAAACTGTATTTTATTTTACCTTCCAGGGAAGCTGGATTGGGAACATCCTTAAAAATGGAGCAAAACAGAATCAATATCTTAAATTGATCAGATACAGTATTGGTATTCTAGCTATACAGTTACACACCTCAGTTTAGATCTTTATGTTTACAAGCTCGTTTTCGTGATACAACGTTCTAAAGGAGGAAATTGCAGACATGTAGAAGACACGACATGCTGTTGAAGATGGTCTTTACTATGCAAAAAGAAAAAAAATATTACTATGAGCAGAATGAGAAAATACCAAGTCTCAGAGACTTGAACGTGACACACTTCAGACTGTTTTTTCCCTAGGGAAAAGACTGAAGAAAAATGAATGAAAAAATTCACAGTGCCCTTTGAGTTTGGAAAAGATCAGTACAGACTGAAAAGCAATGAAATAAACAGGACAGTTTTAATGAATCTTGTCTTAAATGTGCTTGAAAAGAAGAGCCTTGTGGTGTAGTAGATGCCATTGAGAATATGTGGCTCTAAAAGTAAAGATTCTGCATAGATCTACAGTACCTATCAAATATTTCAGGGAAAATTGTAGATTGCAAAATTTGATACTTTAGAGGTTTGTTTTTTTTTTATCATATAAATGATTCTCCCCGACCAAAGTGCCAATCGTAGACCAGTGGAAAAAATTAGGAAATCTGGTAAGCTCCTTGCCAGGCATGTCTTCTGGTACCGGAAGGGAAACTTCGGCAAATGGAGAAAAGTTGGCTTGTGTGTGTGCAGGAAAAATTGTATGCAATTGTTGAAAATATGGCTGGCTTCCAGAGAAATCAACACTTTCCCAGCCCTTTGTCCAAGTTTATTTCGAAACATCAGCTAAAATTTTATTAATCTCCCATTACTGTATACTTCTCTTATAAGTATCTTTCAGGATGTTTTTAACATAAATATTGAAAGTCTAAAGTCAGCCAATGACACAATCTGCATGAACTTGATGATGTGATAACAAAAATATTGTTACAAGATAAAAAAGAGCTACAATATTCATGCACTAGGTCAGATACTGGGTAAACTTAGGTTGATTCTCCCTTAATCCTTCAGAAACAAGCAATACAGAAAAGAATTCTGCACAACTGCAGGACTACTATTGATTGTTGCATTGACCAATTATCTGTGACCATCTTCAAAGAGTTCCTTTGACAAAAGTTAGCTTAAATACAGTAGGGGAAAAGTTACAATTAAAGGACAGATAATCATACTAAACATAGTGGCAGTTTTATACCTTATACAATGTTTTAGAATGACAGTATTACACCATACATATGCAAAGTTGTAACAACGACAATATTCAAATCATGCATTCTATACAATAACTATGAAATGTATTACTCTAAAAATGATTTTCAGGCAGGAACAAAATAAACAGATCCAACAAAATATTAACAGACATACTGTAGTACTAAACAGATGGTGATACATATTGTTTTATGTGTGACTAATGGCAAAGTTACAATGTCATGTGTTTTGCACAGAATAATCTCACAAAAATCAATAAAATTACTCAGAATATGAAAAGATGCACAGTGTTTTTAAGGTCACATTTCAACAGCTTATATAAACATCCAGCATAGGTAGTATGACTATGGCACTGTAACTACTAGTCTACTATATTACTGGATACAATAATATACAGCACAAATCTACTATTTGTTTCACCATTGATATTTGTAATTTAACTAAAAAAGGAAAAAACAATTACATAGTACTATTTTAATGTTCCAATAAGAATAAACTATGTACAATATTAGCATTAGCATTAGTACGATGTTCCTTTCTGAATTTAATTATTCTGAATAATGACAAGAGGAAGGTCTTTTCAATACAGTCCTACACATTCACACATTTAACCATTCTTTTTGTAACATACATCTGTGACATGACCTGTGCTACAGTAGAGTAGATTACAGCGGTGGCATTTGAAGAAATACATTTTTAGCAGGAAAGGGGTTTGGGATTCAACACCAGCCTAGTCAAAGAGAGGTGGATTTTTCATTCAAGAACAACTGAGTTTTCAAGTAGAAAGAATCCCATATTTAACCTAACTTGTTGGGAAGGTTAGCCAACTGAAGAGAAGTTTTAATTTCTGGTCACTGAGTATTGTATGATAAGAGCTCTCCAAGGCTATAATACTCTAACATATGAAATTTGAACCAAACCTGTCCAAAACCTCAGTTTTCATCATTTTGATGCCATAACTTAGTTCCTGACTGTTAAGGAGTAACATCATACATACAGTAAAATACTGCATTAACCACAACATGCATTAAAAGACTCATAATTCAATAATTCACTGAAGAAGTGTACATTACTACCAGCAACATTAACAGTGACAGACAAAAGCCATTTTTCATTTCATTTTTTGAGTGCAATCTGATAAACGTAGAGCAAATACTATTGAGAAGAAAAACCTTAATATTGTATGTTACAGTAAGAACAGCTGGCAGCAAATTCAAAAGTTCAGAGCAATTTATGATCCATTTACAACATATATAATTCCAAATAAAAACAGCGGAGTGAGCAATTCCAATCAATGATGACTGCTGTGGCTGAGCAGATTTAAGTGTTTGACATTTGCACCAATGAACTTGCTCTTAGTTGTCTCTCCAGGTGGAAAAGTTGGGAAGCTGGGAGGCTCCTTCCCAGGAAATTTGGGTATTTGAAGGAAATTCTGGTCAGTGGAGGGAAATTTACATCCTTTACGTACATAAACATATGGGAGGAATTTTGGAACATTTGACTCTTCCTGGGAAATAAACATTTTTTCCAGCCTTGGTTGTCTCAATGTTTGGAGTACTGTACAACCTTTGGAAGGGCCACCGTAAGGTCCTTGGAGGCACATACAGCTGTAGTAAGGTGGGTTTTTCATCTGAATTTTACATGAAAAGTGTCAAAACTGTTCTAAATTGATTCAGTTTAATAGTTGGTTTCCTTATTGGAAGATCTGTTTCCTTCACATGTAATAATTGCTTAACACTGTACTGCATGGTTAAGTTAAGATTTCTTGAACTGAATGACAAAATATCACTTCAAAGAGCAAGCAATGAATTGTATAACAGGGTAGTAAAGATGTTATTTCCTGGGAAACAATAGTCTTGTTAAAGACCCTGGTAATATAAAGTTGTACACACTATAGTACAACATACTACTTTTTCCAAAGTCTCCTAGACTGTTTGGCAAAGAGCAAAAACCAAACACTAATGCCAAATGATGAAGTTCTGCTCCCCAAAGGAGCTATATCATGTCCCCAAAGGGCACCCATACCTACAGTAACATGACCAACCTTTTGACCTTCAGACCTCTACATCATGGTCTGTCATGCATGGCCCCATTCTAGACTGGCTGAAAAGAACAGTTACACCACATCATCTTAGCCAAAAGGCTGAGACCACTACAGCACAACGTTGACTGGGAACTAAGTAAATACGCTCGTATCTTCAGATTTCACTTTGATACTAGGTAAAGAGGAAAATATTTGTGTACTTACAGTTTAGTTCACAAATGCCCTCATTTAATTGGTGAAATGAGTGAGAAGTACAAGTTTTACTAACATCTTGACCAAGACTAAGAAAGCAAGGAAAATTTTCTCAATTTTTTTCCATGTTTTCATCCACAAAAGCCAACTTTATCTCCTATAGAGGTTCTTCACAAGACATCATTTACCTGTACTGTCATTCTGGATGTCAAACTTAGTGCACATGCAGCATCTACACTGTGTACATACAGTATGGTATCGGTCACAGCGTGAAATGTGGTGTTCTTTTTTTTTCGAAGAATCTTTTCTACAGTATGCTAAACTGTTAGGGTTAATTGGTTAGTTAGATGAGGTTTAGCGTCCCAGTAAACTGTTAGGGATCAATCGTATGAAAGTGTAAGTGTAAGCTTATGAGTGGGCTCCATATGTTGGGCTTAAATCCATTGTAACAATCATATAGAAAAAATACCACCAATATACCTTTAATATGTCACTCACAAGATATTCAGTGAGCACTGTGCAATCTAGTATGTGGATTCCAGAGTTCAACATTTCTACTGAAGAATTCCAGAAACCCATTAAGTTCTATGTTTTTATTTGTTGGAAATCGATAATAAAACTGTAGGTATTTTCTATGACGATTATGCAACATACTTCTGCCATCATAAAGAAAACATTCTTTGAAAAGAACGGTCCCAACATTGCTTTGACTAATACTTTTGCACAAAGGGTACATGTTGTGCGAGTTAAGTTGACATCCAATATGGCTGATTTTGTTGTCATCACATGTATCTGTGATGTCAGTGAAGAAACTCAATTGTTAGAATTTCTTTTTAATACCAAAATTTTCTAGCAAGGAACTTCTTAGATTTCCATTTTTTCCACCTATGTGTAAAGTGGATTTACCCTAAACTTTAGGGGAAAACAGCCCATTGCCACTCATGTGATTGAGAAATTTGCTTATCAAAGTCAAGCAGATCTGTGATTACAATCTGTAATTAACACCCCTGTTCACTGAAACCTTAACATAACAGGAAGAAGTCAACTATTCAGTTTAGCAGACTAATGTCAGACTCATTTGGTTGTTATCATTCATTCTTCTTTAGACAGGATGTTTCTGACCTAGTTATTGGGTGAAGGCAGCCAGTGGGCAGCCAAACAATTCATTTGTCTGGTATTTAAACTGAAACTGTAAACATAAACCATTGGGTAATTTTCTTATCTTCTGCAGTTAAAATACTTACAGTACCTTGCACTTTCTCCGTATGAGACAAAAGATAATTTCAGCTTACCTACTGCACAATGACCCACACAGGTTTAATTCCTGTAGGGTCCTGAGGAGTTAAAACACCTGAAGAATCTTCATTGCCAAAACATTATTTCAACTGGGTGTTGTCCTAGGCCAAAGGCATAGAGTGGGTCTAAGGGGACAATGCCTCACTTCAAAGCCCCTGTTACAGTACATAGCTGTAACATGGTGAATTTGAAAGACCATAGATTTATAATTGTTAGTTCTAGACATTACCAAAATACTCTTCTCTTCTTTAATAACAAGCCATGATACCAACAACTTAACTGATTACCACAAACTAATAAAAAGGGTAAAATACCTCCTCCCTTCTGAAAAGGTGGTGACTAACCCCCAACTTTACCACCTCCCTTAGAAGAAACCCTAGCTGTTTTACAGTAGCAGTTTTTCTGCAAAACATTCCCATCATATATTTTCCTATGAGTACAATACATGTCCAATTAGCCTGTAAATGAAATTCTTTTCCCAAACTGGCTATGACATAGTACTGCATATATTAAATTTCTCAAAGCACCAGGTACTTGGTTCTGCAAGAATGACACACTACTGTAAGTAATTTAAGATCAAGTAAAAGAAGCACAATCAAAAACATTTTTAGAATTATTCCTTGTTGTCATATGGCCAGGCTGTTTCTTTAGCAGAGGTTCTGAGGACTCCCAAAAGATGACACATCATGTTGTTTAGTAGTATATATTAAACACAGTTTTGAATGTGTTAAACTTACTGCCAAATGGATGGAGAAGTTAAAAGTTCAAACCTTTCCTCTCCTGGGTTGTGGCACTTCAGATAATTACAAAGTAACAATGCTTCAGACAGAGAGCTTCAGAGAGTTTTTGGACTCTCTGAGCCCCTCTATTGCTCTGTTCAACCCTAGGCTGCTTTATGCTTTTAGGACATGTACAGTATTTGAGTGAAAGTATTTTACCAGTTTTGCATATTTAACTACCTGACCTCACCATCTGCGCTTTTAAAGCTGTGTCAGGTATTATTAGATTTAACCACATTTCGTCCTACCACTTCTCTTCCCACAAATGTATTACTCTATGTGACATTCTCCTGCCATACAACAGGGTATGGAATGGAGCACTTCTGTTTCATTGTACTGAAGAATCTTGAAAAGAAGACAAGTCAAAGGTCCAAATAAAAACATTAATCAAAATAGCAGTGTGAAATGTTTCCAAACTCCAGCCAACATAAAAACAAGGCTACTAAAAGCCTGCATATATAGTTAGCAGCACAGATTTTGGCAAACCAGTAGATCTATCCATCATAGAGTCATAAAACTGCAAGCAAACTGACTCTGTATTTTCCACCATTATTGATGTTACCTGCCTGGTGTACCTTGCATGCTAGGCCACAAGTTCAAAAAACTGTTCTTTGACACTGTTTTCAGGGCAGGCTTGAAAAGCCTCAACACACTTTTTGTACACATACTGTACTTAGTGTTGCATGTCCTCTGAGATGGCAGAAATAAGTGTGGATGTCAATGCAGAATGCCAGGTGCAGTGTTCTGATGGATAGAATGTTTTTTATTTTGGAAAGTGCCATACTATACTTTGCAAATGCTAAATGCATGCTGACATGAAAATAATATAGCTCACCAAAAGGGGGTTGAACTGTCATATACTGTGAGACAAAGCTTCTATAAACAATGGGTTTGTTGACTCCCTAACAACACTTCAAGTTACAACAATGGTACAGTACCTACATTCTGCAAAGCTCATTGGCCTGTCACTCTTGAAAGTAGGTCACCTTTTCAGGAAAACAGAGAAGTACTGTAAAATGATAGAACCTGGGAATACATTAAGTCAATGGCGATGGCATGACATGACATGAAATTTATTTTCAATACCATGAGCCCAGACAATGACCTTTTTGAGTCACTTCACCAGACATAGCTTTACAGTAACCTTTACAATCTCATTCAATAACCAGCATGCATTTACTAGAGGGCAGCAAAGAATCAAATGATCCAATCTGATCCAATACAGCAGGTGCAACCTTGAAAATAACCCATACCCATACATGAAGCAATATAGATGTGTATGTCCATAGATGACAATTACAGGCAAGGGGCTGGCCTTAATCAGCAACTTTATGTTCTACTGTCCGGATTCAAATTCAGTGTTGACATTCCACCTTTGAAAACCACACAATAAAATTCCTGATAGATTAAAAACACTGTCATATTTGAACATATGGTGTACAGTACAGTACAGTACATATTTATCCTGTGCACATATGTTGGGGACAGCCCGATATTTATAAGGTTTTTTCATTCATAAGGTTCATTGTTCATGAGGGTTGTTATTCATAACATGATGAGCAGCAAAAATGAGGTTCATTATTCATAAGGTTCGTTATTCATAAAGTTAAATGATAAAGAAGGTTCATTTTCATACGGTTAGCTATTCATAATCGAGAAGAAAGTTCGTTGATCATAATCGAAAAAAGGTTAAATGTTCATAATCAAAAAAAAGGGTTCATTATAATAAAAAAGGGTTCACTATCCACAATTCAAAAAAGCGGTCACTTTTATAATCGGAAAAAAAGTTCGTTGTTCATAAGTGAGAATAAGGTTTGCTATTCATCATCCAAAGTTTTTCTGACAATGTTATGGATTGCTGAAGTTCAAAAGACCCCAAACTAAAATTTTAATATCACAAAATTTTTAATACTGCCCCAAACTTTTATCAGCACCATCTGATGCTTACTGTCTGATGCTTACTGTCATGCAATGAAGAAGAAACTCTGACAGCAAGGGTACTGCATGTGATAAAAATCTCTGGACATTATACAGTATGACCTTGAAAGTTATCAATCACCTACAGTATGCTGTTGCTAACAATATGCATCTCAATCACATAGGAAAATCACATTTTTTCACTTTGCATTTTTTTTTTATTGAAGCAGTTAGCCCAGGCCTGAAATAAGTTCATAGGAGGTCCTATGCACTATGCCCCTAACAGCCTTAAAGTTAAAATGTATGGACCCTAACAACACTATCAGGTCTGTATTTTTTTTTTTTTTTTGTTCTTAGGCCCTAGGTACAGTACCTGCTGTGTCTACTACAGTAGGTAATCCAGGCCTGCCGAAGTCATTCAAATGATAAAGAAATGTTTCTAGAACATCAATGCATTCGAAGTAAAATTGAGGACTTGATAATTCTGCTTGTAATGTAAAGTCAGTGGAAAGACTACTTTCAAAATCCTCTGGTAAGTCAACTACACATGTGATCTTGTTTTGGCTTGATCAAAACAGTACCGTAGGAATTGCCTACTTCAGGATGCCAAGTGGATATTGCATACAGAGTACAGTGCACTGTCCACCTTATTGAGAGCAAGAGCAGACACAGCTCGCTTCTCAGGGTCAATGCATCGACCAATGTGCCCAACTAATCAAAGTTCATTGCTGTAAGTAGTACACAAGACAATTAATTGAAAATCAGTACAGCTGTACACTTGGGCAGTCTATTGAACTTTTGCTACCATTTCCAATGGTCTGCTTCTTCGGGTCATGTGCAGAAGTCACATTTACGCGAAAGAGAAAACTTTAAAGTTTATGGTAACAAGTTTGGATGCATTTTGCCTTTACAGTATCTGCCATGAAATTGGTTGTTCCAAACAAGGTGTGCGTTTTACTCCCAAACCGGCGTTTTTTACACCAACAGAAATTTTACTTACGACCAAAAGTACAATTCAGTCGTAAATATAAATTTTGACTTGCCCATCTTTAGGACAGAAAATTCAACTCACTAAACACTCACCTGCTGAAAATTCTGAGTTTCTTAAAACCAAATACTTCACAAAAAGAACACCTCCAAAGTAACATTTGGTCTATCCCAATGTCTTGCAACTTTTGACAAGTGACAACGAACGTTCTGGATTGGATCAGATGGCACTGTCATACATGCTGTACAGTGTATGGAAATACATTTGTCATACTGTAATATTGCTAATGCTAGGTAAAGCTACACCTGTTGCTGGATCATACACAGAACATATTGGATAATTTCATCCAAATTTTTTTATTATCCAAGGATCGTTTCTTCTTATAAAAACAGGACTTTATTAATTACTTCATTCACACTTGAATTTATCGATAAGTTGCACTTTTATACGTTGTTGTAGGATAGCCTATAGGCTAGGCTAGGCCTAACGTTGCCATTTATGGCTTATCGCAGTAGGCAATTGTATATTTAATCATTTACGCCAGAAATTTTAAAAATTTTGATGCGAAATTTTGAATGGTCGTAACTGAAATATTAGGGCAACTCTTTCAGAGAAATGCAAACCCTGGTTCCAAACATTTAAGAAGGTACTGTAACTAACGTATTTTTAGGATCGGAAGACTGTGAGCCCATAAAATTGTCAGAGGAATCATATTACAGTAAAACCCCGTTTATCCGAACCCCGTTTATCCGAAACCCCGTTTATCCGAACTAGCTGTCAGACTGAACAAGAATAATATTTAACACAATTACAGTAGTATCCACTAACTTTACAAGGCAAAATTCAACGTAAATTTGGCAGAAATGCAGTAGTTTTTCTCTGGACAGTCATGGAAAGATGTTACAAGGGCTAAAATTACCAACATGTGGGCACAGAAAACAATCTGTTAACTCTTTGTCAAATTTGGAAGAAAATTCGTACGTATTTGTTTTGAAATTCTTGTTAGGAGCCATGAGTCGGTATAGGCTCAATATACTCCTACACTAAAATACGTTAGGCTAGCGTAAGTCCTAGTTTCACTAAATCTGAGAAGTTAGTATCGTACGTAGTGAGCCTCATACCTAAAAATAACGAAAGTAAACCTTACAAAAACATTGTGAATGGTTGTCTGAGAGTCTCCTACACATGTGTCTTTAACATTTTTGGAAATTTATGCCAATTTCTAACTCTTGGTACCTCTCCAGATCGTAGCAGCTTCTCTCCAGCCCCTACACTCACTTAGTGTGTAGGAAACTTTGATTATGAATCAGACGACCGTAGGCTCGAATTTTAGGAATAAAATCTCTCCGTTTTAGAAGTCTTAAAATTTATTTGTCATATCATCGGTCACAAAAAATAGTAACCAAATATTGTGGGGGATTTTGTCTGCAATTTTACTAGCCTTTCGGAATTATTTTGGGAATGTGTTGACACTTTATTATGGACCCATTGTACCGTACTTGAGGCAAAAACATAGAACCCATTTATCCGAATTTTTTCGTTATCCGAACTACCTTCGGTCCCGATGTGTTCGGATAAACGGGGTTTTACTGTATTGCATTTTTGAGCCCCTTTTGTTGATTTGGTTCAAATGGCTGAAATTTTGTACATACTGTACTGGACAGTGACCATAGTAAGGAGTGAGAGTACAGGTAGAAGGAGCAGATTATACAGTCACATTCAGTGACTAGGCAGGGAAGAATATTGAAAGAGGGGCAGGGCAGGAGAGAAGAGGGGCAGGGCAGGCCACGGTACAACTACAGAATACCCTGCCAATAATAAACCTCACCTCGCCTCTGGAGGTACAGTCACAGTGAAGCACACAAAGTAACAAAATAACTTGCATTCATGAATGGTCACTGTGACTGTGACTTTGCCTCCATTCAAAACTGGAGGCTCTGTGGACTTGGACAATTTGCAAAAAATATTTACATACAGTCACATGTAATCACTGTGTTGCAAAATAACACAAATTCATAAACGGCCACTTCGATTGCAGCTACGCCTCCACTCAAAACTGAAGGCTCGGTGGACTTGGACATTTTGCAAAAAGCATTTACTTCAAAACACACATAATTATTGTGTTGCAAAATAACACAAATTCATAAATGGCCACTGCGAACGTGACTGCGGCTGCTACTCCACCTCCAACTCCACTCAAAACTGGAGGCTCGGTGGACTTGGTCATTCTGCAAAAAACATTTACTCAAAAACACACTTAATTATTGTGTTGTAAAATAACATGAATACATTGGCCACTGCAACTGCGCGTCCATTCAAAACTGGAGGCTTGGTGGACTTGGACACTTTGCAAAAAACATAACACAAAACATATTTTAACTTGTTCTCAAAATAACAATCTTGGGGGACCGTGCCCACTCCAACTTCGCCTACTAGTATTTAGAAAGTTGTTTTTCGACCATGGCTGAGGTATTCCATTTAGTTACACAAGCAACAAAAACTAGGGCACAGTTATTTCTGCAGGTCACACAGTAAGAACTGTGGATAGGGAACTTTCAGGGACCACCATAGGCCCTTCTTCTTCTTCTTCTTCTTGGATATGGTGAAACATCCGAAGACATTCTCTCACCACGCACGCGCCGAGTGGTCAAACCTTACTAAGAAACTTAGTAATAATGCTAACAGGATCCTTATTAGTAGAGGCAGCATTAATAACACTCTCAGGGAGACTATTCCAATCTTTAACAGTCTGTGCAAATTTTATAGTTTTGATTTTGCTTCTTACGAAAGCCACTGTATGCCTAGACTAGTTTGCTAATGAAATTGACGAGTTGACGGTAAGCAAAATCAAAACCAACTAGTAAGTTGGCCTTGCCTAAGTTACATGGCTCTACACTCACAGGCTGGGTCACACAGGTGAGGCTTAACTAAGTTAGGCCTAAGTACTTGCATAGTTATTGCACCTATGCCTTCCTGTATTGACGAAAGCGATCTTTCTTTATGCAAACGTATCCCTTTAATATCCATCTCTAAACAGTCCCAATTCATGCCGTATGATGAATAAGTCGTGCAAGTGGTCACACGTCGTGAAACTGGATGCAATACCAATACTCAATAGTTTACACAAACTATTCTTACACTTAGGTTTTGTGTACGTAGTTAGCATAGCATTGTAATTACAATCATGCACTGATACAACGATAGCTAGCCCAAGTTAGGCGGTCGTACCGTCAACTCGTCAATTTCATTAGCAAACTAGTCTAGGCATACAGTGGCTTTCGTAAGAAGCAAAATCAAAACTATAAAATTTGCACATGCAGTCTTCCTACTGGAAATACGTTAAAATACCTCAAAATAGTTAGGATATTAGTCCATTTCAGGGATGATAAAATTGCGAACGCTACAGAACCATAGCGTGCCTCGACGTCGTGGACTTGAACGATTGTTGAACGCGACGCGGTGTACTAGACTATGCACTAGCCGTATAGCGTAGCTAGCTATTTTTGCATGAAATGTATTGCAATGCAACGCGTACAGTAGTACTGTAACACAGTACAGTATATGAGATTTGGGTGCAAAAATGAAACAAAATCCTCCTAACCTTTTGTTCAGTTCACAGACGGATCTAAGCAGGGAGCTGGAAGAAGTAGCTTGGGATGAGATTGGGGGAGGAGGGAGGAGGGGGAAGGGGAGAAGGAGAAAAGTGGGAGAAGGAGGGAAGTGGAGAGAGGGAGGGGAGGAGGGGGGAGGGGAGGAGGGGAGGGAGGTTGGAAGGGTGGGGGAGGGGAGGGAAGGAAGGAAGAAGGAAAAGGGAAGGAAAAGGGAAGGAAAGAAGAGGGAAGGGGAAGGAAGGAGAGGGGGAGGGGGAAAGGGAAAGGGGAGGGGAGGGAAGGGGAAGGGAATGGGAAAGTTAGGGGAAGGGGAACATTAGGGGAAGGGGAGAGGAAGGGGTGGACACCCCTTCCTTCACTTCCCTTCCCTCCTCCGGATGGGGATAAGGATGGGGAGGGAAGGGAAGGGAAGGAGGAGGAAGGAAGGACGGAAGGAAAGGAGGGAAGGGGAGTGGAGGGGAGGGGAGGAAAAGGCTCGTAGCCAGACTAGGTACTGAAAGATGGGGAGAAAAGGGTTTCACTTTCAAGTTAAACTGGAATTACGTCCTACAATCCCACGTATAGAATCTGAATATGGAATTATTTCAATATCTTTTGAGACCGTTGTCTGACACACGATGATATACTATCTTCAAAGTTGTTGGTTTCGAAGAAACTAAGTGCCTATGCTAAAAAATTAATGATGTGGAGTGTTGCCACAGTGCTTATCGCGATTTCTTTTGTATAACCTATCATAAATTATCTCTTTAATTACCGATCATATTAGATTAAGTTGGTGAGTGATAATCAATTTGTTTTTTCAGGTAAAAATTTTATACTTTTGTAATTAAACCCCTCATTGGGAATAACAATGCTACCCAGTTGTCCTTAAATTAAGGTTGAAAAAAACAAGGCGAACATGATGCCATATATGGTATGTCCCTCTGTTCCGATGGTCACATATTTGCGATATTTAGCTCAATGGTTTATTCATTGATGCAATTGTGAAAATAGAAATTTCCTGTTAAATAATGGTCAATATTTGTATTGGCACACATTTTAATAGGAAGTGCAGCTGCTGTTTTCTGCGTATTTTTAATGCTTTTTACATCGAGATTTCCAAACTATTGTTGATTTCCATGTAGCACACGACCTTTGTAAGTCAAACTCCAACTCCAACCGGTTAAATATTCTTGCCTTGTTGATGAGAAAACACATAATGTCAGTCTGACTGAGGAGACAATCGATAGGGGTCAAATCGTTGTGGAGGGCTGGGGCGGATGCGTACAGTATAGCGTCTCTCCCGTGTGATTACATATATATATTTGCGTTATTTTTGTTATCAATGAGACATTATCCTTGGACAAAAAAGGGGTGGGAACCCCAAATGGTACGCCACCTGCAATACATACAACCTAGGTTTTCTGCAACACCTAAGTTGCTAGTGTCTCTCGACTGTGTTTTGTATATTTCAGTTTTGTAGGGATGAAGTAAACAATTTCTTTCTTTGAAATTGGTAAGTTATCGTCAGGTTTTGCGGGTAGGTGCTATTAAACGGAGACTGTGGAGATGTAACTTTAAACTGTTGTTCAATTTACCCTCTCCAACCGCCCCGTGAAAAATAATAGACACTCCCACTTTGCTTGATCACAAGCAAAAATCAAACACAAAACGTGCCCTCGTTAGTGTGGAGTGTTGACCCCCCGCTCACACCCACACCCCCATCGCATTAGGCCCTACTCTTGTGATAAAAAACGTTTCTTCCTTTGTGTAAAACCCTACCAGGAAGTGACTGTGATCGGTGGTTATATAGATCCTTACTGGCTTGATAGTAAGTCGATTGAAAATCATTCATTAGGCTATTGACTCCTATAAACAGAGGAGAGGAAGAAAGAAAGAAGAAAGTCTTTCGATCATTGCAACGTTCAAGATTCGTATGATAGTAACTAATTATGTTCGCAGAGTTTTAGCAGATTTTTTTAAAAAGCAATGAAAATTTGGGACGGTATTTCTTCCCAGAACGAATGGGGGCTATTTTTGAAAATTTCCATAGAAATCATGAAACATGGAAATAATGCTAAGGTTTTGGTTAGGGTAAAAAATGGAAAAATGCCCGACGCAACTCACCCATACTACAGGTCGGTCATGAGTTGCATACAAACGTGGTCACTGAGTCGTGTCGCAGTCTCGTCGTCGACGAATCATGTACATTGGACACGGCACAAGCGGCAGCGGCAGCTATTCACCCTCGTTGATTCCCTTCCGTAACCCATATCAACGGGGCCACCACTGTGGACAAATGTATGAAACACTTTACTTTAACTTTCTACAATCTTCGCCTAATTCCAGAATGTTTTCTCACAAGCGACTTATACAGGGGCGCAAATCTCTAAAAGACAGACACATACCTGACCAAATAAGATCATTAAGAATGCGCTTATGAGTGTTTGAAACTCGTTCAAAGGGTGGGTGCCACAGTAGATTAAATGGACTCAGGCTTTTGTGAATAGTAAACTTGAATATTTTATATACGGCTTCGGATCAATAGACATCCAACATACGATGTCAACGTTGTTCTTGTAATGTGATATTTCTCTGATCAAGCCAAAGTATAATGGCGCTGAAAAAAGAAGATACATTAGTTATTCATCCAAAAAAAAATATAACAGCGGTGTGTTCTAGAGGTATTAGTGCCCCAAAAAGTCATTGGCCAGGATCATGCAAGTACTGAATGAACTATTTTAGTATTTTGTGTTTATAGACATTCTTGGTGGTTGAAAAATACCGGTTTTCGCCCCAAACACTGTCCATATCCATGACTATCGTTGGTCCGGAGATGGAACTCCCCATCCTACTGTCCAACGAGGTTCAAAAACCGGGTCAAAGCTGTCGCGACATATGGGCTAGTGAAATTGTAAAAAAGTGAGCCTGCGGCAGTAGGCTGAACTTGTACAAATATGGGATCACCGGTCAGGACGGTGACGCCGCATTATTTTACACCAGCATGAGAACACTGAATCTGGCCCACTTATCCAAGACCAAAATCACCCAAATAATCATGTCTCATTGACACACTTTGACGGAACCGATCGCTTATTTGAATTGGTCCGTGCGAATGTGTAAAGTTAGCACCTGGAAAAACCCGAAGGTTTCGTTTAACACAGTCTCGGAAAGTACAGCTAGGAATGAGTGGGCATCGCATAAGGTGGTGTGAATCGGATCTCTCTACTGTACTTTTCGCTCCACTGCCTATCGTCCGTCTGACACCGGTGTTGTTGTTCGTACCTGAGGGAAGAATCCGATTCACACCACGCGATGTTATCGGCCTCCGTAGACTGGACCTGTAAACAAAAACTCGGGAAGTTTGCTACTAACATACGATCTTTTCTATATTAAGCGCGATCGGTTGTCAAAGTGTGTCAAAGATGTTTTGATTTTGTTCTTGGAGTAGTGGGCAGTTCAGTTCTCTGGGTGGTAAAAGTATGCGGCTGTCACCGTCCTGACTGTGACCCAATTTGTACAAGTTCAGTGCCGCGAACCCCGGGGACAAGGGGGGCATTCGACAACGTGAAAAGGGGGCAAAACCGTAATTTTCCCCCAAATGTTACAAACAAATACTCAAAGAATATTTGTTTCAGTACAATTGCAGCGGTAATACATGGCCTAATAGCTTTTTTGTTTGGCCTAAATCCCTTCTAGAAACAAATCCGCCTGTTAATTTTTTGCTTTGATAAAAAAAAACTATATTCACTTTTGCGATCATTTCTTCTGCTGACAAGCCAAATACACATTAAACAACGGATACATCGTATTAGGATGTCTATGGTATCGAAGCCGTACTGAAATTAATTTACACCTGGTCAAAGGCTGTATCCATTAGCATTTTGCGGCCACCTCAAATCTCAGACAGAGATTTTGCGACCCTCTGTATAAGTCAGCTTGTCGAGAAACAGACATATCTGGAATTAGTAAGGCGAAGTATTGTAGAAAGTTGTAAAGTAGAGCTTCTCGGTGTGGCCCCGAGTATAGGACGAATGTGTGGTCCACACACTGAGGAAATGGTGAATCCGCTCGCAGTGCCGGGTAAATGTAAGATTCGTCGACGACGAGACTGCCCCGTACAGCGAAGACAACCGACAGTGACTTAAGTATGTTATGCACGGAGAGGGGTGTTCTGTATGCAACTCATGACCGCACCTGGTAGTAATGGAGTGACGTTGGGCAAGTGCGGCGCATTTTATTTTCCATTTTTTTAGACCCTGATTTTAATCTCAACAAACCTGAAGCATTATTCTCCAATGTTTCTGCCGATGATTTTACTATTGGAGAAATGTTTCTTCCAAATTAGCCCCACCCATGTGCTCTTGCTTCTGGAGTAAGAAGATAAAATACCGCTGGTCATCCGCAAATTATTCTATTTTCTATATAGCAGTGAAAAAATTGTACATAACTAAACACTCATTGGTAGGGTTCATTGAGGTCGTGCGGAAAAGTCTTCGCGTCTTTGAAGTTGCAATGATCGAAAGACTTTCTTCTTTTGCAGAATCTTGTTCTGTTTGGCCTCGTTCCTATACATGTTACTCTATAGGAGTCAATAGCCTAATGAATGATTTTCAATCGACTTACTATCAAGCCAGTAAGGATCTATCTAACCACCGATCACAGTCACTTCCTGGTAGGAAAACAAAGGAGAGAAAACGTTTTTTATCACAGAGTAGGCCTAATGCTGATGGACGTCAAAGCACTAACGAGCACGTTTGTGTTTGATTTTTGCTTGATTAACAAAACTTATTTTCACATTTAAATTGAACAACAGTTTAAAGTTACATCTCCACAGTCTCCGTTTAATAGCACCTACCCGCAAAACCTGACGATAACTTACCAATTTCAAAGAAAGAAATTGTTTACTTCATCACTGTCACACCAAACTGAAATATAAGCTAACGCAAAAACATCTAGTCGAGAGGGATGTATCAGCGAAACTTAGGTGTTGCAGAAAACCTAGGTTGTATGTATTGCAGGTGGCGTACCATTTGGGGTTCCCACCCCTTTTTTGTCCAAGGATAATGTCTCATTGATAACAAAATACCAAAATATATAGGTAAGTCACGGGAGAGGACGCTATAATGTACGCATCCCCCCCCCCTCCGATTTGACACCTCGATGCTCCTCAGTAGATGATAATGTGTTCTTACAACAAGGCAAGAATATTTACCGATGCAGTTGAGAGTTTGACCTTAAAGGTCGTGTGACATGGAAATAACATAGTTGGAAATTCGATGTAAAAAGCATTAAAAATCCAGAAAACAGCTGCAACTTCCATTAAAATCCATCAAATATTGACCATTTTACAGGGAAATTTCTATTTCACAATTGCATCATGAATAAACATGAGCTAAATATGCAAATATGTGACATCGAAAGAGGGACATACCATATATGGCACATGTTAGCCTTTGTTTTTTCAACCTTAATTTCAAGGACACTGGTAGCATTGTTATTCCCTGAGGGGTTTATTACAAAATGTTACTAAATTTTTTCCTCTCGTGAAAAATATTGATATCACTCACACAAACTGTAATCTCTATGATCGGTAGATATTAAGAGATAATTGATATAGGATCCATATGTTAACAAAAGATGATGAAAAATCATAACACTGTGCAACACTCCAACGTGCAGTTATATTTTTGCATAGGCAATTAGTTTCTTCAGAAACCATCAAACTTTGAAGATGTATATTTTGAGAAGGGTAAAAGATATTGAAATAATTCCAACAGATCTTTGATTGAAGGACTTAATTCTTTAACTGACAAGTGAAACATCTCGTTTGGTGGCATGTCACACGACCTTTAAAGCTATGACATAAAGTTTGTAAGTAATGGTTGGTTTTCATTGTTTGACAGTGCTGTCTACATGCTAATGTTGGTGTGTTGTTTTCCAGGTCCCTGGTTGGTTCATAGTTTACGTTCAATGGTGACACTATTCTTTTGTAGGTCTAGTCGTGCATATATCAGTAACAGGCGATGATGGAGCATAATTTTGGGGGCTATAGCATCTGGTACTATCTAAGCGGAGCGTCAACATCAGTTGGTGCGTGGGGTACCAAGAAAATTTTTCCCCAAAGTACCTCCCACACTGCCTAAAATGATACTTCCCCATACATTTTTGTTTTACTTAAATATTCTATAACTGAGATACCATGGTTTTAAAATTCCCACTTTTCAGAAGATAAAATTTGGGACAAAATTGGGGTTTATAATAGGGAAGTCCCCCTTAGAACAGTAACAGTACATTGTTTGATATTACTGCCTTAGTTTGTTACTTACAGTTTATTGCTAGATATAAGCCTGAGTGTATTAAAGTCACAACTCACCATTTGATACTACTGCCTAGGTAAGCCAATCACAGTTCGTTGTCTGGTCATCTGCGGTAGCATCTTCTACCTTGGTGGCAGAGCAGTGCTTTCGTAAGATGATAAACAATGACATCTGAGTATCCGTTCCACTTGCCTTTCATATCGTAATGACATTTTTCACGATTGAAAGTCAAAGGTCAAATTCTGCGCAAATTGTCGCCAATACGCACAGACACTTCCCCTTGTGAGGGTCCCCAGTGATTTGGTCAAATACTTTTTGTTTACCAGGCTTCGGAAGAATTCAGCTTGTGTTTGTTGGTTTGACGGTTTCATAAATGGTTCGGGACTTTTAGAATCGCAAAAAGTTTTAAACCCTGAGATGGTTGAAATGAAGGCAAGTATTTGTAAGTAACTGGAAAAGAGCTACGCTGATAAAGAAATAAAGTTCCTCCGCTTTGCTGCTAGAAAAATTTTAGCAATAATAGGGCTTAGTGGATTAAACATGAAACTGTGTTTGATTTCAAATAGAGTAAGCCGCAATTTTTCAGTAAAATACAATTTGTCAGTCTAAGGAAATGTGTTGTTACACGGGGGTGAGATCACACTTATATTTAGTAACATCAATGGGTTCTAGTAACGTTCCACGTACTGGTTTCGTCGATTTATGCAAAGTATTCTTCAAAGACAAAGTAAAACCAATCCTTTGATGAACCATTTGTCTTTTTACTTGGTTTGTTGAGTAACACTAACCTGTAGGAATACCTTAGACGGGCCCTGGCATCAAGTTTTGAACACCTCAAAGGGGTCGAACTTTACAACACTGCGATTATACTTGATAACATTCTTCAACTTAAAACTCAGTCCGGCTAACTTCCTAAGGCCTTTTTTTCTGAAGTAGTGACAGATTTAATATGAAGGTATAAACACTCAACAAAATGGATTTCTATTACCTTTCACTTTGCGGAATATTGTTTTATTGTTATTTGAATAGAGCCTTTCCAAATAGCAATTACAAAGGACTGTGGGAAAGAGTTTTGGTAGGGGTCTTTTTTGGGCCACAGTAAAATGCCATTGACAAAAACGGCACACACCGAAACTCTATCCCACAATCCTTTGTAATTGCTGTTTGGAAAAGTGTCTATGGAGGCATTGGTATCCTTGAATGTACACACGAGTTACGTGTGTAAATTAAATACTTTGCCATTGAAATCATTGGCTTCATTGATACGAGCAGCAGTTGATATCCGATAAACTACTTACTATAATTAACACAGCGTGACAATATGTTGTAATGATTATTGGGTGCTTATTCTAACTAATGCTTCTTGGACTTCCACTGGGTTTTCCAAATTCCAAATTTTACCCTCGGCTCCCTTCTCTGCAAGAGATACCATTTTGGTTTTTCTGACCACAGGGAGGTCCGCGCAATCAACACCCATCTATACCGCTGGAAGTCCACAACTCCAAGAAAGATGGGACGCCAGACAGAAGACGCGTGGTGAGCACACGCTAGCAAGTCGGCTAAGGTATTTGAAAGTTAATATTCAGTGTTAACCGGTGACGGTAATTAATTTTGAATCTAAGTTCGTTTTCAAAGTGTTAACTTAATAATAGCATGAATACTTTAAATAAGAACATCTGTTCTACTAGGTGATGGGCTTCTGTGGCTGTGTGCGGCACAGTGCTGTAGAAGACTCATGTACTTCAGTATTAACATGCAATTTTAAATTTTTAAGTTTATGAAGTTGATGGAGTTATCTGAATTCGCTGTGAAACCAGGGAGTTGCTAAATAGCAACTCCCTGGTGAAACGTATACGTACACGACCACAACAAAGTATACGGTAACAGCTTACAAAAGAACACAAAGTAGTAACTATAACTACTTCGAAAATGGTAGCAATACATTTTTCCAGATGATGATGATGATGATGATGATGATGATGATGATGATGATGATGATGATGATGACGATGATGATGATGATGACGATGACGATGACGATGACGATGACGATGACGATGACGATAAAGATGACGATGACGATAAAGATGACGATGACGATGACGATGATATTCTTGTTTTTTGAGGAGGTCTGGCATTACGCAGCTTTGTACAGACATGTGTTGCAATGCAGGAGTTGTAATGGGAGTAGGACATAAACATATTACCGTAACGAATGTATATGACACTTGTATATGACATTGATGCTTCACATCATCTGGACCGCAAGTTTCTGTCACGCTGGTTTATTAATGCTAAAAGGTTCTACAGACTTTTCTGGTAATTATAGGGCTCCCAGATGACATAACAATGCCCTTTACTATACTAATAGAGCGTTTTTATTGTATCGCTTCGAAATTAGAAATAATTGATGAAGTAAGTGTCCAAAATCAAAAAAAAAAACCGCCTTATTGTGAAAACTTTCTCAGCTTACGTTGTATTTTTGTATTGGCATACTTACAAAGGTAAGAATAACATTATCTTGACTACATGGCTGTACATATTACATGGGATATTAAAAAAACTGCTTATGAAACCGCCCACTAATCCTTATAAGTCTGCAGTTGACCATGAACTTGTCTTCGGCGGCCTAAGTTTCCAGTCGATCTAGTCACATTAACCATTGACTCTATGATTTTGTCGGCCAAGACAATCTAAACAATTACCATTATCTAGTAAAGGACATTTTCAGGTTTTTTATTTACTTTTATTTGTTCTTTTTTTTTTGTTTTTATTTATTTATTTTTTGTTTTTGGATTTATTTATGTTAGGACACACTTGAGCAATTTTTGTTAGCATGTAACACCGTTAACCCCTGAACACTCTTGTACGGCAACCATAAGAACGTAAGCCAAAACACTTGTATCGTAATCAATTTTATTATTCTGTAGGTAAGCCATTTAACCCCGACAGAGAATACATGCATTGTTGTATCGATAACTTCATTGCCAAAACTTCTGCTTGTACCCCAGAAATTGCTCTTTATCTGCAAAAATCAGTTTTTCCTACAATGTTACAATTCCATATTAAATCTACTGGTAGTCCAGGTAGGGTACACAAATAATCAGCGAGAGCATAACTGTCACTTTCATATGGTAAATTAAAAAAAGAGGGGTGCATCCTGCCGCAAAAATATAAAGCACTGCAAGGTAATTAACTAAACTAACTAACTATATATACCTTATTATATATATATATATAGTATATATATATACTATACTATGTGCTACAAGGGATGGCTCATTTACCATCTTTGGTGTTACGATTCAACTAGTGAGTGTAATCATACCTGTACACAAAGCGTGTAATGCATTGAAGATTTTACTGTAGCTTAAGTTTTAAGTAACTTTTATGTCAGTGCGTCTTGTATCTTTATTATTGTCATATAACTAATATATATATAGTACTACTATCGGATAGAAATATATGTTATACTAAATATATATATCTACTATAACTAATATACTCATTATATCAGTTATTATGATCACCACTTCTTGAAATAGGAGACGTGCTTTACTACAAGTCCTCAACACTTGCATATACCTGTTGACCTCATAATAACAAGTCTTCAACGAAACATAACCATTGGTATCTGGCAAGTGCGCAGCTACCTGTAGTCAATTGATTCATTCCAAGATTACCCTTACTAGACGTATTTGTTCAAATTTAATTCAACTGCGCCTACTATGACCTCAAATGACCTTTTACGTTCACCAAATAATGGTTTTACTAGTCCATTCTTCCTGTTAAAAGATATTGTGTATAAAATACTTCCAAAGTTGACTTCAGATAAATTTTGACCTGCACGACAAACCATGGGCCTTTTCTACTATATGTTTTGCATAGACCTAGACACAAAATAACGTATACGATTACGAAGTATCAATGTTTTCCTTCTTAATATACAGTGTTTGCAAGGAAGTGAATCAGAGGTGGAAGTACGGTAACCTCAGTGACATTTAACCAGCACCGAGGAACTTTTACTTCAATGTTTAAGGTATGTACATACCAGGTGTGAGAAGTTTACATGGTTTCTATTTTGATATATTTAGTTTACAAGGCCATCACCAACAAAGTTTAAAAACATACACACATCCATACACAAATAAAATGGTTTCCTCTAATTCCATGGAAACCAAAGTATAAGCCAATGGACAAGTAACGCTAGTTTTGATTCTTTTCTAAAACTATACACTCATGATGCAGCACACTAAAAATGTCTTATTAAACCTAACGAATATTTTATCAGCAACCGAAATCTTGTCAATACTTGACTATCTTTGACTTAAAAGTAAACCGATTCGATTCTTCGGTATTGAACGAAATCAAGCCAATATTTTACAACATTTCTTTCCTTGCCCCCAATGACTTTGAACTTTCTGAATATCTATGGATTTGCTTATTGGGCAGGCCATACAATAGACTGTTGCAGTAACCAAGGTGAGATAACACTAACCAATGAATCAGCTTTACAATGGAACCTTTCAAGAGATATTTTCATATTTTACTTATGTTGTGAAAGTTCTGATTAGCAGCTCCTATCTCTATTGTGATGTTTTCAAAATTTAATGAACAGTTGAAATAAAAACCCAAATTTTTAACGTCATCAAACTTTCTGACTTCAACCCCTCCGACCCTTAAAGGTCAAAAGCAGTGCCCCAAACTTATCTTGAAACAATAGCTAAATGTCACAAATTTCTTCTTATTTCTCTTCCAAGTATCTTTCATAATGGTTTTAAGAGGACAGTAATATGTGCATATTCTATAGGGAAACAAGCAGTTGTTCCTTGTAAATTTTACAATTGAGTGAGAAAAATACTGTCACATGATTCTCAAGAGCCATTTAGGAAACAGGATAGTCTACTATACAATTCTTTATTGGGGTGACTGCATTCTCCCTTTAAACTTTCAAAATCAACTTCACTAAGTTGTTTAGCAGTGCAGGCGCGGATCCAGGGGGGCCTGGGGGCCCGGCCCCCCCCCCCCCTCGCCACGGAAAAAAAAACGAAAGGAGAAAAAGGAAGAAAAAGGGAAAAAAACGAAAGGAGAAAGAAAAATTAAGAGCAAAAAATGAATAAAAGTGTCTAAGAACGTATTCTAAGTATACGTTTCTGTAGGGGTTGGGTGGAGCTATCGCTGGATTATCTCCCCCATTTTTATATACGACCTTTCAAAGTGGTTTGGGCGACGAATATGTGAACTGTCTATAAATCCCCCCCCTCCCCCCCCCCCGTTCAGACACCCTCCCCCCCCCCAAATCGAAACAGTGACACCTGAGTTTCTGAGCTAATGATCTTGACTGTAAGACGCCCCCCCCCCCCCACTTCAAATTATATGTCTAAATACCTATCCCCCTTTACTTTTTCGTGACATAACTGCTAGTATGGGCCTCGGCCGGCTAGCTGCCACTGAAATTTAGTAACAATTTTGTGTTAAAGAGTGAAAGTTTTCTTACTAAATCTAGAGGGATTGAGAGGGCAACGTTTTCGCCATACAGACCTTTCAGAATGAATACAGAAGACAAAGCTGTCAGGTGACGTGGCTATTGTGCAAAAAACCCAGTGGCACCAGCTGTTGCAGGCAAAGTAGCGGCGTGTATACCCTATTGTTGCACGACCGATTTCATACAACTGTGAAACCTGAAAAGTTTTAAAAATGAACTCAAAAGGCTTTTAACAGCTACAAATGGGACAGTGGCGTCGGCACAGTGGGCAATGGGTGACGTGTGTCCCTCCCCCATAGATTCTTGAAATTTTTTTTAAATGGTCCCAAGGAAATTATTTTTTTCCGTAATCGCTTTTTTTTGGTAAACTTTCAAGACAAAATTTTGTCACCAACAACAACACACAACCCTCAGGGTTCTGGGGCTATATCTACGTACCCAAAGTCGTTTAAGCTACAGATTTTTTTGTTTTTTTGCTTTTGAGGGTGTAGGGTTGAGATGTATTTTTGTGGATGACTGGGTATTATTTGTTTCTAACCATTTTCTTTCACAAACTGTTCTCAAACTATCATAAGTTTTGGAAAGTCTTGACAAATTCCAAATTTTCGCACGCTCCGCTAGCGTCAAGCCTTGTGTCAGAGTTGTCCTTATTATCAAAAGCTTTCGGTAACTACTCACGGGGGAACAAAGGAGCAAAAGTGCTTTTTAAGAATTCTCAGTCAGAAGATTCGTTTCTGAATAGCATAGGTTGGTGGGAAAGTGACAGTGTCCGATGCACGTTCTGAAATGCAGGTTTTGTCATGGACTAATATTTTATTCAAAATTTCGGGGGGCTTGGCGCGCATACGACAGGGTCTACACCCGATTTTATGTACCATTGACAAAGCTATGACGCAAGAAATTATTCCAATGCAACATTTTTCTAAAAAGTACATCTCCTTCTTTATAGGGCTCTCATCATTATGGGATCTTTGACTAATCTAGTCTAGCACATGATTTGAAAGATTTGAAAGTACGTAATTGCCGTTGCTTATTTTCCAAACATCTTACCGCGACGTTCAATAATGACGAAAATCTTTTCTAAAACGAATTTTGCCTGTCCACCATCCCTCTTGCTATACCTAAAAAGAAGGTGATATATTATATCTCGTCCCATATGGATGTCGGGTAGTGAGAATCCCGTTGGTCCCTCTTTTGTATACTTTAACTAATTTAGAGCTCCCGGGAGGCTCTATACTGTTCTCTGTCAACCTTAGATATCCTTTCAAAATGTAAAGGAAAAATTTTATTATAGTCCAAGAATGTTTCTGTGGACTCCACGCAGGTATAATTGCGTGTACAATTTTCCCCATAGGCGTGGATCATGGGGGACGGGGGGACGCGTCCCCCTCACATTTTTGGAAGGGGGGGCATCGTCAAAAAGTCTTCCTCACTTTTTCAAAAATGATGGAACAGACTGCAATTATGCCTAGGAAAACGAAATTTTCAGAAGAAAACTAACCTAAAAATCGTACACTTTTGTTGCACCAAATCGCATCTGAGGGCATTCAGTTCTAGAAAAATTTCCCTTAGACCCCTGCCCCATGCCGAAGATCACAAAACTTATTGCCTCCCCGTGACGCAAATTCTGGCTATCACCAACTGCTTCTTCCACGCCACCAGGACGGCGATTCACAAATGTGAAAAAGTACCACGCCACACACACACACACACACACTTTTGGAGATGGATCCACGCCATGATTTTTCCTGGAACTTTAGGAGGTTTGAAGACAATATGTTAACCGTCTCTTACTCCCCTTTTTTCACCCGAACAAAAGTTAGAATTCACTAAATTGTGGACATTTTCTAAACATTCAATCACTTTAGAATGACCCAAAGATACCACCATTTTGTATACAGGCCTAAAATTAATAAAAATTTCTCAAAGGGGAGGGTAAACCCCCTCCTGGGATTGCACTCTCATGTACTAATAAGAAAAGGCTCTCCCACTCTTGTATTTAGCGTATACAAAATCCCACTGCCTAAAAAGGCACGGTTTAGCAGTTATCTGTGGTTCCCCCAATCACCAACTCCCGCCGGCACCATCGGTCATCAGATTCCACCCCCGGCCCACCCAAGGGGTTGATACCCTTCAGAAGTCCATAAAGAAGCGGATATATCATCTACTCCTCCCATATGGATGTAAGGTTGTGAGAGTCCAGTTGGTCCCCCTTTCAGGCTGTACAATTAAATGCCAGAGCTCCCAGCGGAGGCTCTATACTCAAAACACAATTTCGCGCGCTTTCGCGCGCAATTGTTTACGCTCACGGAGCAGTAGGTGACGTGTTTAATTGAGAGATGGATTTTATGTTTTATCACTTTTTTAACCAAAAGTACATTGTAAAATCTTTCCACGATTTTTGCAAAATCTATCTCAAATATTTCTTGATTTTTGCCTAGAATACTGCCCACTATGAGTAGCCTTGAATGCTCCTGAGTGGATTTACTCTCAGATGAAAGGAGCAATTCCCAAAGGGCTAATCAGTGGTGTCACAGGCATATTTGAAACAGCATTTAAAAACGGATTCAAGCCACAAAAATCTTGAAACGAAAATTGTGTGATGTGATCGTTGTGACCATAAATCGTTTGAAAAGAAGATTTATTTAATAATGACTTTTTGGTAACCAAGTAGGGATAAATAAACAAATAAAAATCCCAAGATCTCTCAATAATAACAAGTGAACACACTTATACTCATCCTCCATGCCATGCCAGATCAAATCGAGCACGCTAAACAATTGCGCGCGAAAGCGCGCCGAAATTTTTTGGTATAGAGCCGCCGGGAGCTCCTTGCCATTAATTGTACACTGAAACGGGGACCCAACCTGGAGATCTCACAACACTACACACACCATATGGGAGGAGAGATGATAATCCCCTTCTTTATGGACTTCTGAAGCGGTATACCCTTCAGAACATCTCCATGAACCGATGGTGCCGGCGGGAGCTTGGTGATTGGGCCGGACCGGCGAAACCCACAGATAACTGCTAAACCGTGCCTTTATTAGGACAAAAAGTCGGGACATTAGAGTATTACCAAGCTAGTAGATGTACAATACAATCAGGGAGATGCGCTTTTTTCTACAATACTTAGGACATGAGAGTGCTAATCCCAGGAGGGGGTTTACCCTCCCCTATTTGAGAAAATTTTTATTAATATTAGGCCTGTATTACGAAAATGGTGGTATTCTTTGGGTCATTACTAACGAGTGATTGACCATGTTTAGAAAACACTGTCAGCACAATTTAGTGATGTTCTAACTTTGTCTACGAGCTGATGGAAACAAAGGGGGAGTATAGAGAGCGGTTAACATATTTGTCTTCAAACCTCCTAAAAGTTCCCTAGAGGAAAACTCATGGCACGTGGATCCATCTCCAAAAGTGTCGTGCTGTCGGATCGTGTGTGGACGTGGTCTTTTTCATAAGGGCTACTTTTTCACAATTTTGAGTTGAATTCGACCGTACCTGGGTGGCGTGGTTGGATAACAAGAAGTCCAGTTGTGTGATTAGCCCAGTATTTATTCACGCGGGTCACGTGGCAACCGAGCCGCGGCAAAATAAAGTTTTGTGATCGCCATTCGGAATGGGGCAGGAGTCTCTAAGGGATAATTTTTCTAGAGAAACTGAATTGCCCTCAGATGCGATCTTCGGTGCCAACAAAAGGGTACGATATTTTGTCGTTATAGTTTTCTTTCTGAAAATTCGTTTTCATAGGACCATAATTGCAGCAACCTACTGCTAAGTCGTTGATATGTTCCATCATATTTGAAAAAAAAGAGGTAAGACTTTTTGACCCGATGCCCCCCCTTCCAAAAATGTGAGGGCACGCGACCGTCCCCCCAGCCCCCTATTGATCACGCCTTATGGGGAAAATTGTACCCCGCAAATTATACCTGCGTGAGAGTCCACACAGAAACAATTCTTGCGAACTCAATAATAAAAGATATTTTTTACTTACTTTCTACCATTATCGTACGATAAAGTAAGGATGATGCTAAGGTTGACAGAGAAACAACAGGAATATAGACTATAGAGCTCTGACCGTGGAGCTCTATAATTTACGTATTTAAATGTATACCAAAAAGAATGAAATAGGGTTGAACAACAGGGGAATTCTCAACTACCCGGAACATCCATATGGAGACAGTACTATAGTTATAATATATGTCCATTTCTTTTGTATGGTATGAGCCTTTCTACCTATATGAAATAGGGAGGATGTGGAAACGTAGGACAGGACAACAAGTCCGCTCCCTATTAGAAAAAGGATTTTGTCAGTTATTGAACGTAACTGACGTCACCAATATCCCCAAAGCTCCACGGGTAAAGATGTTTGTGAAAAATAAAAGCGAACAGGCTACATTTAAGATCGATACACTTTCAAATCTTTAAAAAAGTATCAATTTTATGGTGCTACTAGACTAGATTAGTCAAAGATCCCATAATGATACCACCCGAGACGCCCTATAAGAAGGAGATGTACGTTTTAGAAAAAATGGTACCAATGCATTGGGAATAATTTCTTGCGTCATAGCTTTGTTCACCCCAAACTAGACCACCACGTACACTTAAAATCGGTTCTTATTTTCTTGCCTCACCTGTAGACCCTGTGAAGTATGCGCGCCAAGCCGCCCCCTGCAAATTTTAATGAATAAAATAAAATATAAGGTAGCTTATACACAGGACCCCGCCCAACCAAAACATTTTCCGCCCACACCATCTATTACAGAAAAAAGTAGCCATCTGGCACACAATGTAACCTATGAGTGACACCAAAGCCCACAACTACCCCTATCAATGCCCTATTCAAGAAACCTACGAACAATACTTGCACTGAAAAAAACACACTCCTTTCGAAATACGAGCAGGAACCCCGATACCCTCACACTCGTTAAAAAGACAACTTTTGACTATTTCCTCAGTTGTATATCGCCATTCCACCCGGCGAAAAAAATTCACCGCATACCAACGACCGCGTTTCGAGTAGTTACCTAGCGAAAAAGCTTTTGCATAATATAAGGCACAACTCTGACACAAGGGACTTAGCGCTCTAGCGGAGCGTCCCTAAGCGGCGCGAAAATTTGGAAATTTGTCAATGACTTTACCACAAGAGTTGATCGTTATGAGTATGTTTGAGAACCGTTTGTCGATGAAGCACGGACAATGTGTTTTAGAAACAAAAATTAAACCAAGTCATCAAAAATACATCCTCAAACCCATACGACACACTCCCGACGAGATAAATACTATGTAGCTATAACCGAATCTTTTGCGGACCATTAAAAAAAATTTCAAAATCCTATGAGCCGCAACGGCGGTACCGACACACGGTCATCGCCCACAATAATGGCTCACACCAAAGTGGCTAGACTATGCGACGCCCCACTGGTTGATGAGGCTTAAAAAGCCTTTGAAGACCACCTCTCATTATAAAACTTTTCCGACAGTTTTGGAAAATCGAATAGGGTATAGACACCGCCGCTACTTATGCTGCAACAACGCTTTGCGGAGGCGCCACTGTGCCACAATCGAGCACGTCACCTGACAAAAGAAGCTTGGTCTTCTCCGTGTATTCATTCTGAAAGCGTCATAGGTATGGCCGTAAAAACTTTGCCTCTCCAATCACCTCTAGATTAGGGAAAAGTAAGAAACTAGCATGTCACGCTTTACTACCACAAAATTGTGTAACTAAATTATCAGACTCGCAGATAGCCGACAGCCCCATACTACATTCATATGTCACGATAATTACCTTTATTTAGGACTCTTAAGTCAAGGATCAGTATCAGCTTTCACCTGGTACAGACCATTTTAGCGTTCCCACTCTTCGTCGGCCAACCCACTTTGAATACGAAATATGAATGTAATAAACAGCGATAGGCTCCACGTACCTATCCTAGCAGACTACGCTATACTTAGAATACGTTCTTAGACCACCATTTATGCATGATTTTATTACCTGCACTACACTATATCCCCCATTTTTCGTTCCTACCAACGTTCGTTGTTTATTCCCTTTTTCTGCCGTTTTCTCCATTCGTTTTTTCTTAGTTCCGTGGCGCGGCAGGAGGGGGGGGGGCGGGCCCCAGGCCCCCATGGATCCCGCGACACTGCACATGCTCTAAACAACTCTAGTGGATAGTTGGATTTTGAAAGATTTAAAGGGAGGAGGATGCAGTCACCGCCCATAAAGAATTGCATAGTAGTAGGACTATTCCTGTTTCCTCAAAATGGCTCTTGAGAAATACATGTGACCAGTACTTTTTCTCACCAAATTGTAAAACTTTAAATTTACAGAGGAAAAACGCAACCTGCCTTGGTTTCTCCTTGAATATGCAATAATTGTATGTCATAAAAACATTATGAAATGAAAGATACTTGGAATGAGAAAATAGAGAGAAACAGAAATTTTAAGTCGACATTTCAGCTATATGGTTTCAAGATAAGTTTGGGGACACTGCGCTTATTGCACCTTTCAAGGGTCGCGGAGGGGTTGAAGCAGAAAGTTTGATGACGTTAAAAATTTGCGGTTGCGTGATTTTATGTTACAGACAACGCCTGTAGTTCATCTAACATATTTTGAAAAACATCACAATAGCGATAGGAAGCTGCTACTCAGAACTTTCACTAACATAAGATAAAATATGAAAAAGATCTCTTGAAAGGTTCCCATTGTAAAGACTAGAATTACATTGAGTTAGTGTTATCTCGAACCTTGGTTATGCCCAACAGTCATATTGTATCGGCCATGACTTGACTCACCAATATAAGCAAATCCCTAGTATATTCAGAAGAGTTCAAAGTGTCATTGGGGGCAAGGCCAGCGAAAGAAATGTGCTATTCGGTTATACAAAAAATATTAGGCTTGAATTTCGCTTCACACGAAATACCGAAGAATCGAATCGGTTTTACTTTTAAAGTCAAAGAATAGCAAGTATTGAACCCAAAGATTTCCGCGTTGCTGGATAAAATATTCCGTCTAGGTTTATTAGGTAATACAGACGATTTATATAGTGTGCTCCCCCTGCACCATCATGAGTGTACTTAGTTGTTAGAAAGAGAATCAAAAACTAGCCGTTACTTGTTCCATTGCTGTGATACTTTTGGGTTCCATGGACATTAGACGAAACCATTTACTATTTGTGTATTGATAGTGTGTATGTTTTTAAACTTTGTTGGTGATGGCCTTGTAAAAATAAATAAATCAAAATAGAACACCATGTAAAGTCTCACACCTTTGGTAGCTACATACCTTAAACATTGAAGGTAAAAGTTCCTCGGTGTTCTGGTTTAAATGTCACTGAGGTTAGACGTAACTTCCACCTCTGATTCACTTCCTTGCAAACACTGTCTATTAAGAAGGAAAAAAATTGATACTTCGTAAGCAGTATACGTTATTTTTGGTGTCTCAGGTCTATATGCAAAAACATTATAGTAGAAAAAGGCCCCATGGTTTGTCGTGTGCACGCGTCAAAATTTATCTGAAATGTTCAACTTTGGAAGTATTTTTATACACAATATATGTTTTAACAGGAAGAAATGCGACTAGGTAAAACCATTTATTTGGTGAAACGTTTTTAAAAAGCGTCATTTGAGCGTCATAGTAGGCGGCCCAAGTTGAGTTGAATTAAATTTGAAACAAATACGCTCTAGACGAAAGGGTATAATCTTGGACATGAATTCGAATTGACTACAGGAACCATCATGTATGTTTCGTTGAAGACTTGTTATATGAGGTCATCAGGTATTGAAGAGCTTGTAAACACGTCTCCTCAAGAAGGGTGATCATAATATATATATATCTATATATAGTATATATATATATATATATATATATATATATATATATATATATATATATATATATGTGTGTGTGTGTGAAAATAAGAAGAAACAAGACGCACGACATAAAAGTTATTAAAAACTTAAGCTCATTAAAATCTTCAATGCAACACGGTAAGATAATTAAACTAGTTGAATCGTAAAAAGGTAAAAAATGAGGCCATCCTGGTTGCACATATATATATATAATATATAGAGATATATATATTATATATATATATTATATATATATATATATATATATGTATAGTTAGTTAGTTAGTTAATTACCTTGCAGTGCTTTATTTTTGCGGATGCACCCTATTTTTTAATTAAAGTGACAGTTATTCGCTGATTTTGTACCCTACCTGGACTACCAGTAGATTTAATATGGAATTGTAACATTGTAGGAAAAACTGATTTTTGCAGATAAAGAGCAATTTCTGGGGTACAAGCAGAAGTTTTGGCAATGAAGTTATCGATACCAACACCAAGCCATGTTTATTCCTTCAGCGCGTGAAATGATCCCTACAAGAAAGAAAAATGGATATCTTTATTTAGTCGTTGCCCTCCAAGAGTGGTTCAGGGCGTTAACGGCTGTTATGGTTTACATTCTAACAAAAAATTGCCACTCAATGTGTCTCTCCTACACATAAATAAATCCAAAAACAAAAAATAAATAAATAAAAAAAAAAAAAAAAAAAGAACAAATCAAAGTAAATAAAAAACCTGAAAATCGTCCCAGTCACTGAGATTAATGGTAATTTGTTTTTAGATTGTCCTGGCAGACAAAATCATAGAGTCAAAGGTTAATGTGACTAGATCCACTGGCGAAACTTAGGCCGCCGAAGACAAGTTCATGGTCAAACTGCCAAGACTTATCGCACCGCGAATTAGTGGGCGGCTTGTCATAAGCAGTTTTTTTAATATTCCCATGTAATATGTACAGCCATGTAGTCAAGATAATGGTTATTCTTACCTTCTGCTAAGTATGCCAATAAAAAAATACAAGGTAAGACTTGTCAGAAAGTTTTCACAATAAGGCAGGTTTTTTTTTCTTGATTTTGCAAGACACTTACTTCATCAATTATTTTTAATTTCGAAGCGATACAATAAAAACGCTCTATTAGTATTAGTAAAGGGCCATTGTTATGTCATACTATTCCCCCACCCCCCCCCCCCCCCACCCCCCCCCCCCCCCACCCCCCCCCCCCCCCACCCCCCCCCCCCCCCACCCCCCCCCCCCCCCACCCCCCCCCCCCCCCACCCCCCCCCCCCCCCACCCCCCCCCCCCCCCACCCCCCCCCCCCCCCACCCCCCCCCTCCCCCACGCCCCCCCCCCCCCACCCCCCCCCCCCCCCACCCCCCCCCCCCCCCACCCCCATCCCCCCCCCCACCCCCCCCCCCCCCGCCCCCCCCCCCCCCCACCCCCCCCCCCCACCCACCCTCCCTCCCACCCCAACCCACCCGCCCCCCCCCACCCCCCCCCCCCCCCACCCCCCCCCCCCCCACATCCCCCCCCCCCCCCCACAACCCCCACCCCCACACCCCCCCCCCCCGGCCCACCCCCCCCCCCCCCCCACACACCCCCCCCGCCCCCCACCCCAACCCCCCCCCCCCCCCCCCCCCCACCCCCTCCCCGCCCCAGCCAGCCCCCCCCCCACCCCCCCCCCCCCCCAAGCCTTTTATACCGTACTTCTCAGGTAAACTACTATGGGCCAGTTAGACCTACCATTAAAAAGTCCAAGGGCAGTAGAATATCGGCCCACAACGACCTATCTCAGGGAGTTGCTATAAAAGCAACTCCCCTGCTGTCCTCTCGCTGAGGCCGGAAATATGTTGAAGTCATATTTCTAAATCATAATTATCATACCAAGATATGATGGAGGTACAATTTATCATTAAACTGATCAATAGATAGGCCCTAACTGTTTCGCAAGTCCCCGCATTCCACAACATTACGCAGGCAACGATACCGCACTGTACCGTCAACACGGCGATATGTACAGCATACAATATTTGTGACATTCTTAACCTGTTCACACATAGACTGCTACGTATCGTATTTCCCGGGTCACGGGGGGTGTCTACTCTCTTTTGTGATGACGTCAAATCATGAATATTAAGCGGTTCTCAAAGGTGTCCAATTTATGTTCTCCCCAGCTGAGAGCTCAGCTGAGAGCACAGCTGGGCGCTGCGCTCTTGAGGTGGCGCTCCACCATTAATTGTTGCTATTGACCACGGACTTTTTATATACATGGACAGAGCATATTGCACTAACGTCCTATGCGTAAATTGTCTACACCATACGTACACGAATAGGCTTACCAATATGGCTGTCTGCTATAGTCTTGTGTGTAAAGTGATGGACTTGCTCAAGTGGACTCAGTATCGACAAATTGTGTGAAAAAACTTGTTAATATTTTCGAAAGAATGCAAGCTCAGGTCAAATTCATCAAATAGAACGGAGGACTGTGATATTGTTCTTCCATTCATACTGATATTTTGTCTGAAATGTTGCAGATTCATCGTCAAATTGGGCAAATGGTAGTAGCCCGGCGGCCATCTTGGTTAGCCGAAATTTGCTCGAACGGTGGCGACCGTATTGATTGCGCAATCCTCTGTCCATGTATATAAGAAGTCCGTGCTATTGACTTACACACTATACAGACCTTAACTCGGTCTCTCATTCCTTGTCAAAGTTTTCAACGCTAGCCTGTGACCCATCAATGCGAAGCCCACGTGTTGCTTGTTACTGGCACATAAAAATTCCCGTAGCATGACCATAGACTTTCCGAGCTACAGTCGTATGAATACAAAACAAGTGATCCGTCCCCCTTGTCACTCACCAATATATGAGATAGGTCCGCTGTCTTTCCAAAGCCTCGCAATCAGCTCAGGTAGAACCAATTTCAACCATTTTTTCACAGCATAATCTCCAACTCAATCACTACCAAATACATTCAACAAAGGATTCACTGCCCTCTCATAACACGGTCAAAAATCAATCCAAACAAATTTTGTAGGGACTACATTAAGAGGGTTCACCTTCTGGCCGAAGTGCAATTTTATGTAATGGTGGAGCGCCCCCTCAACCCAAATATTAGACCTACGGAAGCATGTACAGAACAAGAAGGTGGCAATTCATTCATTCATTCGTTCACTCGTTCATTCATTCATTTAACTTTGAGGGTGACCAAAACACACAAAAGTTAGAATAAAATTAAAATTAAGTGAGAAAACATTTAAAACAGAATTCATAAAACGTTAAAGAAGCTAACAAACTACAATACATAGATGCAACTGAGATGGCTAAAAAAATAAGAGGTAAACATTGATAAAAAAGAAAATGAGTATACATATACGGGTTGTACAAATGTTAATATCATCATATTAGCAAGTAATTATAAACAATAAAACCAAGATAAAAGACTAAAAATTGCTTAATAAACATTTAAATCTGTTTAGTGTGCCTGCTTCTTTTATTTGAAAAGATAATTTATTCCAATCTATTGTGGCCAAGTATCTAAATCTCTTTCTGTGGTATTCGAGGATCCCCTAAGAATAAACAAGTTTCTGGATGAAGTAGACCTTAAGGAATAATCAAGAACTTCAGCGGTATGGGTGAATATATCATTCATGTATGTGGAAGCCAATTATTCAAAGCTTTATATGTCATTACATTTCTCTTCCATTTTCCATGCTCTTTTAAAGTTTTCCACCTCAATTCTTGAAATAAAGTGGCTGATCTTTGATGATGCGAGGCATCCAGAATTCAGCATTTTTCTGTAACCTTGTAATTCTGTTAGCATCTCCATCAGTGCACTCACCCCAAACAAGAAAACAATAACCTATGAAAGGTAAGATATGTCCTTTGTAAAAACAATTGACATGTTTCCTTATTAAGGAAAGGTTTAATTCTACGTAATAGGGCAATCCTGCTGCTAATTACTTGACAAACATAATCTACATGATCATGCCATAATAATCTAAATGGACGCCTAATATTTCCTCAGAATTAATATTTTTCAGGGTAATATTATTTAATTATATGAATGAATGATAGTTATGAAGCATTGTACGCTGATCAAACGAGATCAAACCAGCATCGGTTCAAGGCGGTTTCATGGAACTACAAGGGTTTTGTAGCAACAAAGAAATACTCGCACAAGATCGGAAGACAGATGAAATGACGAATAACTGGGGTGACCTATAGTATGATGGGGACCTTAAACCATGGATCGAAGTACTACCTGGGAGCAGGGAGGTGGAAGACACAGCTCCCTGCTCGGAGGTAGTTACTCCATGAACTCCATGCTTTAACACGGTTTACTCCGCCACATAGAAACAAAAACTTATCCCAGCCAACAAAGATATGTGGGTTCTATATGGGGCCAATATGGTGCGCTATGTGGGGCCAATATGGGATTCCCATCTAGGACCCAGCTTTAGGCTATGTGTCCGTGGGGGAAACGTAAGGCCTACACAGGGGCGTAGCGAAGGTGCTATCTTTGGGGGGGGGGGGGGTGTGGAGATTGTTTTGCCGACGGATCTGGTAATGCGTAATGCGAAAACGAGCTTTAGCGGGTGGGGTCCAGGGGGCACAGCCCCCGGAAGCTCTGAGGTTTAAATATATCTCTGGGTGAAAAATTAAGTCTCAGGATGGATATATATTTAGGTTCATAATGCATCATCAAATACAAACTAGATCCCCCACTAATTTTAATGTATTAGGCTATTGCTCTCGTCAGGCCTCTATAGTTTTAAGCGGTTGGGATCCCGAGGTCCGCCAGTGCTTTAACTAGGACGTTTTCTCAATGCGACATTTACTGATCTGTGGCCTGGGGGAGGGGTCTAAGGGGAGGGGGTATCCCCCTCCCCTTTGGAAATTTATGGAATTTGTACTGTGCCTTGATCGCAAATGGTGCAATATTTGAGTGGATTTCTGCCCAATGAGGAACCTCAAAATTTACACCCGGGTAGAATTCAGCTTGTCAGATTTTTTGTGCGACATTTGACGCCGTTTATGCGACATTGTTCCACAAATAGGGGCTGGCTAAAACACTGGGCCCGCCTAAGGACCCTAGTGGATCCTGGAGGGCGAAGCCTCCGGAAGCTCTGAGGTTTAAGTATATCTCTGGGTGAAAAATTAAGTCTCAGGATGTATATATTTTGGTTCATAATGCGTCATCAAATGCAAGGATTCCCATTAATTTTAATGTATTACGCTATCCTTCTTGTCAAGCCGCTATAGCTTTAAGCGGTTGGAATCAAGAGGCCCGCCAGTGTTTTAACCTGGACGTTTTCTCAATGCGACATTTACTGATCTGTGGTCTGGGGGAGGGGTTTAAAGGGAGGGGTATACCCATCCCCTTTGGAAATTTATGGAATTTGAAAGGTGCCTAGATCGCAAATGGTGCAATATTTGAGTGGATTTCTGCCCTAATGAGGAACCTCAAAATTTACACCCGGGTAGAATTTGCATGTCAGATTTTTTTTGTGCGACATTTGTCGCCGTTTATGCAACATTGTCCCACAAATAGGGGCTGGCTAAAACACTGGGCCGGCCTTAGGGCCCCTGGTGGGGGTCTGGGGGGCTTGGCCCCCGGAAGCTCTGAGGTTTTAGCTTAATCTCTCTGTAAAAAATTAAGTCTCATGCATGATTGGTATATTTTGGTTCATAATGCATTATCCAATGCAAAGATTCCGGTTAATTCTAATGCGTTAGGCTATTCCTCCCGTCATGTGACTATACTTCAGGAGCTGAATCTGTCGTTCAGATTTGGAACACTATGTGTTCAGCATTTGAACACTAGGCGCGTCATACATTCAAATACGATAAGTGGACAGGCGTCCGGCGTTCAAAAAGGGTGAAAAAGTGTTCAGAATCTTAACACAAGCGTTCAGAATATGCTTTGAACGCCAGGATCTGAAGATGGGTTCTCTCTCTCTGTTTCATTTCGGTGTTCAAAAGTTAAAAGCCTGAGATTGCAGTGAAGGGAAGAAATGCGCCGGGCACGCATTATTTTTTCCCAGGATGTTTGTGGGTAAACCGGATCCTCAGAAGTTGCAAAATGTGTTTGCCGAAGTCAAGGTTAGGGTTTAGAAGAAGGGCTAAGGATACCCTCTCCATGGGTAATCGGATGCTGCTCCACATGGTGATGACAAAAGTGAGGAATAATGTGCAGAAAGTGGTTTATTCAAGAATGTCATATGACCCGAAATAGTGCACCTATACGGAAGCCGTTAATTCCCTTTCTTTTCCCGAGTTGCCGACGGGCTCAGTCACTCGTCCAATTAGACCGACGGCCGTCGATACGGCCGTATACGGCCGTCACATGCATAATCAATTTGCCGACGGGCCTTCAACTTGAATGGGCCAATTAGAAGAACAGCCGAAAATCGAAAGAGCCGAAAATTGAAATAGCCGATAACAGACTGGCCCGTTCTCTCTTTCTCTTTTTTCTTTTCATTCTCCGTCTTCCCTTTCACTCCCGTTCTTTCCCTTTCTTTTCCCTTCTTCTCTCTTCTTTTCCTCCTCTCCTCTTTTCCTCTTCTTTTCCTTTCCCTCTCCTCTTATTGCCGACAGACCGAAAATTTGCCGACGGACGACCAAATATTGGGGGGGGGGGTGTGACAGCCCCCACACCCCCGCTCGCTACGGCCCTGGGCCTACATGGGATTCTACACGGGCTGGAAACTGGGAAATGGGCCCACGTGGCCAAATGCGTTCATAATGTTTACTTAGGTCATATATGGGCATATGGGTACGTGGGTTCCATTATATGGGGTCCAGGCCTGTATGGGGCGTCAGTGTTTTGTGGGACTCATGGGGTTCAGATGGGGCATGTGTGGTATTTATGTGGGATATATTTACGTGGGATGTGGGGCATGTGGCTTGCTGTGACCATATGTGGGACACACGTACTTCATGATCTGTATGTGAACTGCATGTGTTCCATGTAGGCTATCATCGGTAACGGTAACTGGTTAACAGTTCTGTCATACTTTTACCAGCCGTGTATTCATCTCCTCCCTTGAAATGTGAAAAATATAACAACAAGAGAGCTGCATTTCTGTCAACAGGGTAAATATTCCCGTACACTTCAGTCGAATAGTTTGTTACGGCGCATTCCCCATTCCATATGTGGCAGTCAATTATTCCGTATGACATTATGTTTAAAGTCACGGAGTTACCTAGAGTTGGGAAACTTGTCAAACTCAGTCCGTATATTCCACATGATGTTAATTCTTCCCTAACGTATCCGTCCATGAAAAATGTTTTCAAAATCATGGCAGTCTTCCGAAGGTCAGGCGCGGATCCAGGGGGGGGGGCCTGGGGGCCCGGGGCCCCCCCCCCCCCCCCTCGCCACGAAAAAAAAAAAAGAAATGAGAAAAAAAGAAGAAAAAGAAAAAAAAAGAAAAGGAGAAAGAAAAATTAAGAGCAAAAAATGAATAAAAGTGTCTAAGAACGTATTCAAAGTATATATTTCTGTAGGGGTTGGGTGAAGCTATCGCTGGATTATCTCTTTATATATCTTTCAAAGTGGTTGGCGACGAAAGGAGCGCCACAATGTTCGAAAACAGGCGAATAGCTGAGTAATGATCCTTGACTAAAGATCTAAATAAGTAAACATCGTGACATATGTAGTATGGGCTCGGCTAGCTGCACTGAAATTTAGTAACAATTTTGTGTTAAAGAGTGAAATTTTTTGTAATCTAGAGGGATTGAGAGGCAAAGTTATCGCCATACAGACCTTGCAGAATGAATACAGAAGACAAGCTGTCAGGTGACCTACTATTGTGCACAGTGGCACCAGCTGTTGCAGGCAAAGTAGCGGCGTGCATGATACCCTATTCGATTTCGAAACTGTCTGAAAAGTTTTAAAATGAACTCAAAAGGCTTTTAAGCTACAGACAGTGGCGTCGGCACAGTGGGCAATGGGTGACGTGTGTCCCCCCTCCCCCATCGATTCTTGAAAATTTTTAAAATGGTCCCAAAAGTCG